>VMKM01001063.1:0-187931 GCA_008360985.2 Macquaria ambigua
GAAATAACGCTAAAGTTAGCTTCCTGTGAGCTGGAAGCCGTCAGCTAACGTTAGTTTGCTAGGAGGCTGACAGCTAGCTTAGTATCTGGTCGTTTAAGATTAAGATGTATAGTAGTGGGTGAAAGCCAGACAACAGGTTAAAGTTACCTAATAATGTTTTTGTATGTTAAACAAGCAATATGAAGGAACCTTACTTTGGGGTCCGTGTATCATCAGATGAACGTAGGAATGACCAAATGCCCATAAATAGCATATTTCTTACTATGTTTCCTGCATTAAACCCCACCGGTGAAATCATTTTTCGTCCTCACCGATATGTTTTTAAGTAGGCTATGGGAGCTTAGACAGTTATGTGATGCGCTATGAATAGTAAGAGGAGATAACAACGCTCTTGTCCCCGAATTGACTCTTTGAGTTGACATGCTTACGGCGTGCAGCGGCATCTAGTGACCACGGTCGTTAAAGCAGCTTCATCTGTAATTTAATACCTGTAAGATAATTACTGCATGACTTGTTGAGATATTATAATGACCAGCCCCGGATGTCTTTCCAAAACGTATCGTTTGGTTAATGACACTCGCACAAAGGCAACATACAACAAAGTAAAAACCCTTCTCCCCCTCAAAAAATGTGATGATGTGTAACTTTTTTTAACAGAAAGCTGAGGTTATCTCATTATCATTACAATGCTTAGCCTACTGCAGCCTATACCTCGGGATATTTCTGGTCTAATAATGCCTATATGATTTTTTATTATGCAGGCTACAGGTGAACCAGATGGTAAAGGTTTAAATATCTGTCATAAACACTAAATCTCCTCAGCAATCATTAAAATGTCTGTTAGTATGTAGTATGATGTGCATGCAGTGGTCACTGTCAGAAATCCACACAAATCATGGAAAAAATCTCAAAAACAGAAATGAGACTTGTTTTTTGTTTTCTATTTGATTTGATTACCCACTTCAATATGAAAACAGAAAAACACATTTATTTTCCTTTTTTGATGCTCACAAAAAAAAACTAACTTTCGTTTGCCAGATTGAATGGAATAATTGAATGATCAGATGATACTTCAGTAAGCTAAACATTAAATAAATGTTCATTTTTCAACCTCATACTTCTCCATTTCCTTTCAGAGCACACCACAGACCTCTTCACTACACAATCCAAACTGAAGCATGATGAAGCATACTCACAGGTGGTGCCAGACTCCCCCCTCTGTAACTGTCCGGGTCAAACCCAGCAGTTCACACTCCCTTCAAATCAAAAGAGGTCTCCGGCTCAAAAGAGCCAACGGCAAGGACACCCAGGGCCCACCAGGGAAGAGCCAGCAGAGCCAGCATCGGGATGAGATGTGTCATGCCAAAATGGCCATGCCCCCAACTATTGTCATCCAGCGGCAGGAAATGGCATCGTTCTTTAGACTTTTTGGTAAATGAATAGCCCCATAAACAAATAATAAAAAACATGTTTTAATTCAGGGGCATCAAAGTGACGAATCTCACTTTTAAACTTGAAAGAACGAAGAATATTTGGCACTTGATGTTAAATAATCATGGTTGGTTACAGATGATGACCTGATCGAGGACTTTTTGTGGATGGACTGTTGCTGTAAAATGACTGACAAGGTAAACATTTTGGTGAAAGTGACAAAATCTCTCATGCCCTCTTTCCACCAAATTAGCTCTGGTTCTTGAACCGGTTTCGTTCAGGATTCTTGGAACCTTAGTGCTATCTAGCCAACCAGCCCACGCTTCCATCAACGGAGGGTATTGCACAATGGAAGTTAAACAGTAGTAGCAAGATGGCGGATCGCATTGATTATCTACAAGCCTTTGTTTTGTTATTACAGATATTTAGCAGCATGGACCAAACTTATCTTCTTAATGATAAGAAGGCATAGAAGACTATTACCATAGTAGACCATAGACCATTGCTGCCTTCTCCATCCTCTCTTTCCAACCTGTAGAATATGACACGCCCACTGATATTGTCAAGGAAAACCTGCTATGTTTTGGTTCCAGCTGGGAACCAACTTTTCAGGTTCCGAACCAATTTACTTTCGGTCGAAATGCTCCGACCGGTTCAAAATTAGATGTGTGAACTGGAAACGGAACTCGTTCCATGTTGGTGGAAAAGGGGTATCTGAGTCTTTATGATGCTTAGAATTAACTGACTCCAACTTTTCTCCCTAATTCATCAGTACCTTCTAGCCATGGCCTTTGTGTACTTCAAAAGGGCTCGCTTCACTATTGCTGAATACACCAGGAAGAATTTATTCATTGCACTGTGAGTTTCAAAGAAAAAAAAATCTAAATTCTGCTTTTGTATCTTGTTATTGTCATAAAAAGTGAACCCTGTGTGCCACTGCTTTTATTGCCACCACTGGCAAAACTGTAACCCTGAATTTGGCTCATGTGCTCTATCTCTAGGTATCTCGCCAACACCATGGAGGAGGATGAGGAGGAGAATAAGTATGAGATTTTTCCATGGGCACTGGGCAAGAACTGGAGGAAGCAGTTTCCCCGCTTCCTCAAGCAGCGAGACAAGCTGTGGGCTCGCATCGAGTACAGAGCTGCTGTCAGCAGGCGTTGCTGCGAAGAGGTACACAAATGTAATTGCCTGAGGAGAGTGATAAATGGTGTTTCTCTGGAAAGGTCTTTTTTTTGCTGCACAGTGCAATTTTTATTGCTTTGGTTTAATGCCAGAAGTTCCATCTCTGTTGTGTTTTTTTTCTGTTGGAGCTGTATTTATTTATTTCTTGGTCTGCGTCTCCCTATCTCTGTCCTCCAGGTGATGGCCATTGTGCCCTCTCACTTCGTGTGGCAGCGAGAGCGGTCAGAGCACCACAGCGGCGCCCAGCGGCAGTATAGTGACCACACTCGTGTACCCCGCGGGCCCTCGGCCTCCCCGGTCTCCTGTGCCCTTTGTAACCGTGGCACCAGGTTAGATCAGGGCCCAGGCTCCTCTTCCCTCTCCAGATGCTCTTCTGCGCAGACCCCAAACCCCGTCTTTCCACACCCATTCACCTCCACGCTGAGCTTGGAGATCACCCCACCCAGGGCGGCAGCCTCTCACAGGAAGGCGGTGGAGACTAAAAGCCAGGCCCAGCATTCCTCCTGCTGCTGTGCTGAGGAGGTTCCCAGTAGGTATCACTAATACACATGTGCTTCCCCCTCCAACCATAGCTGGGTCAAATCTCATTTTAAAATCAGTGTAGAATCTGGACCAGTGTTGGTCTTGTTACTCAAAAAATGTAATTAATTACTAATTACTAGTATTACATTATTATTATAGAATTACATTATTAGTAATTCATTACACTACTCGTTACTGGGGAAAGTAATATAATACTTTAACGTGTTACTGCCCAACACTGATCTGGACACACTGATATAGCCTGCAGGGGGAGCCACAACCTACACGTTTCTTTGATGTTTGATCTTTTTTTAATTATTATTTATGGTGCATTTGTCGTTTGCCACAAACGTATATACAGTAGGTCTAATAGCCAAATTAAAAGATGACAGAATGACATTCACAATCGATGCCTTGTGCATTGTCATCACTGCTGGATTTTATGAATTTAAGAGTAACGTCAGCCCCGAGCAGCAGCTACATTAATCAGAGCTCACTCTCTTTACTTTCTGGATTGTGTGTAGATGCGATTTAGCTGGATTACACCTGGGAGGTATTTCACAAAGCAGGATTAGAAAGTGAAACTGGAAAAGATGGCGCTACATGCCTGCGATACTGACTTCAATTTGAAAAGAAGCTTGACTATTACATTTAGGAATAGAATTTATTCCAGCACGTTGACGACTCCTAATAATACAATTTCAGGAGATATTTCATGTTTTCAAAGTTGTCTTGTTAATGTCTGGAACACATCTGTGTACCCAGTATAAACTTTGAAATGGAGCTTTTTTGCCAGACCTTTTTATCTCTTTAACAAGTTTCTCACAGTGTTTTACTTCGTTTTTGCAATAAAACATTAAACTTCAAGGAAAAAGAACAGAGGTGCTATTTCACGCAGCAAATGCCATATATTTAATGAGTGTGACTTATCTATTGATCATAAGAGATTAATCAGAATCAGGGTAGCTCACTTGTACTAAACTACATTTTCCTTTCTTCCCTCTTTGTTAGGGGATGAGTCTTCCTGTGGGTCCACATATGACACCTCCATGGACTGGATCAGTGAGGAGTAGAGCGTCACACCACCTCAGCAGCTGTACAACTACCCTCTTTGTACTGACCGAGCTGTTCCGTGTATCACTGTCCCTCCTCTTTGATACCACTTTTACTCTGAAGTAAAGGTCTGAATCACAAGTGTGTACTAGTTTGTGTTCACCTCTTCTAATGTGAACATGGCATAACCGGTCAGAACAAAGTTAACCGTTTAAGTGACTGTACGCAGCTGTAAGAAGAATGAGCTAATGTCATTCCATGCTGGAAACATGCAGTAAGATTGATGTGGCACACCAAATAGTATTGTAAAGGCTTGTTTAAGCTACACTGAGTTCTTGGTATTTATTTATTTATTTATTTATATACTTATGTACTGAAGCACTTCTGGGATTTTTTTGATGACCACTTATTCACAGATGATAAAAAAAATAGCCAGTGATGAATACATGTCCTTAACATAGTCTTTCACATGCTGGGATTCTACTGAGTGAGTTTTTAGTATTGTCACCAATGTGTCTGTTTAATGATCCAACACTGCCTCTTGAGTTTTGAATAAAGGCTTGAACTTTTATTCGTCTTTTTGGCTTTTTTAAATACAACCTGCTTTTATGCGCTCAGCTTTGTTTCATTTGCAGTCAACCTTTGTTTTGCAAATATATTGCTCTTTACATGCAGGCAATTGCTGCATATATTCACATAACTGTACACTACATGATATTGACTATTTACAGAGCCAATTTCACTAAATTTACTGATCATTTATTATCTGGGATTTTTGACTTGGCATTTACAAGGTAGACTTTTCATTAAAATACACCAAATTGAACATTCTGACCATTTATTTTCCAAATAATTTACAGTCGAGATCATTTGGTTGATGTGTTACAATCATTTTTGTCTGAGGTTCCATTATTGGCAATACAGCTACTGCACACACTTCCTCAGTTTCACCAGGAATGCTGAAAACGTAGAAGTAGACGATGAGCATTCATTTACAACATCACATATAAACTGTTAACACTGGGACTGGAGATGTGGTAATATCTGACCTGTGTGGCCCATTTGTTCAGGATGAGGTCTGGCAATGTAGGGAATACTCCCGAAGGCTGGGTGTTCCCCTGTGGTCATCTCTTCTGAAATATAACCGTGAAACTTCTGCTAAAGGGAGTGCTCAGAAACATTAACATTTATGACAAATAAACCCAGTGGTCTGTCATGGTGCTTTAAGTCACCTTTGGCAGTCTCATCCGATGTCTCCTCCTCCTCCTCCTCCTCCTCCTCCCTCTGGTCTTCATACAGGATGGGAGCTTTCCTGATGCAGTACCTCCCATCTTTCTGGAGGGCCGGAGCCACCAACCAATTTCGGATTGGAACCTCGATGATGCATTCACACAGCAAAGGGAGCGGCAAACATCGAAGCCCATCCAACAGGTCAATGACCTGTGTTATACTGTGTTATAGAGGGACAGACAGAGCAGCTAAGCATTACAGCCCAATATGAAACATGTTAAAACAAACTTGACTTAAGAAAGAATGTGGATAAATTGTATCCTCTGTAAGGAAATTCCACCTTCTAATATTGCTAATATCTGCATGGTATTTTTATAGTGTGGTATTGCCACTTTTACTGAAGTATATGATCTGAATACTTCTTCCACCATTGATGTCAATGAGAATGTGAACACAGCACTTTTCTGAGTGTAAAGTAAAAATGCACACAGGTGAACATCATGTGCTTCAGGTTCAGCATGAGCATGGTTAGCACTGTCATGACACTAATTATCATGCCTGCCATTTTCTTTTTGTTCTGCCGTAATCATGTTTTTTTCCCCCTTTTATGTATTCAAAGCAATCCATATTTAACACTTTGTCTATTATTTAAATCAAGACGAACCCCAATTCAAAGGAATAGTTCAACATTTTGGGAAATACGCTTATTTGCTTTCTTGCCGAGAGTTAGATGAGAAGATTGATACCACTCTCATGTCTGTCCGTTAAATAGGAAGCTGGAGCCAGCAGCTGGCTAGCGTAGCTTAGCACGGAACTTTCAAGGAACTTTGAATAAGCTACATATGAGGCCGCCGCACTTTTATAGAGCTCAATGTATCCAACCTCATTTAGCCCCTCGTTTTAGGTCTGGTTTGAAAGGTGACAGTGAAACAGTGGAGATACACACTTGGCAAGGTAGACAGCACATACAGCTCCAGGGTGCAGGTGTGGAATCACAGTGGGTAAAACCAGGTGAGGGTTGATCAGGTCAAGAGCAACCTGCAACAGACATAATCCAATCAAATGAATGAGCAGGTGTCGAAATCCCAGCATAGTAATACATATGATCAGGCGTTGCTGTATTGTTGCTAGTTCAAACACTGTCTCAGTCTCTGTTTACAAATGGCCCTAGTATGTAGTACCACCTTTGAACCAGACACTGACCGCATGGAATCCCTGACCAGCCAGGAGCGAGGAAGCCACGCAGAGGTCAGCGTTGTGAAATTGGACGTTGTCGGGCCACTCCTCCCCTCGTCGCAGGCTCCATGATGCCCTCCAGCGCTTGTAGTTTAGCACAGCTCTCCTGAGGTGGTCCTCCCTGACCTCCACACTCAGCACGCTGCCCTTAGAGCCAACTGGGAAAAACAAACACACACTGCAGAATGTCAATTCTGTCACCTTCAGATGGACATTTCATTACAGCATGCAGGAACACACTACACGCAGGATTCTATGATGTGCAAAAATATGTTTTCTAGATCACTTTTTTGTGACACGAAAATGAGTCCGCGGAAAATGGAGAAAATGTGACATTTCAGGTCAGTCACTTTCCTTTATCACACATCCAATCAATACATCCTGAAAGATCTGCTTTTTGAACGTAGCATGGAATTATTTTAATGATTTTTAATGAGGATTGTCATACTTTATGGGAAGAATTTAAGGCATTCTTCAGGGTATAGTTTCAGACTTAAATTTCATCCACGCATTATAAACCTGCTCCACTGCAACTGTTTTGTTAACCTCTATCCTTGCTTCATTAATATATAATAAGTATGTCTTTATGTTCTATTTATTTTGTAAGTGTGAGTTCTCTGCTCATATTTCCCATTAAGCCAACTCTTCCGCTTATTATACGATTTATATTACAAGACATTTTTTTCTTCAATTTGAGCAGAAATTTTACTTTTACAGTGAACAACGCTCCCTCTTTTTAGATGTATTATTAGTCAATTAGTTAATTTAGTCTGTTTTTGTGGTAAACAATAACAATATTTATAATATTTAAATAGCCACTAGTGAAAATAATTGCAACTAAAATTATATTTTTAATGCAGAATTCGTATGAACATTAATTTGGTATCAGTCAGACTAGACTGCACTTTTCTTCTTATTGCTCGTTATTCTGTATGTGTCATTAAAACTGGACGTTATGGCTGAAATTAATATCACAATATTAACAAGAACATTTTGTCTATATTGATTGATGTTTGTAAGTATGATGGGTGCAGCAGACCTGCTCTGGACAGGAACAGAGACATGGCCCCAGACCCGGAGCCTGACTCCAACACGCAGTCTCCCTCTGTGACGTCCATCATCATGAGCATGGTAGCTGCATCCTGGGGAAAGAGGGTCGCAGAGAGACGGAAACAAAACACACAATATCTGTAAGAAGAATGATCAATATGACCTTGAGACACGCTGAAACTGGAATGCATTTGGGACTATGACACACTGTACCTTAGGGTAGGCGATGGCTGGGCCCCTCTTCATATATAGCACATAATCCTCCAACGTGGCCCTACGTATGAGGATGACAGCCCCCCTGTTTGTCTTCAGGAAGCTACCTGCAGGCTGCCCGGCTATCTCGTCATGCAGGATGACCCCCCAGCTGCTCTGCAGATGTGTCCCTGTCTGAAGCTGGAACATCTTCCTGAACTCCACCCGCCTCTTCTTACGATACTCAGCGATGAGCAGCTCCCCGAATGCAAGCAAGCTCTCCCCAGGAAGAGTGGGTGATATCAACCTTTTTTCCTCATGAAACGCTCCTTCCAACTGAGTTTCTGAAGTGTTTGGCTCCATAGCTGCATCTGAATCATCCTCTTTAGGGACTGCCTCATGTCCACTTTCCTCTTGTGTGCAGCGTGTGACCGATACCTGGATGTTTGTGTCTTCTTCAGGGTGTTGCTGGTTCTGCTCCCTCAGCTGCATCACCTCCGGGCTCAGGGCATCCTGGGGCAGCAGGCCACTGATCCTCTCCAGGGGGGACAGGGGTCGCCTCCTTCTGGACAGCAGTGCTTGCCTGGAGGTCAGCTTGGTGCTCAGGGGTGAAGAGTCTGAGTTGTCTCCCTCATTCTCGTTACATTTCACAGAAGCAGTTGAAAAAGTTCTTATCTCCCTCCTACATTTAGGTAGTTTTACACGTATGTCCCTGTTACTGAGATGTCTTTGACTGAATGTGCTAATTCTCACCAGTCTTTGCACAAACAGAAATCCAGAAAAGGGCATTTGCACAACCATTACTTCAGATTATAACATAATATATAAACTAAAGGTAAAGGCTATGTCCTGAGGTTCCGTCCAGTGAATTAAAAGCAAATGACCCTAGAAAATGACAGCTGTAGTTGTTAAATACAATATGAATCTCTGCGAAGTGTTCTATTATGTTCTATTCAAACTGAATATAACAGTAAACCTGGTTGAAATTTCACTTACTCCATTTACAGTGAAACAACAATTCGTTCGTCCTGATTTCTCCAAAGTCCAGCTGTATTTACTGTCCACGGCGGCCACCATGCTGGAAAAATGCACGTGAACAACGTCATAACTGAGCGACAGGTGTAGTAATGTGAGTCTACCAGCAGAGGTCATTATTACAACTATACACTTTCTTATACTGTATTTATGCCTCAATCCAAGCTCAGATGTGATACACCTCATAAAACTACCCAGTTTTAGAGGGTTAATGTAGGTATTGCACACTAATATGTCCAAGGTAGAAAACAACATCACACAGCGCCAAATATCTAAATGAAAACTGTGTATTTCTCTTGAAGTAATTGGATTTTCGACCATACTTGCATTAATTAATTGTTTGGGTAGTGTAAAATGCAAATATGAAGTTAATTTGGCATCAAAAACAGGTCTACAAAAGTAGTTGTTTGTTATTGTATTCTTCTACACATGGATTTACAGCAGAACACTTCATTTATTGTTGCTGTGTTCAAGTGCTGTTAAAAGGTCGTAATAATGTTCACAAGTACAACCCAAAGGGATATCCAACAAAGTGGTGCCTTTTATAAAACCTGTAAATTGTATTATTTATTGGTAGTCGTAAAACAAATTGAAATACTTAGTTACGTTACGGCGTCAGTTGTTTTGTCAGTTTTGCTGTTATTTTCGATTAGAAGTACGTAAATGCATCGACTGATATTACAGCTGCTAGTGTGGCCATGGCCATGTGGCCAGGATGGCAGGGAGAGGGAGACAGATGTTGACAGCAACAGCATGGAGTTTAGTGAGGAAGATGAGAGGAGGGAGAGTGAGTGGGAAGAGGTGGTAGGATGGAGTAGATCATACATCCATGGAGTAGATTCATAAAGGCGAGTAAGCTCAAAGATCATTTGAGGGCAAGATAGAGAAGTGAAAAATGCGAGAGTTTGGGGAGATAAACTTGCTAACAGGGTGTAATACTGAAGTGCAGGTGAAGAAGGCAAAGAAAGTTATTAGTGTTGGAAAAGTTCAGTGGTGAAAAGTAACTAGGTGCACTTGAGTAAAATTTGTGGTACATGTAGGCCTACTTTACTTGAGTATTTCTATTTTCTGCTACTTTATACTTTTACTCCAGTACAAATTCATATAGGGAATTGTTGCACTTTTTACTCCACTACATTTATTTGACAGCTATCATTTCAAGTTACTTTTCAGATTAATATTTTACATAAAACCCATATGATAAGCTTATAAAATACAACTCATTGTTAAAGATTAAACCAGTAGCCTAGTTTCCAACCTTTTTTGCTCATGATCTCTTACAAGAAAACTGTCTGGTTGGGGCTCACATTTCAGATGTCTGTGAGTTGTCAGCAGTTCTACCAAACAGACTTTTCCCCCCTAAACTTCTCAGCTGGTTTCATTTAAATCACTGTTAGAGGACCAGAGAGGTAAAATTTCACAAAAAGCAAAGATTTTTTTTTTGGCTACACATGTCAAATGTCATGCCAATAAAGCCTATTGAAGTGATTAGTGAAAAGTCCCAAAAAGTACTACAGAGTTTTGTAGTAGAACATTTTCTTCTTTCCTACACCAATAATCATCTCACGACCCCCACACATTTATCTTGTGATCCTTTAGAGGGAGAATGGAAATCACTGGACTGCACCTAACTGTAGATAAAGTAGTTAAAACTATCTCCACCTTGACCAGCTACAGAAGTAAAATGCTGCTTACACATTGATGAATCCGTATTAATAATCTATTATGTAATATATAATAATATGCCAGTCAAGAGCCATTTCTCTGCATCCTACTTTTACTTTTGATACTTTAAGTACATTTTGCTAATGATACTTGATTGCAATTTTACTTAAGTAATATTTGAAATGCAAGACTTTTGCTTGTAATAGAGTATTTTTACACTGTTGTAATGGTACTTTTACTTAAGTGACGGATCTGAATACTTCTTCCACCAATGGAAAAGTCAAAGTAGCCAAAGTAGTAAGACTGGGGGAACAGAGGTTCGGCAGTCGCAAGGGGGGACTTTGTAGAGTACCTCTCAGTGTTAATCCAACTGCCATAAACCTCAAAGAAAAAGAAGCCTCGGCTGTTAGGAGGAGACTTAAAGACAGCATGAATCCCGAATCAGACTACTTGTTGGCTGGCCGCCATGCAGCCAAGAAGCAGCCAAGAAGCAGCCAATGGGAGGGCGGTGCTCCTGACGTGCTACAGCGCATGTCCTCAGAGGGACACACGTGGTTTGTGTAAACCACGCACGCAGACTCCAAGCAGCGGTTTAGAAATGGCGGCTGATGGTGGCAGCTCTTCGCTGCAGCTACCCTGCGTTTTTTCACCCAAATCACGACAGTACTTAGCATTGTGTGCCCAGGATGGCAGACTTCGCATTTGGAACACAGATAGCAAAACACTTCACCAAGAATATGTGCCTTCAGCCCATTTGAGTGCCACTTGTATCTGCATAGCCTGGGGACCATGCCGGACAGTCAAGGTACGTAAGGCTGCTTTGGAATTCTCTGCTGTTAGCTACAGTAGCTAGCTAGGCCTTAGCAAGTTGTCTGTGATAGAGTTTCCTGTAGAGGTGCACACGTTAAAATGTGAAAAGTGTCACTATTCTCAAAGGAAATTGCTCTGAAACCTGGGAATCCTCGGCTATGTGTTAATGCAGACGCTTTCATGTATCCGACTCAGACTTGGTTAACTGGGATAGCCACGTTAGCTAGCTTTCAACAGCTGCGCAGGACGCACATGTTAGTCCCACATGGTAGTCAAGAAAACATGGACAATGTCTTAATTTGGTATTTCTGGGTGAATTTACTCTTAAGAATACTTATCACAGTTCCTTAAATCCGAACAATTATTTGTCTTTCTGTTTAAGACTTAGTGCGGCAAACAATCATTATTTAAGTTAGCATTAGCCCACCAAAGCTTCAGAAGCGTGTACCACCATGACACTTCTGGAAGGAGAGGTTCAAAAAGTTTTATCTCGGTGTATCTACTGGCAATTTGTAAACCGCTCCACACAAGCCAAGGTGTTTACTTTATGGCGTAACTGTAAACAATGAATTATAATTATGTTTTTTAATACTGTATGGAATGTGTTTATTGTTGCCATGATCTTTTACAGAAGTAGTATCCACTGCTTACCAGTAGGTTGTTAATTTTTAAAATATCAAGTAGTTGCCGTCAGTCAAAGAGAGCATTTGCTTTTATCAGCTGTCAATGTGCTTGTGTAGACAGTCGAATTAGTCAATGGTGTAATAGTAAACTTAAAATTTTAATACAAGTAAAGATATAGGCTATCCCCCAAGTGAACCTACCAAGAATGCCTCATACTTATGTCATTATTTGTAATGTTTACGTAGTTTATCATTACAAATGTGCTGTGTTTCAGGAGGGTCCTCAGAGGAAGAAGAGGAAATCGGAGGCAGGACAGGTGGAGGAGAAGGCAGACCTGTTGGCGATGGGCACAGCAGCGGGCAGTGTGCTCATCTACAGTACAGCAAAGGGAGCACTGCACTGTACCCTGGTGAGTTTGACACTTCTTGGCTTGTATGCTGTATCCTATAGAAGGGGAATAAAATGTAAGATGCTAAGAGAGTAATTTTTCCAACTGGGAAAGGTTATTTCATACATTTTCCAAAGTGATGTGTAGCATGTGGAGGACCTGTTACTTGGAAATAAATCGTATGTAAAAAGAACCTGCTTTTGTCAAAAACAATTTTAAGTATTAGTATTGTATTTATCAGTTTTGAATAATAGGATCATTTGTTTACCACTGCTAACTCTTATCATTTTCTGACTCTTGTCAGGATGGCGGCCATAGTGGAGGAGTGAATTGTGTCCAGTGGCACCCTGAAGACAGTTTATTATACAGCGGCTCAGATGATACAAACATCATAGAGTGGGACCTGCAGACAGGCAAGGCGCGAAGGTCAGTATCTAGTTTGTTGTTTTTAAAGAATATAAGAGTGCCTCCTTATTAGGGAATGAGACGCATGTCCAGAACTGCCTAAACCCAAAGTCACATCGGTATGGTAAAAATCTAAATGGGATGCTGTTAGATTTATTAAGAGAAATAATATTCCACTTCCAGAGAGCGCTGCAGTCTATAGTACAGAGCCAGATGAAATGCGAAACAGTATTAGTGGTCTATTTTCAGTTTATCACACTTTAAATCACTGAAATTGTAAAGATTTTTTCTGTTTGGTCTGTCTCAGGCTGTGAGGATGTGTTCTCTGGTGTTCTTGAGAGACCATTGACCCTGTTTATACCTGGCATAAATATGCGTGGGTGTCACAAGTGGACAGCTTTGAGTACAGGTGTGAATGCACCCAAGACGCACTAAGGACACTTTGAGATCAGATAGCTCAGACCACATTCGGAGTTGGTCTGGGCCGCATATGGCCACGTTCTTTTAGGAGTGTGTATGAGAATGTGTCCTGGGCCACACTGAAGGACCGCCTACTCCTCTGTGTAAGCAGAAGTACGCACTTATTCGCGCACGCTGTCATATTAAAGTGCAGAACAACAAGAAGTCACAACAATAAAATTATTTTATTTATTTATATGTTTAATTTCTGGCAGACTAGACACGGTTGCTGCCTCCCGCAGGTTAAAAACAACAACGCATTTAGTCTTTGCAAACGTAAACGATGTAAGTGTTTATTTGCATTTCCACTTGATCAGATCACCCAAGATGCATGTTAATGTCAAGTGTAAACAGGGCCATTGTTTCAAGGAACACGTCATCTTATGCCTCTCTTACATTTAATTGTAATTTTCTCTGGAGCCGAGTCTATTGCTCTTGTTAAACTACAAAAACACACAGTCAGATTCACGGCCGTATGCTGGTGTTACAGAGTGTGTCTTTTCAATCACAATACAGACTCAGGCTTGCAGAGAGCACCTCAAGCAGACAAGAGCCACGTTTCATTTTGGCTGTTATTAGTGATGGGCAGAGAGTTACCTCTCTTAAAAATGGAACTGTTGTAACCTTAAAGCGTCACACATTATTGCCTTGCCAAAGTAGTTGCATATGGTCTCAGCTTCTCTTCACGTAGAAAAGATAACGGTAGTATGAAAGATCAGAATGTGGCTGCACCCTAATGCTTCTCAGTGGCCAGCTCTACCACAGACGTCAGGACCTGACACTTAACTCGCAAGCACTGAAATACAAACAAGCCATACCACTAATGGCTCTACCATCATGCATTTAGTATTTCATCATAAAGCCCTTCTCTCCAGTGATTGATTTAGTAGGGGCACGGTCAGCGGGTACAATCATGAACGGTAATGTCACCATGAATTCTCACTTCATGCTCACTAAAGCCCATTTGTGGGCCACAAAATGCTTTGGAGAGTGACGAGAGTGTTTGTACATTTCCTACTGCTATTGAGTCGAGTGCAATCTTAAGTGAAATGTAGCTGTAAAGTTTCAGGCTCTCCACTTAAAAATGAAAAAGAAAAATTCTGTGATACAGAGAACACAATACTTGCTACTTGAATCTGACAACAGAGAACACAGCAATGCGCACCTGATGCTCCTGATCCTATAATAATGTCAACAAGAGAAGACATAGAACCCCATAAAAATGCATAAACACAACAAAACTCCAACAGTTGTCGTTGTCTCTTTATTCATTTTTCCCGCAGTAAGTGGAAGGCGGACCGTGCAGCAGTGACCAGTCTGTGTGTGAGCCCTGATGGCAAACTGCTGCTTTCAGCCAGTCAGACTATCAAGATGTGGGACTTGGACAACAAGGAGGTTTACAGGGTGAGTGTTTAGATCAAGGTCAGCTTTTCCAGGATTTCGTGTAAATGTGCTAGGAACCCCACTCTTAAAGAATCAATGCTATTAAGTGAAAGTCCAAATTCAGTTGAAGAGAAACAATAAGGGTTAGAAACAGTCAAACATGACTCTGACCTTTTCAGCAGAATTGACTTCTCTTTGTCGTTGTTGTTCTCTGCAGAAGTTCACAGGCCACTCCACAGCTGTGACGACCCTGCGCTTTGCCACCACGCGACCTCCTGACAGCAACGGTCTCTACTTCCTGTCTGGTGCCGCCCACGAACGACTGCTCAGTGTTTGGTGAGTGCACACGGGACAGCCGGCGCTCATTTCCTCTTGATAGCAGGGTTTGTACAAAGTCTTGAAAGTTAGGAAAATTCTTAATTTTAAGCATCATGTTTTAGGAATGCGCTTAAATTCGAATATACTCCTTGAAAAATGCTTGATTTTCAAGATAATCTGGCGTTTGATCTACACAATTACTCATTTAAACCAAAAATCTTTTAATATTTGAAGGGAAACAATCCCGTCGTCATATTTGTTTGTCTCCTGGCGTCTCACACCAGACGCGGAGCGGATCATAGCTAGATTGACTGACATGGGCTCCGAAATGAAAAGGGGTGTTTTTCCTTTCCACTCCGCGTCATGAGGGTGACCATCTGCTCTCAGATGATACCTGTTGGCATAAAGAAATTCTGTAAACTTTATCTTTTGCAATTGCATTAATAGTAACATTTTAGATGTGATGATAAAAGCTTTGAGAGTCTGGAAATTTTTGGTGTAGGTACCTTGGAAGTGCCCGAAAAGTGCTTGAATTTTACTCCAAAAAGCTGTACGAACTCTGTAATTTAAAATGTAGAGCTGCTGTTGTCTGGCTGGTTTTGATTGCCATGCTCATTTTCATGGAACTGACATGAAGTTGTCTCACTGTAGGCAAGTGCGAGAAGACGGAAAGGACAAGAATTCAGTGGTGTCCTTCACACTGACTGACGAGCCACAACACATCGACCTGGTCACTTCCAACCGCAAGGAAGAGGTCAGAGTGGAGAAATGCCTCAGTGTGTAATAGGAGTGCAATGGTGCATTTGTTTGTACTGAACAATTTGTTATGCTCAATAAATCGAATAACTGCAGTCTGTCTTGACGTGCAAAATTATGCTTAGTAATAGTAACTCTGAACCATAGGGCTGCAACTAACGATAATTTTCATTATCGATTAATCTGCCCATTGTTAAGTCTAAATGTCAAAAATTGTGAAAAATGCTCATCACAATTTCCCAGAGCCCAAATTGACGTCTTCAAATTGCTTCTTTTGTCCAACCAACAGTCCAAAACCCAAAGACTCTTCATTTACTGTCATAAATGACAAAGAAAAGCAGCAAATCCTCACATTTAAGAAGCTGGAAGCAGCAAATGTTTCATTTTTGCTTGAAAAATGACTGAAACGATTAATTGATTTATCAAAATAGTTGGCAATTAATTTTCTTTCGATCCAGTAATCTATGAATCAACCAATCGTTGCAGCTCTACTGAACTAAGAATATGGTTGTGCTTACATTGTTGAACACATAGTTGAACCCAATTTGAGCTAGTGAAATGACATTTAAACACGCTTTAAGCCACACTGTAATGTTCCTTCATGTGGTGTAATTATACATACATACATAGTGCCTGTTTACTTTACCTATTTACCATCTGCAAATGTTTGTGTGTGTGGTGTTTTGTTTCATACAGGCAGTGAGGCTGGCAGTGGTGTGTAAGGACGGGCAACTGCATCTCTTTGAGCACTTTTTAAATGGGTAAGTCCTTAAAACACTGTTTAATATACTAGGTAACACATGGCAGTGTAAGGTAACTATATGAAACATTTCAGCACTTGAGGGAAAAGCAATTACTTTCTCTTGTTTAAGAGGCAGTTTGTATTCCACTCACACTCCGAGCTGTTAACTCTTCTTAGCTTGTACGCACCTTAAACCAAAATTCAAATAAAGCCAATCAGCAGCATCACAGCTGAAAAGGAGGGTTGCTCTTCTGTTACACTGTTAAAACAGGTGTATTGAAGGCTGAAAGTAATTTCCACATTTGTTTACTCTCTCACATTTGGTGTTTGCCCCCTGTGGCTGTTGGGGGACATTGCACTACCAACAGATGACACTGATCAAGGAATACTGGCCTCTTTTCTCTGCACTAATTCTAAATGCGTGGATCATGTCATGTGGGATCCTGTTGTTGATGAATAATAAATCTCATCTAACACATTTTATTTAATGTTGCTTACTTGCCGTGCTGATGGCCTGTCTAAACGTCTGTCCCCACAGGCCCTGTAAGAAGCCCCTGTCACCCTCGTGTACAGTGCAGATGTCGGACACAAAGGACTCCCCAGTGCCGATCCTGCTGCTGGCTGCTGCACTCGGAGCTGATACACGGACTGTGCTGCTGGCCTACGGCAGCCACCTACAGCCTGTCATGGAGAAAGTGGTGAGTACACAGGAGGCTTCTTTCACTGCTAGAGTTAGACCACTATGAAGATTTGCTTGGACAGCCATGTTTTGTACAGCTGATATGATCGAGCTTCTTCTCCTTAGCTTCTTTATAGAAGCGTTGATTTAAGCAACAAGACAAAAAAAATCATCCTAAAAAATCCAGGAAATCCGAAACATATGGTTGTGACTTGTATTCCACGTTAGATAATCTTTAAGCTTTAATTATATTAGAGCACCGCAGACCCAAACAGTTGTTCTCAGTTTTTTGTTGTTTTTTTTCTTTTTTTGCAAGGCAATAATAAACTTTCTCTGTACAAAGCTATTATATTTGGACCAAAATTGAGTTATAGTGAGAAGCAAGTGGCATTCATGGTGACATTAATGTGTGTGTTTGACATCTGAGTGCACAGCTACAAAATTAGTCATGATGGAAATAGTGTTATGATTAAAGTGTAACTCCACCCTCAGATTCTGCTAGAACCCTCTCTCCCAGCATATTTTAAAAATGCAACGAGTGAGGGAACAACAACTGTAGGAGGCGTGGCTACGTAGTGTGTGGGTCAGGAGACATGGGAGAGACTGACTGACACTGATTAGTCTTTTTTTTTTTAATATAAATTTCATGACATAGACAGGTCCCAACCGGTTGACTATGTCAGCATTGGCCTCGCAGGTTCAGGGCAGATTTAAAACAGTAGATGGCGTGTTGAGCCATTTTCTACCCATGAAATGCAGATTTTTATAAATTCTGTAAGAAATGTCAATATTAACACCAGCACTGATGTGTTTCATCACAGTACCTCTTTTAATACAGTAATACTAAATCCTTGACAGAAACCCGAATAAATAATATAAATCTTAGTTGTAAGTATGTTAGCTGTTAGATGAAGTTTTGTGTTGATGAGGTTTTTAGTCTAAAGAGAATACATTCCTGAATTAACTTGAAAGATGTTCACCAGCTTCAGAGAAATTATGTTGGTGTTATTATCAGCCTCGACAAACCTGCGTTGGTCAAATTCTTGATTTACCTGCCATGCTCCTTCCTCCTATCTGTACAGGAGATCAACACAGCAGAGAGACATGTCTGTTTGACCCGGGATGTTCAGACCAGCTTGTCCCTTTCTATGGAAACCACTGTTTCCAAGGTAACAATACTTTCTTTTTAATATGAGTCTGAAGACTGAAGACTGATGGGCACAGTCTGGGTATGCTGTCCAGACCTTTATGAGGTCTTATTTGTAGATGGGTTTAAACTATAACTGTGACTGAAGATGAAAACCTGAGGTTTGGTTTGTTTCAGGTGAAAACCCCAATTGTCAACACCAAGAGCAGAGTGTTGGTCCCAGGGCTTCCTGGACACCAAGCCCCAGTCAAGGGAACCTCACAGGGATCAGAGAAGAGGAAAAAAGACACAGACACCAAAGAGGTGGGTTCAGTGTTGATGCTGATGCACCAAACAGCGGCTCACTGCCTGTTTGTTTCTCACTGGGATGGCTTTTTGGCTCGGACTCCAAACAACTTAATGACTAAGAAATGTGCGCACCACAGTGTTGGTGCAGGGATTAGTCACACACCAGTCTTAAAAAGCCAGTAGATGTTCTTAGTAGATATGTGTTCAGAAGAACCCTTACATACTGTTCATATTCTGTACCTTCACATTATGGTCCACATTTTGAGCCACAGATCTATTTAGAATGTATGAGTAGCCTATCTGACATTAATAAATGTGTGATTAATCCTTAATGCTTCAGAGAGTAGGGAGAGTGTATTTTTTAGGTTTTACACCACTCGTTTATGGAGAAAAAAACATCTATCATCCAATATTATCCTATTTTACCTTAGCCATAATGATTTAAACGTATTTTATTGATACTGAAAATGGCAAGAACATTCTGGAACTGTGGGGTTTATAATATAACCATTACAACCATCAAACACTGTCCTCACTGCTATATCAAAAAAAAACCTCATAACTACTATCTAATTATAACTATTAATTCAACATTAACTAACATTTAACCAACAAACAAAATAAAAAAAAGAATTGCTAATTGCAAACTAGTCTCATCTTAGAAGACCAGATCAGTGACCTTTTGGACAGCAACTCTTTCTGCCATAACCTCACTGAAATGGCAGCTTGGGTACCTGTATAGTCTTATGACCCCCCCCCCACCCACCCAACCCTTCTTTTGATCTCTGTTGGTTAGCTGGGAATTGATAAGTTTTTAAACCTGCGTAAGTGGGATATATTTAGTGTGTGAAAAGATGTCAGCCAATTCCTGTTGGCCTAAAATATCTCTGTTCTCCTGTAGATGTCGATAGCGGAGCGACTAGGTGAAATCAATCTGTCTACAGTCTCCGAGAAGGGAGCTCCTAAAGGGACGGCCTCTTTGCAGACGGACAATTTTGCCGTGCTGCTGGTGCAGGGCCTGGAGAGCAACGACGTCAGCATCCTAAATGTAAGTGTTCTTCTCAGAGTCCGGGCTCTGAAAGTTTTGAAAATGCTTAATTCTAACCGTTAAGTTTTCAACATAATCTGGTGTTTCATCATCTACACAGTCACTCACCAAAAATCTTTTAATATTTGAAAGGAAATGATCCCATCATCATCATTGTTTGTTGTCTCCTGGCACTTATAGTAACAATTTAGATGTGATGATAAAGGCTTCCTTATTTGGATGTACTGTGATTTTCTTTATGTACCTTTTGTAGCCTAGATATATTAATCTGTGTATGTTTAATATGAAATGTATTTCTTACTACTATTTGACTGATGGCAATTTGCAACAGGTGTGACATGTCACTTGTGTTTGTAATATGGATTATGGGTATTTAAGATGGCGACTCTGTATTTTAAGTCTGAGGAAGAGCCTTGTGCTCGAAACGTCACAGCTAATAAAATCCTTATAACGAGAGCTACTTGGTATGCGTATCTATCTGTTTCAGCTTTCGTAAGCTCAAACCTGTAAAAGCTGAACAATAAAGCAAGTTGACCTGAATGTCCTGGGTATTCAGCTCAACTAGGTGTAAACATGAACCTCTATTTTAAATTTGTCAAATCTATGACTTTTTTTCCCCCTTTCTCTCCTGCAGAAAGTTTTTCAGACTCGCAAAGACATGGTGATAAAGAAAACGGTTGCTAGGTTACCCCTCCCTGCTGTTTTACCTTTGGTGGAAGAGGTGAGAGTCCATTTTCTGTGCAATGTAGGGTTTTTTTGTTTGAGACGCCAGGTTTCTCTAAGATGCATCAACCTGCCCAGATGGTCTGCCACACTATCAGGAAGTGAAGTTGTGTTAACTGTCGTCAATGATTTAAATGATGGTTTTTAATCGGCCCTTTATCTCCTCTTCTGTAGATCACAAAGAGGCTCCAAGGGCACCCTTTTACGTAAGTCGCAGCTTGACAGATCGCCTCTAAGCATTTAAATGGCTTAACTTCACTGTGTTTGTACACATTAGTCACTAATGCAGACACTGATGTTTGTGCTGCTGCTTTTTACTTTGCATTATAACAACAATGTCCCTGTTTGATCATGTGGATATACACACACACACACACACACACACACACACACACACACACACACACACACACACACACACAGTCAGGTAGTTCTGGCTCCCACTTGACAGCGCATTCATTTGTTCCTTCCTACAGGGCCGTTTTAATGGTACGGTGGCTCAAGGCTGTACTCATGCACCACACATCATACCTGGCATCGGTGAGTCCACTTTACAGCATCACACTCGGCCTGTACTGCCAATATGACTTGCCACCAGATTTCAGTTTGTTGATGCTTATTTGACTTGTACTGTAATGCCTTCTGTGCAGACACACACTTTAAGCTCTCCACTGTCCAAACAGAGCATTTGTGATCCCCCCTAAGTACTGCACACGGCACTTTTAATAACACAAGCATACAAACGCACAGTGTCTGTGCATATCTCCTCCCTTTGTCGACATTCATATTAATCTTATTTAGATCTGCAGTCATTACCTCCACCACACAGCAGAGATTATGTGACTGCCTCCGACAGTTTGTCAGTTTGTGTGACTACGACCAAAATACCTCCACAACCAGCAGCTAAAAATCCAGCTACTGTGCACATTGATGCTCAACAGACGAGGACACCTATTGCTTTTTGGGCACCCTGTGACCTTTTACCATAGCACCGTCAGCCAGCTAACAGTCAGATTTTCAAATGGCATATCCCCTGGCCTTTAAGGTCATACAGACGGAACATTTGCTGTTCAGATTGATCTTAACAAGTCTGCAGATTTCCCCTTAACCCTCTATGAACTGTTGTCTTCCCCTTACTGCTAATTTTAAATGTGAAGTCTACTGGCTGGCCTCATGTCTACATTATATGAAAGCAATGGGGGAGGTGAGGCCTTGGCAGAGGTCTGCTTATTACAGAGTGTTATGTTTGTATGTTTTCTGCTGCTGAAATGTTTTTACTTTCAACTGATCCATTTGGGTATCCAACAGCTGCCAGACCTGGTTTCCCAGCTGGGAGTGCTTTATCACATGATTGAGAGCAGAGTGAAGATGTTCCACAAGCTAACAAAGCTGCATGGGAAACTGTATCTCCTAATGATGCAGGTAGGTGTCGTCATGTTCAGAAATAAGCACAGGATCTTTGCCTTTAAGTGTTTTTAAATTGCTGGACTCTGTGATGTTTATAGGTATGAATTGGATAGTAGGGGGTGCTTGGAGCCCCTGCCTGATTATGTTGTAGTGCCCCAAAGTTCCCCCGAAGTGCAAAATGTCCTCTCAGCTCACTGTTTGAAACTTGATTGTGAACCAGTCACATCACCCAGTACATCACCTGTGTGCTGAGAGGATGGTTGCATTTGAGGCACTCAAATGAGGGACTGTGGAAGAGTATAGGGGAAATGGTATCAGATTTTTGCAAGATGATGATAAAGGTTCATACGTTTCCCGTGTACAGTTATGTTCAGTATACATTCAGTACAGTACAGAGTGCAGGAGGGCTGGGCGATTAATTACATTTTATATTCAGTTACGATTATGAATACAAGATAATCAAGATAAAACGATTATTGTGCTGCATTCCTTTTTGCAATGATGCTCTTCTTTTGTCTTGTTATAAATCCAGCGCACCTCTTTCCTTTACAGCGGTGCACTTTCGCCCCTCCCTAAAAGCCCAAACTCCCTCTCAGCCAGGCTGAGAATACTGCAAATGCTGTACTGTGTCTGCACCACAAGGCAATACGACCAACTTGTTTAATCATCTAACATTCAATCACAAAGTGCTCTGTGACCAAACAATAAAGGAACAAAAAACAGAAAAGGAAAGCCCCCTCAACTCCTTCCACTGCAACGCTGAAATCCACTGTTAAAAACACACGTTTAAAAAAATAAATAAAGTTTAATAAATGCATGTTTCCAAAGTCAATAAGTAATCGTGTTAAATAATCGTGATCTCAATATTGACCAAAATAATCGTGATTATGATTTTTGCTATAATCGAGCAACGCTACAGTGAGTAGTTCTGTGCAATTCTGCTACTGCCATTAATTTTAAATAAATACATTTGTCAGTCTACTGCTGATATTTACTTTTAACCTTGAGTTTAGACTTGTGCTTTCACGCAATATATGCACACACTGATGTATATTGTCCCAGTGCAATTTTAGAATCATTAACCTGCTGCATAAAACGACAGGGCTGCACGAATGTGATGCATCACTCTGACAAGAGATCTTGGAAATTGCCATCTATTTGCACCAATGAAGTCACTGTCGGAGGCATCTCTGGCAGGGATGTGACTTCACGGGATCTTTTATTCATCCTTCTTTCACAAAGAATACACATCAGTGTTTTTGCTCCACTTCTGCTCCTACACACCTAATCCAATGAAGGTGTGATGTAAATGTACAGCCCCTAAATTGGATCAGGTGTACAACAGCAGGACTGAAGAGAACCTGCGGGCCTTTAGGACTGGGCTGATGAACAAACACGTAGGCAGACCAGTTTTGATCTGGCTGCCAAGCATTTAAATAGTACAAGTGCAGCACTCAATGACTACTTTGTGTGAGATTATAAAATTATGCTTTTGCAAAACTAAACGTGGCTGCGTATTGTATCACATGCCCTTTTTGTATGTGAAGATTTAATTAACGAGTGATTTGTGGATAAAAACTGAAAAAAAGAATTGGATCATTGTCTGCACAAAATCCTTCACTGGTTCTCTAATACCCATCTTCCCTTATACCACTAGGTGGCGACAAGTGACAGCAGCAACACAGTTGCAGATGTTGACCACACAGCTAAGCTGGTGTATGAAGAGGGTAAGTGTTTGTTCTTCTTATGGTGTCCCTCTTTATGTTCAGTCTTACTCAGTCTGTTTCCCAGCCGTCCTTGTTCTTTAAAACCTTCTTCCTTGGTGCCATGACAATTTCTAAGGCCCTTCAAATCTCAAGTGTAGAATCACAGCCTTGGTCCATCTATCAGTCCCAATGATGATTCAGTGTGTGGTGAGTGGCATCTGACAGAAATAAAATGATCTTATTTTGGTCTCATCAGTTGTACATTTCAGCTGCGTGATTGGCTGGAGTGACTCCTTAAGCCTGCCGCGGTGCAACAGGTCACACTGATGCTCCGTTGAAATCACTGCCCTTCCAGACTGTTGTTTTCTCATCGTTTTGACTGGCATTCATTATCTTGTCAATTCACCTTAAATCATGTGGGACTCTTCGTGGAGACTGCACTGACTCGGTTAAGGTTTATGAAGGCAATGCTCCCCATCATGCAGCCGCTCTTGGCGATGCACAGCACGCAAACATGACTCCTGTTGCCTGGCAACCTGACCGGCAGCGTTCAGATCCTCCCCTTTGAGCGGAACAACAAGGCCCCGCTCTGTTCACTCTCATTTCTCATTACCGTACTGTATAAAACACTTTATTGAGCCACGTAGAAAATTGGCTTTCATGAAATAATTAAGCCGCGCTTTGAGTTCCAATACCCCTGTCAGTGGTCCAGGATATGAAGGTGCTTTTTTTTCATAAAGGGAGCTGATGAACAGGAGGTTGTTACAGTCTGGTGTGGATGCTGCTGTACACCCGGCTTATTATGGGTCCAACATGGGAATCTGACAGGAAGCTTCAGAGTTTGTTTCAGACAAGTTGGTGAAGCCTAGTCTGGTCAGGCTGTGTGCTCAGCATGTACTGTTAGAATGGGTGTGATAAATTGATCTTTCATTGATGTGCTCTCTAATTGTTCTGGTTGTTGCCTTTGTGGGTAACATTAATTATATATTAATTAACCATTCTGTGGCATGAGCTGGTATAATTAGAGTAGCTGCAGAAATGTCTGTCGGAATACAGGATTAGATGTACAGCAGTCACCCAGGGGTGCTGCAGATAATAGGGCTGCCAGGTAGGAAATTGTCCATGTTGCCACAATGTTATTAAAAAAAGCTGCTTTTTCACAACATGCAGCACCACTCTGAAAAACAATGAGCTTCTGACTCCAAATCATTTCACTCATTGAACTGATGGGCACGTTACCGTGATGGCACTAAGCTCTTAAGTTGACCCATTTGATCCTCTACTTTGTATTCCTGGCACTTCTCTTTTCAGTGGAAAAACGTGCAAAACTCATGTTAGCCAGCATGTATTGTTGTTAAGATGCCCTTTTAATGTCAATCATGTCATTTGTCATTGTGGCCCAGGAATAACCAATATGCACTCCCCTGAGGCTGTTTGGATTACCAAAAAATGACATCTTCCACATGTACTGTGGAATTGTTATAGTCTCTATTTTACATCTGCCTCGTATCCCTGTTCTACAGCATATAAGCATGTTTACAGCATGACATACAATCAGGGAATGAAATTGGCACTTGCCAATACAGGGTAAATGTTGTCTGTGGCAGGTAAAAATTTCAGGTCACCCGCCACCATGGCAGATAGGTTTTTCTTATTAATAAATATTATTTATATAAAAACAATTCTTTAGTTAAGAATAGTCAGGGATTAAGGTTACATGATATATTCCATTTTTCACAACCAGCTACCACTGACTCAGTGTTTACAATGAAGTGTTCTACGTAGATTTCACCAGTGACAGACAAAACAAACTTACCCCGTTTACCTCTGTTTCTTACCATACCCTGCATACATAGTAGAATATTTAGTAATATCTGGATCAAAGTCCGCTGGTGACTGTGTTTGCAGCAGAGAGTGCTTGGCTGACCTGATGGGGCAGATAGCCCCCACATTTCTCCGCTATGGTACTGAAATGCAAATATGTGCCGTCTCTCACATGAAATGTGTAAACAAGTGAAAGCATGGAAGCCTTTTTCCTTTCTTTTTGTCCCCTCACTACTTTGTCCTCGTGCATTCATGTAGTGGAAACAGATTTGCCGTATCAGCTGATGGATTTGTTTTCCTTTGCGTGTCCTTTACAGAATCATCAGATGAAGATGAGGCCTCTGGTGACGAAGGTCTTCCTGATGATGATGACGACTCTGATGTAAGTTATGAGAAAGTGGCTAGCCAGACAGGTCCTACAAGTGTCTGTTCAAAGAAGTTAGCAAAACTAACACTACAACAGAACTGGCTAACGGTAAAGTTCCCACTGTAAATTAGTGCATGTTTACAACATTAAGATGTTTATTTTTTGGTCCTTCTCAGAACTGGGAAGAGGAGGAGGTGATGGAGGAGACAATGAAAGCAGAGGAGGAACAAGCAGATGAGGAAGAGGAGGATCCAGACAGCAGAACAGATTCCAAAGCTAACGGAGAGGAAGACATGGAGCACGGAAACGAGAGCGAGGAGGAATGAGAACGAATGAGGAGAAATGCCAATCATACATAAAATGGACCTGAAAGAGTTATATATACTTTCATTTTATTTTCATGCTTTTGATTTTATTATCAGAACAAATTATGGTATTACAAAACCAAGTGACACATGTCATTGACATGGGCAGCTTGGCCCCCCTGCCTCACCACAACACAGTTCAGCCACAAGCGTGGTGATGCCGTACTCTTTTGTTTTCCCCGTCTGAGGAACGGATGCAACATTTTGGGTTTTTGAGCAGGGCAAAACATTCTGCAAAATTAAATTGATGCAGGTTTCCCTTCTGCTGTCAGTTCAGTCTGCATCCCAGCTCTATAGCCTGATGAGTTTGCATTGAAAAAGACTGAAAAGATCATTTGGTGGTGTTCCAGTTTACCTACACCGCAGTCTGCATTCCAAATTTTATATCTTTATGTAATAAATAGTATTAGAGTATATATTGTATGAGCAGCTTAACAGTAGACGAGACAGCACTCTGTCTGTGGTTTATTCTAACCCATCTCTTTAGGTTGTCTGGAACACGCCTTGTTGTTCAGCGGGGCCCACAGATGCAAACACAGTGCAGGCGTGGAGTTGGGATGCAGGGCCCCCCAGCTGTTTGTTGTACAGAATACTGCTCGATCCAGATCCAGGTGGGCTTGCCAGGAAAGACCATACATCATGTCCCCACACAATGTAAATCTGTATGTACAGTGAAGTGTTTGTAAGAGCTCTTCCCTCTACAGTTATCCCCCAGAAATCCTTGGGATTAAATGAACTCCTGGAAAGTCTCCTGCTGTTTTTTTTTTTGTTTTTTTTTATTGTTTCCAGATTTGTTGCAGCCATCTTGTTTTAACTGTGTTCTTTTTGTGCGTTTAGTTTCTGGGCACGCCCTGATGTCCACTGCCTTGAACCCATAGTCACAGGGGCAACTGAGAAAAAGAAAATGTGAACTTTGCTCAAATAGGTGAATAAATGGGTTTTCAAAATGGCTTACTGTGTCTGGTGGGGGGGGGGTGAGAAGTAAAAGTCCTTACTGAATAAGTAATAAGACTCGCTAAGGGCCCAATGTACTGAAGCGACACAGGATGCTGCTTTTTTAATCTACCTGATTTAGGCCTGGTGATGACCAATGTGAAATTTGTTTCAAGTCATGTACATATTTTAACTGTTCCCAGACAGTTGGTGAGTGGGTGATGTGGATAAGATTTTCTAGCCTGGTTTATCTAATTTCATATTGTGGTGTTGATATAGTACATTTTCTGAAATCAATTGAGAAAAATGACTAGAAAAGAATATCTGTTTTGGCCAATCCAGTAAATAGAATACTTGACAAAGGCACTGAATTGCATTGATGTAGAAATCGCATAAAAATCCAATTTTGCCATAAAGCAGTTCTGCTCGTTGATTTGCAACACCACGCACAATAGCCTAATATAACCAGATATATTACAGGAATACTGTAGATATTGCAGTATAAATATATGGCAAAATCTCTTAATGGGTGACACATTTATACTGTCTCAGTATATATCGTTATATTGGCCAAGCTCGCTGGGGCTTAATTCACGTGAATAAAGTCATAAATTTCAGAGGATTTAGCTAAATCTTAAATGAAAGTTTCTACTGAGCTGTAAATATGCAGTAAGTCTGTAAATATTTGTCTCGTTTGTGACCAACCAGTTGTCCTCATCTTTGAAGTCTTATTCTCTTGTAAAACCGAATTATGACTTATAACGCGTAAATCTCACCTTTGTGTTGCTTGTCCACATACATTTTAGAGTGTGGAATTGGCTAGCTGTCACCCCTTGTGGTCGTTGGGGTGGAAAAACATTCACTATCACTGTTCTCCGGCCTCGATGGGGTACAGAGCCCATTAAGGCCTGGCACACTTGACAACTTACTTGGACAAGCGAAATGTGAAATTATACTTTCAAACTGGTTTTACAAGGGACAGGATGCATGGATGAAGACCAACTGGCTGGTTTGGTAAATGTACATCTGGTTCCCCATGTCCGATAAAGAGCAGCACACGTTTGCTTCTCTGAGATTTTCTGTGGGAACCATCCAGGGCTGCCTCCCACACATGACCTCTTTCCACCAGATTAGCTCTGGTTCTTGGACCAGTTCTGTTAAGGATTCTTGGAACCATGGTGCTATCTAGTGAACCAGCCTGCGTTTCCACCAGTTTTGAGCAGAACCATTGTAATCAAGGATGGATCAACAGAGGGTGTTGTACAATGCACAACGGAAGTAAACAGAAGTAGCAAGATGATTGATTAAAAATTGATGAATTTGCCTTTATTTTGCCACCTCATACCAAACCAGTTTAATTTGCTGTATGCAAGGTTGCTAATACCAGGCGCCATCACGAGTCAAAACATGCTAGCTTCAGTGCAGCGTTCCCGTCTGGTATCACCACAAGATATCTGATAAATATTATTAATGTTTGTTTATTAACTGGCCCCTGGCTTCCTGTCATTTTGCAAAAGTGGCCCCTTGGGAAAGCAAGTTGAGTATCCCTGCCATAGACAATTGTTGCCTTATCTATTCTCTCTTTCCCACCTGTAGAATATGACACGCCCATTGTTCGCACTTCAGGTCACGGAAAACCTGCTATTTTTTGGTTCCAGCTGGGAACCAACTTTTCGTTTTCTGAACCAATTTAGCTTTGGTCGAAATGCTCTGAACGGTTCAAAATTAGGTGCGCAAACTGGAATGGAACCCTTTCCATGTTGGTGGAAAGGGTGAGAAAGACCTGATGGGTGGTTTGATGGTTTGACAGCCTTTGAAACTTATGAGTATGGACAGCTTCCTATTTCCTGTCAGAACACAAGACTGGAACAAGGTACTTAAGTTTTTAAAAGACGTCAAGGAGTGAAGGCAGTTTTACTTGTCACCTACTGCTGTAGATGGTGTAGACCTCTTTCACGTGTCATGTGTGTATATATAGCAGGAAAAGCACAGCTGTTGATAACTGTAATTGCTGCATTTCATTGTATTGTGTATTTTGTGCAGAGCCATCATTAGTGTGCTTTCCTTGCTATTAGGCTACAAGTCAGAATGTCTGCTGGGAAAATGGTCAATTATTGGTGGGGGCTTACAGTAACAACCACTATTACATACAGAGGTTTCACAGGAAATAAAAGTATGTGGTATAAGATTTACTTTTAAAAAACGTCGCTATTTGTTATTCATTGTTAATCAAGTGTATATTATGACAATAAAAGTAAGTGTTTCAAGGTGACTTTGAAGATGCAGAGGCAGATAAATATTAATAAGGGTTAATAACAAACCTGGAAAAACAAATTATTGTTGTTGGCTTTGTTTTCGCTGTTAATGTTCAGGTTTGCTCCTGGATTTTACCTCAGTATTTCTTGTAAGCGTACCTGCCTGCCAGTGATCATAAAAAATATCAGAATTTAATTTGGAAAATGGAGTGAATTTATGACGTCTGAATTGAAGGGGAAGAGGATGCTCTCCAGTGCTGCAGCACCACTTTGTGATTTAGGCTGCCAAGACAGGTGGGATGCTCTGAATGCCCCGCAAAGTGCCTCTCTTGTCTTGGTCATTTTATACAGTATAGGACAATCTATCCATCATGCATTCACCTGGTGGTCTTTGTTCTCTGAAGGAGCCTGGGCTGCATACCAATCATCTCATGTCATACGTGCACTTGTAAAACAGGATATCTGAAAGTGCGGTCATGTCTTGGGTTGGACAGAGGTTTGATTTAATCCTTTCAGTAAAGTAGCCCTTGATTACACAGGAAGCTACAGTGAGTAAGGAACTTTGCCGTGAGTGAATGGCGTCTAAAAGCTATGTTTTTAATAGTGAATATCAATGGCAGCCAAAGATAGTAGCACTTACACTGAAGCTCACATCCAGGCTTGTTACACTCTCAGCGCACACAGTATCGGCTGAGTGAGAGTCGGCCGTGATGGAGCATGAGATCTTGCTCCCCTGGTGGGGGTCCACAGCCATGAGAAGTTCTTCCTGCTTATTTTCAGGAAATTCAGTTTCTTAAAGAAGGTTCACGTACTGACCATACTGAAGTTACCATGACAACTCATCCCTCCAATCTAGCCTGGTCCAGAGGGGTGTTTTTAGAAAGAAAGATTACCAATTAAACCAGGCTTGCTTCAGTAAGTCAGGTCAGATCTGTGTTCGATATTTTAGTTCAAAGCCATGAACGAGCAGTTCTTGAATCAGCTTGACTTAGTCTGATCACATTAGCTCCGAGTTAGGGCTTTAAGATGCAATTTAATCATAGGGGTTTTTTTTAGGCTCATTCAAGACACAGTTTTAGCACTAAGGCGGCATTCAGACCAAATCAGATGTTGCAGCGATTAGCGCAAGGTCGTGCGGCAGTGTGGGAGTGTCACATACTAACCAGCAATCCCAGCTTGAAGAGCGATACAACGCCAAGCGACTGCACGGCGATTAACGTCTTTGTACTCCCTCGTGGCAGGGCTGACCAGTTGATGTACAGTCATCACGGCGCGATCGGTCAGTCTCTCTTCCATCTTCACAGTTGAATGCTACAATGCTACATGGTAAACAAAGTTCTTCTTCACCTGGGCGTCCTCTGGTCTGATCGCCGACGTGACTGGCCACCGTTGGCAGCGTGATGTCAGTTGCGTTTCTCCAAAAGTTGATTCTGTTTTAACTTTTCGCACCACCGCAGCCTAAACGCACTACCCCTTTTCAAATCAATGGGAGGACTGGAGTTTTTGGCGCAGCACCTGATTTGGTCTGAATGCAGCCTAAGCTGCTTCCCAGAACCTCCTTTATGAAACAGCCCTGTAGTCAGCTTCAACTACATTCCACCTGCCTCCTTCCCTCTGTAAACCCCTCACCGACTTTGTTCAAGCCTGCAATGACACAGTTTTGGGTAAGATGGCAATAAGTTCACCTTGGTGCAAATCACCACGGGACTCATCTATTGTCAGATTTACTGGATAATAGCCACATTCTCTTTGACCTTGGATTTGCCCTGAGAGTCTCTAAGATGAGGGAAAGCTGTCCAATCTATTGGTTAAAGCCCCCAAGGGAGACATCTTCTTGTCGTGCTATTGGCACCACTTCCTGGCTCATGAGACTGTAAATAATGGAGAGCAGAGATGTTAGCTCATTAACAGGGCTCGTGGTTGAACTTGGGTTAGACGAGTTCAGCCGAGGGAAGAGAAAACCATGTTGTTTTCCAAATGATTGGTAATGACTGGTTACCTGGAGCCACCAGTATTGCTGGTTTAACCATTCATGAACTGTTATATAAATGTCAATGTTCCACCAAAGCTATAATTGTGTGAATGAACACCAGCCTTTTTGCACATTGAATAATGCATTTATGAGTGTGCATGAATAATGAATGGCATGCATAATTCAGTGCACGGCTACAATAGTTCAAACTTTTTAGCAGTACAACATTTTAAAGCATGAAAAAAACACAGGTGGGCTGTGCTTCGTCATCGCGTTGTTTCTCACTGTCACAGATCGAGGGAAAGGTGCGCTGACAGCAGCTCTGGAAATGGAAACTTTTAGCAGCAGCGTGTGGGCTGACCTGGAGTCCTGGCTCTTGACACGATTGTTATGTTATGCAGAAGGTCCATGTAATCAAAGAGGAAACGTATCAGTCCACCCACTGTGGTGCATATAGATGAGTTGTATCCACCAAACCTCTAACAAGGCAACAGCTGAGGGGTTAGTCAAACACTTGAACTGATAAGCTGCACGCAGATGTGGAGGGAAAGTTTGAGAATATTGAGTGAAACTACATTATATTGAATAAAACTAAGACAAAGGTGTGTATTTTATTAGCTGACGCAAACCTTGTAACAAAAGCAGATAAATGATCCCCTGCTCCCTAAAAGATGCTTGTTTTATTACTTTGGGACGCACACATTCTGGCCAAAGTACTGACGGTTGCATCATTAGATTGTCGCCAACAGATTTTGTTTTTTAGCGACTCACTTGTTTAATGAGCAGATTTTTGTTTTGGTGAGAAAATGTGTGGCAGAGAGAGTGCCCTGTATCCTTCACAATGGGACCCGGCTGTTATGCAAATTAGATCTTTTGAAATGTTTTCTCTTTGAATTTGCGGATCTGTTCATGATAATTTGCCATGTGATCCTATTGGTTGTTGTTGCTGCCAAATGTCTTGTTGTCTTGACCATACAGGCTGGCCACCAATTGATCAATCAATCAATCAATCAGTCAACATTCAGATGCACCGTAGCCATGGGCAGATTCACCTGCTAGGGGGTCCCGGTGCAATAAGCTGCTGGGCTCCTACTATTACATGACTATCACAAGGAGCATTAGATCCATTGAACAGAATTTCACACCATCTTTTATCCAGCCTCATCTCTTCCAGTTGAGGGTTCCTTTTGGATCCTTAGACCTGTAAGGATTCTGCTGGTCCTGCAGTACCAGCTGAGAGTGGCTGCATGAAGTTCTAGCAGTACTTCTTTCGGTTTCACCTTGAGTAGACGTCCCTCCATCTCCTTTAAGCTGTCTTCTTCAGAGGAACTGAAGTGCACAGTGACCCCTGGTACAAGGATCTCATCTTACTGCCCCTGTGCTGTCCAAATCCAGTGTGGTGGTGTACAGAGCCGAAATATTACTTACGGAGCTGACTGTAGTTAAAATGACTCTAATGATATAACAGTATAACAGTCACAGGGGACATTTTTCTGCATTGAGTACTTTTTTGCCTGATTATACTTACATACTTTTAATTAAGTAACATTTTCAATGCCGGACATTTACTTGTAATGGAGCATTTTCACGGTGTGATATTAGTACTTGTCCTAGTAAAGGATCTGAATACTTTGTCCACCACTGACTGACACCACTGAGGTGTGCTATTATATGTCAACTAAGCAAGACAGATGTGAAAATGGATATTGTTCAATAACACAATAAAATCAGCACTAATTGTAGGAAACAGATCATGAAAGCTTTCCTCCTATTCAATAATAAAGTCTAGAGAAGCATAGATCCATACATTCCTCTCCAAGCAGTGATATTTGATTTCTTCAGCTTCTCTCCATGCATGGAATGGAAGCATGGAAAAGTTTGAACTCACCTGCTGCCTTCAAGTACTGTTATCCTCATGCTTCTATTTCCTCTGCAAATGTATGTAATAAGGCGATCCACCAGCCTCTGGAGGTGATCGCAGCCCCACAATACCATGGCCCATCTGTCAGAAAACCCCTGGATGTGGCTCTGCAGGAACTCCCCCGTGCATTTCTATAAGCCCCCGCGAGCTTTGTCCCATTTCAGCTGAGCAAACCACAGGAGATGAAGGGGGCAGAGGGCACCGCTAGATGTGCTTCAACTGCCAATGGGAAATGTCAGTGCCTCTCACAGACGAGGAATAACAAATAGCCTCTTGAGTGTCTTGACAAGCAATGGTGCCCCCCCCCCGCCCCCGTCCACAGAGAATTATGCATGACACGAGAGAGAACAGACTCTTGCTACCTGGGAAATTTATTTCATCTAGTTCTTGAAACCATTTTGACAAGAGTATCTTACATATTTCATCACATTCCTCAAGTAATGCAGTCAGTACACACATCAAGAGTCATAAATAGGAAGGGTTTGACGTTATTTACTTTCAGTCTGAAAGCTGAACCCCCGGCTTATTATTGATGTCACAGTAAATCAGCAGAGAGGTGAATAATTTTTCTGATTTAATCCAACATTTTAGTTTAGTGAAATCCCTACACATATACTTTCACAGTTTCACTTTTCACTCAGAACTGTCCAATGCCATGCCCAATTTCCTTTTTTTCTGTAGCTGCTAAAATGTTGCCAAAAGTCATTTCCTGCAACTGTAAAAAAGTTTTTTTTTTTAAGCTTTCAAAAGTGTTTATGAGCACACACTCAGCTTGTTTGTCCATGTTCAACTTGACATTTTAAGTTGGGCCATCTTGGTGACAAAAAAATGACCACACTCTCCTTTTCAGAGTTTGTCACCACCACGTCTGCCTGTAAGAACCGAGAGAATCTGAAAAGTTTCATTTGAATACACAGAAATATAAATGTTATCCGATATCCATTACTCAACACTGTTCAATTACACTTATTGTAGAATCTAAAATGTGACCACTACCTGTAATACCACCATGTGTGACATGTTGGACTATACTTTTCTAAAGTGCTGACTCTTCATCATCTCTCTCACACTGAGTCCTGGGCTGTGATGTATCATTTAGTCCAGTCAAAGATTGAGCTTAATGTCACACTGCAAACAGTGGCTCTTGGTGCCTTGGTTGTTCATTTGATGGGGTGGTCACGCAGAATGACATAAATACATTTGATTAGCGATGGCTTAATTTAAAAGGGTATTTGTGCCATTAAAACAGAATCCACAACTTTATTACTGACATCAAAATGTCAGCTGTGAGCCGTATCTTCATAGACGGCACAGCAATAATTACGTCAACTATAATCAAGTAGACAGGAAATTTGTGTTTTTACATTTTTAACCATGCTAGCGGCGTGGCAGGGATGACAATGTCCGTCAGTTGATATGGTTTAATTTGTCCAGTACTTTATCACCAAATACGTGCAAAGCTAATGCCATTCCCATCAGCCTCAGCTGTACTTTGTGTTCAGTGCTAATTAGCAAATGTTAGCATGCTAGCATGCTAAAATAAGATGGTGAACACAGTAAATAATATGCCTGCTAAAGAATAGAATGTTAGCATTGTCATTAGCAGCTCAAAGCACTGCTGTGCTCTAATACAGCCTCCCAGTGCATGGCAGTCTATGATATGCTTCAATGTGCCACTAATATAACAGGATTTCATAAGAGCAGTGATATTGATGATGATATTGTCTCGGTCACTGGGAAAACTGGGTTTGATGCAAATGTCCAGTTTGCAGCGTCCATTCCAATCAGTTTCAATTGCTTTTATGTTGTATGTTGTTGTTTTATGATTTGACGCTCTATAAATAAAACTGAATTGAATTGAATTTTATTATGTGACAGCCCACCCAAAATAATTCTTTACCATAAAGTTATTTGAAATGAGAAAAAAAAAAAACTTGAAAGAAATGTGCGTGTTTGAGAAACAAATGGTAGGAACTGATGTAAAAAAATAATTATTACATTTCAGTTAAAGGGGTGAATTTATGTAACAGTAGTAGTTGAACAGTTGCGAGGAACTGAACATGTGTAAAACACTGCAAATAAAAAATGTTTAAAAATTATTTAATGAACAAATAGAAAAATGTATGATCAGAAAGGCATGTTTGAATTAGTATAATAGGATGATAATATTGTAAGTATTTGTCTGATATTACTTTTGACTCCAAATAGTATACGTATTGTAATAAGGCATAAAAAAAAAGATGAAGCCTCAGCCTACACAGAAAATCTTTTATCTTGTGTTATTGAATTGCACTGTTTTCCACTGTGTTGTTTTATTGGAAGTAATTGCAGTATTATTTTTTTGTTGTGTGTTTTGCCTATTTTTTGTGTAATTACATACAGACCAAAATTCAATTTTAACTCTAATTTGGATGTTTGCATTGAATTGGGTTTTCCAAATTGTATCTCTAAATTGTATTCAACAGTAAATTAATTAATTTTAAACCACTAGATGTCAATATTGTTCAGGTTTTAAACGTATAAAATTTCCCAGAGATTGGAACCCAGCAGTTCAACGGCAGCCCCCAGTTTAAATAAATAATGTTTTACAGTTAATTTGAGTTGTGTGCAACATTATGTGACGGTCACACCATCATAATACCCAAGGCCATTTCCTCCAAATAAGACCAGATGCCACAATGCAGAAGGTCAAGTTACACAGTGACCAGAATGAAAAGATGAAGGGGGGGGTTCAATAACATTCCAAGCTCTTGCTGTTGCTTTCTATTGGTCCTGCTCATCGCCTAGAAACAAGGACATTGGCTATCACTGCAAGCTGAATTTGATTCTGATCATCAGTGCCTTGCAGTAATGCTGATTGAAACCACTTTTACCAAGCCTCAATTGCCTCCATTTTTAACATAAACCGCTGAAGCATGAAACAAATTTACAAGCAAAGCAAGAAAGCACTGAATAGAATGCAGACCTCCACCAAGGCCTAATCATCTCCTCAATTAGCCATTACTATCACAGACAACATTATGCTGGGCAGAGGACAATATTTAGACAGGGATAGCTGACGTTTGGCCTGATGGTGGCACCAAAGGAGAGGTCACAGGGTCACCAAAATCAAGTTTCTTCTTGATGGTACCATGAATGTTGTGCACAAAATGTTGTTCATTTAAATTATAGGGGATCAGTGATGAATATATATGAATAAGGTGTGAGGAAATACACTCATTCGGCCAGATGATGGCTCTACATTAAAGGTCACAGTGTCACGGATTCCCCCAACTCTTTAGTTTGGTTTCATCTGTTTTTTTGTTTTCATGCAATATCACTAACTCTCCTGTTGTTTCACATCCTGCCTCTCCCTCATGCCGTGCAATCTACTCATTCCCCTCACCTGGTTTTCCCCATCCATCTCCTCACCTGAGGCTCATTCCCTCATCAGTCCCTCAGCATATGTACCAGTCCACTTTCACTTGTTCCCTGCTAGATTGTCTTGTGTATTCGCCAGTGTGTGTCTTGTGTTTTTCCAGACCTTGGATAACCTGTCTGCCCCACTTTGGATTTGTTTGCTTGTGTGACTGATCTCCCAGTTCTGACTTTGCATGATAAGTAAACTGAACTTTCCTTGCACTCTGACTGTCTCATTGTTGTGCTTTTGGGTTCAGATCTGCCAGCATCAGTGAACTTTACACACAGGGTCACCAGACAGGATGCATGTACTGCATTTCACATGGTAGGCTTAGGTTTCATGTGTTCATGTTCATCAGTGCAGATATTGAGGTGAAATACATACAGCCAGTGCTGCAAACCTGTGCTCCTTGTTGGAGGAAATAACAGATTTCAGTTCCATCACTTTGTCAGACTAATGGAAAAATAATTACATGTGATAAATGAGCACAGACGGCTGAAGTGACTCCACATCTGCATTCATGGTGGTTTTTCTTTTTTACATTTTATTTATTAATCTTTTAGATTAAGTCCATAATACTTATATTTAGCCCTGTGGTATTTGCAGTGTGGTTTCACACATGTAAAAGGACAGACCAACTGACCATTCGCTAAACCCCCTCCCCTGAGCACAGATTGTCCAATCATAGCTTAGCAACCATTTGTCAAACAGGTCAGTTAGTCCTTTCCCTAAAAACCTTTTCTCTTGTAATGTTATAAGTAAAACACACTTTTGACAATACGTTGTCACACGTTTGAAAATACAAACAGGTTTGTAAGCTAAGCAGTCAAACATGAAATAACAGTCAGATCTTACATTTTTCCTTATCATGTTTAAATAATAGGACTACACTGCAATACAGGAACAATGCTGTTTCTTTATTTCCCTGTCTTCTACATGAATTTTCAACTGACATTTATATCATTAAGCATGATATCATCAAGTGCACCTTAAGACCCCCTTTTTCTGGGTTCTTGTTTTAAAATGAGTCAGCTTGGCACATTAAAGTCAGCATTTTAAGCCACTTGTGGAGTTGATGTTAGCTAGCTAGCTACAGCTGTTAAAAGCTGCCAGTGACAGTTTAATTTCAGCTGGGCAAATCTGCTAGATATGCCTGCTTTTGTCCGCTTCTGATGTCTGAAAGACAAAAAAAAAAAAAGACTAAGAATTTTGAGTAGAAAATCCATCACCGTTATTTTTGTAAACTGCATATGGGCAGCACGAGAACGGAATTGCTTGTCAGGCGTAGCAACAGTAACTAAGGGGGAATGGTCAATTGGAACACAGCAAGCCGAAATCTTTTTCATATGTGACAAGGACAAAAGAAATGGCTCAGTGACAGCAGGATGTCAGTAAACAACTGGGTTTGTGTCAAATGCATGAGTACAAACCAGGCCTTGACAAGAAATTAGTCTGATAATTAGTCTGCTTGATGTTCCCTTCACCTTTCCACAGGAGAAAAGAGATGGAAGACAGACAAGAGAGGAGACGGGGAGGAGGCTGAGTGTAAATACATCACACACAGACTTACAGAATTGCATTAGCGTGTGTATATATATATATATATATATGTGTGTGTGTGTGTAGATTATTTAGATGGTGTACCAGTGTGTTTTCTCTGCTGAACTTGAGTTATGAAAATACTATTTAGAACTGTCATCTCAGTTCTCTCACAGACAGTCAGTACGGGCAGATGTTGTCATCCAGGAAAACAGAAAATTGGATTTTTACTTATATAAACCTTTCTCAGAGGGAGAGCTGTCGGGTGTCAGAAATTGGTTCAGTGAAACCTCAATGGGCAGAGAACCAGTTTTTAAGTCTGTCGGTTTGGATGTCAAAGAAAACAAAAATGATACATATGACGTTTTTATTCTCATTCATCCAGAGCCTTCCACAATCATAATCAGTTGACTAGCTCAGTGGTTCCCAACCTATTCTGTCAGACATGAGCTCATCGACACCACCTGTCATGTTCCAAATCCGTTCTTTTGAACTGACTTTAAAACTGAATGTTATTTAACACTATTGGATATAAAATTGATATTATATAATCAAATATTATTGTATATGCAATTCTTCTTCTAGCTCATTAAACATTCCAGAATCTACGAATATGCAAATTTTGTTCATTTCAAACATTTTCCTGCTGGACACAAGATGTCTCCTACTTCACCGTGAAGTCCATTCTCAGTGTATGTGCGCTGGAGGCTTCAGGTTTCTACATCACACTTGTATAAGGTGAATATTGGACCAGGATTGGCTGCTTCCAAACTATTTGTGATGTCACAAATCATGCTTGTAGGCCCGCCCCTGAAAATCAGATTTTTAATGAGCACATAGAAACTTTCCACTTTCAGCAGATGAATGTGAAAACATCCTTCTAGTGTCAAACTCTGCACAGACATCATTCTGTACAGTGAAGCTCAAACATTCAACTGGAGGAACAAGAAGAAAAACAGATTCTTGAGTGGAGGGGAACTTTAAGTAATTCCATGTGCATTGAAAATAACAATCTTAAACTGAAATTAAATGGCAATCTATGTAATATTTTTTGAGATATTTCACTGACCGATTGACGGACCACTGTCATCCCTATCCCATTATTGCATGACTAAAAACAATAACTGACGAGTACAACAACAACATGGGCCGGAGGCAGCAACATATTGGAACAACTGATTAGGTGTATTATAATAAAGACAACATGGCATGGTTATTGGATCCCTCAAACATGACAGAAGAGTTAGGCTTATTGGTTGGATGATTCAATCCAACATGGATTTCACTAACTGGATAATAGAAGAAAACAGGAAGAGGAAACTGAGCTTGAGGCGCAAGTAATAATGAGCAAAAAAGTAGAAGAAAGTGAGGGGGTAAATTGAGACGCCCTCCTGTTGAACTTTAACTAGGCTCCATTAGAGAACTTATCATGGCTGCAACGTATGTCTGTACTTCTGTGAGTATTTCTGTGAACGCTGTTTTCCAGCCAGTCTCTGCTTGGTACACAGTTAAAAGATGTGAAACAGAGGGGTGGGGAGCAAAACTGAAGGTTGGGGACCTAGCCAGTGGATCAGACATTTCTTCTTGATGGTGGAAACATTTTGCTGAAAGCTTTTCAAGCTGCCAAATGTGGATCACCTGTGCTGACAGCCCTGATTGAGGTTGCAACACAGGTGGTAGATTCAGTCTAAAGAGAGGACTGCAAAAGCGATTTCCCACCGCTGTAGGCAGTTGGAGGACTTTGAACACTGAAATTTGGAGATGTACAGGGTAATAAAAGTCACATCGCAGTTTTAGAGCTACAAACACTATTTAGGTGCTGCTCCTTGAAGCAACAGTGCAACTTCACACCATAACACTATTTTTAATCCCGCCTTCCTCTCCCTCTGTCGGTCACATTCACACCTTAACACTTGTCACTTGTCTTGACAAGCTGTCTGCATTGAAATGGCATCTTGCCTCAGGTAGAGATAACCAGAATCTATAAAGTCAAAACAGAGAAGAAGAAACAGATGGTGAACAGAGCAAATGTGCAATTAAAAAACAAAAAAAACAATGATGGTGTTTGCAGTATTTTGGGTAGATGTTATCATTTAGCCTCACTCCTCTTTTTGTTTCCCACCATTTTCCTTTGTTGTTGCTATGACGTCCTCATACAACCCAGCTCACCACCAGAAACGCCCACGTCAAATGGTTTGCAGTCCAGAACTTTCCAACTAAGGTCATGCCTGAGGCATATGTCTATACATGCTTAAAATCTATATATATTTGTCTGTTGCAAATGTTTCATATAGATTTATCCATAATAGCTGAGGTTGTTTGGCTCTGCCTGTTAATATTTGACTCAACCAGTGGACTTATTTTCTTCCAGAAACAGTAAAACCGGCTCAAAAGAGATGGATGCTTTTAGACCTTTCCAGAGCAATTAAAGATCATGGCTGGTGTGTATAAAATGGTCTTGAGAATGCAAATGTCAAAGTAGGTTAAAGTAGGCCTTAGAAGCTTTTTATGAAATACACTTTTAGCAAAGTTTAAGTGGGATCGTAGACTGTATATAAAGATGGACGACGCGTCTCCACTTCCTCCCATTGTAAAAAATGAAGTCAAAATACCCCGGATATGGGAGCTGCCATCTTGCGCATTTGGAGCCAGAGTCTGTGCAGTAGTGATCCGCGGTGGAGCCGTGGGATCGAGTTCCCGCCTATACAGCTGCCTGAACCAATCACAGCACACTCACCCGTTTTATAGCATCAAATAACTCATTAAAAACAAACTTATCAGAAAAACAAACACTTGAACACATATCAACGTGATAAGAACTATCTAAAATTACACAAACCATCTTTAGGAACATTTTATTTGACGTGTACTTTGACTTTTCAGTTTGGCCCATGTCCCATCCGCTAACATGGAGGGGGCGGGGTTTATGACCTATACTGCAGCCAGCCACCAGAGGGCGATCCAGATGTTTTAGCTTCACTTTTGGGGAGCTGTCACGTCGTCCATCTTTATATACAGTCTATGAGTGGGATTCATTGTTGTAAAGTAAGGACTGCAATCATGTCTACCCACAATGCCTCCCTCCCTCAAGCACTGAATCAACCAATAGCGGGCCTCGAGAGGTGACGTGTCAGGGCTGCATCACATATACACCTTGTCATGATTAAGACGACCCATCATTCATTGTATCCAACACTTACATGCTCCAACATACAGAAACATGCAAGTAGAAAGCTTATACAAGCTTATATCATTTCCCCTACAGTTATGATGACAATACCAATTTTTGCCATTTAGGATAATATTAATAAAACATCTTAGATGAGTTAAAGGTGCCCTGTGGAGTTTATTGGAAATATACAGAAGTCTTGCACATTAAAGCCACCGAATGCCAATCAGTGGAATAGCGTCAAACCAGTGCCAGGAATGTGTGTTGTGTCCCTCGTAAAAGGGCACAATGCAAACAAAATGAGGGGCCCCTCGTAAAAACATTGCTCCACAGCGCTGCCAGTGGTCAAAAACTCCACAGAGTACCTTTAAAGAAGGATATAGTAACCATTTTAAAGTCTGTAAAAGGAAAATCAGAGGTTTGCTACTAAACACATTATACATGTTAGAAAATAATTGCTGAAAACGTGAAAAGACTGTGAACTATGTAGTACTGAATTTACTGAGCATGACCCCTCCCCTTAAACTATATAAAAACTAGAGCTTTGTGCTACTGTTAGCTCGCTGATGGAGAGTCTGTCGCCGAGGAGCGGCTCTCACTCGTTCTTCAGCTCAGTGGTACAGTAAAGTTATCTACCAGCGCCTTCAGCTCCCCACGTTCCAGAGCAGAGAATACTGCTTATATTTTCACGGTATTGAAACCTAATTTTATATACTTGCAGTTTTTTTTAAAAGTTAAAATATGGCTGGGTGGTTGATAAGACATTTTTCTGCGGTGTGACAAACTCAGAACACACATTTATTATTGCTTTACACGGACTTTGATACTCTGTGGAGGTCCTATAATATGTTTGTATGTAAAATGAGAACGGACTCTTTGTAAACTGAGACCAAGTCTTAACACTTAGGAACATTTATGCATGCCACTTATTCTTAATTTTAAGAATATGTCATTCTTAGCATTTTGATGCATTTAAGGCCAAAACTTTACTCTGAGCAGCTTTATACATACAGGCCCAGAAAGGTATCCCTGCTACTGTCAGGAAGCAGTGACAGCTGCAGAACCTGACACTGGTGTTTTCTTTCTTTCATTCTTTTATTTTTATACAAGACTGATAAATATAGCCATGTAATCATACAAGCATTTTGTCCCGGCTTGGGAAATCAAATATGCCGCTTTTTCATGAATCCCCAACCCTTTCTTTCACTTAGGCCCAGAACATATGCTCAAATCTAATACAATTAGAATAGAACTAGCTTTCCAAATAAGTCCCATTGAAACAGCGCCCAAATTAGACTCCAGCTTTGGTGACTGTCTTTCATATCACATTAATAGTGGTGCAGCACGGTGAAACGATGGCATAACTGCTGATTAGAATGGTGTCTTTCCACATGAGTGCGGCAAGAAGCACACGGCGGCAGTTTTCTAATCACTCTGTGCACCGTCGCGTGGGATTACGAGGATGAACTATTTGCTCCGGATGAAAATTGAGGTAAATCAATTTTCCATTTTCTTTTAGGACTTCACTTCTATCTGGTGTCAAGCTAATGACAGCACGAGCCACTGGGACAGGAGTCATTCATCAAAGGCGTTTAAAAGCAAACGCCGAGCCGACTCCTCTCTCTCCGCTCATTAGTTCTAACAAAATTACTTCTGAGGAGAGCTTGCAGCTATCATCCGCCGCTTGTATGGGGCTACTGCATAAATACAGTAGCTTCCTGGTTTGACATAATTATGATTTTTTTCATTATGGGATGAAAACAAAAGTAAACATTTAGTCTTGCTAGTCTGAATGTGCCAGATGGGTGATGAAGGTTATGAGGGAACGAGACTGAAATAGACACACACAGCAAAAAAGGCACTCAGGTTGATTCTAGCTGGGAAGCGAGTGTGAGGTAAAGTGCAGGTATCACTTCTTCTTGTCATGTCACTGTCTGGAGAAAACCATGCACACACTGGTGACAAATTAAAAGAAAAACCTGAACAAATGAGCAGAGAAGGGAAACGAATGCAGGTGCTTCCATACAGGGCACGAAGGCTGACTGAATGGTTTGACGTGTGACAATTATGTGAATCTTGTGCTGTGGTCTCCACAGCAACAAGATTTCAACCCAACCAAACACCTATGGGAGATTTGGACGGAGTTCCAGAGACTTGGACAGTCCATGACAAGGAGCACTGAAGCTGTTCTGGAGGCTCATGGTGGCCCGACACCTCGCTAAGACACTTTAATGCCATTAAATTTGTCACACATCTTTAACGCTGAATTTGGGAATTAAATTCTCCTTCATGGGTTAAAAAAAATCCTACTACTTTTTAAAACCCTTTAATAAAACCACTGACTTTATCTAAAAAAAATGCATTGTCATGAATTTTAGGGATCATTTAGAATTGCACTTATGTAAAACTGGAGGAATTAAAAAAGAAAATTTAAAACAGAATGGTCAAAAGCGTGCAGCATAGACCAAGATATCCTGACTGTTAATTCATACTAGGACTGCAACTAACGATTATTTTCATTATTGATTAATCTGCAGATTATTTTCTCTTATTAACCGTTATTCTATTCATCAATAAAATGTCAGATTATAGTAAGAAATGCCCATCACAATTTCCTAAAGCCAACTGTGACGTCGTGAAGTTAATGTTTTATCCAACCAACAGTCCAAAACCTAAAGATACTCAATTTACAGTCACATAAGACAAAGAAAATGTTTGGCATTTTTTCTTAAAAAATGACTTCCAACTATTATCAAAATAGTTGCTGATTATTATTCTGACCACTACAAGATGACCCGAGAGTTCGAGAGGGTTTATGTGGTAAAGGACAGCCATAGATGTATTTTTTTGTTTGAACAATAACAGCAGCATTTTGAATTAGCTGAAGTTGTTTGGGAGTTTTAGGTGGAGACCTGAGAAAAGACAGTTACGGTAGTCTGCCTGGACACAAATCCTCTGATTCTAGCAATGTGTTTAAGATGGTAGACTTTGTTGTTGATTTGAAGCCACTCATATGCGTGTTAGACCCTCCCAATGCACACACCTTTCAAACCACATTGATTATCAAAATAGTTGCCTAATAGTTACATTTTCTGTCACTTTTTTCAGCTGTAGTCTCAAGCCCAATCTAAAATAGCACAGATGACACCATCATGGGTTATTTTCTCAATCTTTAAAAAAGCTCCTTTAAAGCCACAGAAGACATTGTACTGTTTCGGGCTGTGTAATATTCCCCATGATGAATAAACTGATCTTCAGTGTCAAAAGTCGGTGTGACCCTTTTCTTAGCTGAGGAAAAGCTGACATTTTTGAGATACCTGCTTTTCACAGGACATCAAGTATAGATTGCATAAAGACATTCAACATCAGGTCCAAGATAAAAGTTGCCATTTGGCTGGGAGCCATCCAATAATTTAATTACGGTTTAATTTATCTGAGATGTATGTATGATGGAGTATGAGGCTAGCCTGAGAGCAGAGAGAGGAGTGAGTGGAGATATTCTTGTATTTAAACAAGAGGAAGAACTGTTGCATATGCATCACATTTCAACATAATGGCATCGACCTTAGGGTCAGAATTAAGTCATATTTGCCCGACATCGAACAGCTCGGCACTGCCATGTTTAATTTAAGTCCAGGCCTCTGTGAAGCGCTTGATAAGTGAGACTATTAAATAGAACTATGTTGAACATTGAAAGAAGTTCTTTTTTAACCTAACAAGTAGATGGGTTTAGGCACTGGGAGTCAGGAGGTAAATTATATATTCATGAAGGTTTTGTAGCTACTTTATTGGCTTTAGGCTAGACCTCAGCACCAAGCCTGTAAACTAACTTTGACAAGCCCCCATGTAGAGCAGCAGGAGCGGGAATAAGCCTCTCACTGCTCATCACTCCTTTACTGCCTGGAACCTTCTGGATCACAACAACAGCAAGTACAACATGAAGGAGCTGATATGGAGATCAGCTCCCAGGGAGGTTAAGCGGTGGGTAACCACATCTAGCGCTCCGCATTTGCGGGTCGGTACAAAATGTAACTTTGAAGGGGGAAAATCCTTGTGGAAGTCGAATTGCAGCGTACTATTTCTAATGTATTGTAAAGTTTTGTCAGTATTTGTCAGTACTTTTAAAACATGAACAAGTCTCTGAGGAGGGTGTGATGCAGACAGCCGTGTCAGGAGACAAAACCTGAGCTGACAGTGACCGGAAGGCAGACTGTACATACTTAGGAAATCAACTGTTTTTGGATTGGATTTACACCCCAATGAGCTTCATTTAATATCAGTAATCATGACACCAGAAGTTTTATCTGGTGAGAATCGATAAATGTATCGCTAACTCTGGAAACTGACTTTGATGCAGTGAAGACATGACATGCAGGATAAGAGACTGTTTCCTTTCGAGCTTCAGAAGAGCCTGGTTCCACTCCAAATGTGTGCTTTAGTGCTCCAAGATAAACAACATACAGTATGTAAATACTTACCACATGGAAGATGACTGGTCATGGACTCCTACACACTTCAAGGCTCAAAACCTATTTGCTAAATTAAGCCTGCCAATAATGAGATCTGGTCCAAGGAGCCCACTTGTTACAGAAACTCCAGATGTCTTAAAAGGGATGTGAATTATGGCAAACATGTTTTTTTTTTTAAAACCCCTCAACAAGCCCCTGCCTTTAGTGCACAACTCCCATAAAATGACATGATCACTGTTCTTGGACTCTTTTGATAACTGTCATAATCTTGATCTTCTGAAATATAACTTGGACTTTACTATTAAAACATCCAAATTAGTTTAAAGCTGGAGTGTGGAACTTTTGTCTCCTCCTTCTGGCAGTGAGAGTAATTACACAAACACTGTCGATGTGCTCATGACGTCTGCCTACAGGGGAGCTCGCTCACATTTCCACAGTTCCAAGACAATAATCCATTATTTAGGTAGAGTAAATGTAATAGCTACAGAGCCTACTCCAAATACTTTACAAAGACCAACCTGTCCAAGAGCAGTAACACCACGTCCTGTCTGCCCTCAGTCCCTGCTCTTCTTTCAGACTCTCCAACCAGGAAAAGCTCCACCAATGGTTATCTGTGTTCGTCCTCATCTTTTTTTGACTGTAATCCTTCCTCTGAACGCCGCATTTCTTTTTTATCTGGAGCATCAGAAACTTTTCTTGGATGCTTCTTAGGTTTTTCCGCCATACTCCTGGTTGCTGTAGCCTACTCCATCACTCCCCCCTTCAGCTCTGGCAAATTAGAGCCATGTAGAGAGAACTATCTGAAGTCTACGTCAATCACGTGACAATCAAGCAGTTTGAACTTCTGTTGACGTGACTCTCTCTCTACATGGCTCTGTGGCAAACCAATCATTGCTGGTTGATGTAAAACGCATTACTACTGGGTCGCCAGCACAGGAGTGTCACCACAGACACCAGATTTAAAAACTCTGGTATACTGCAAAATACAACGCTGTTAAGCTGCTGTCAGTTAAACTGAACACTTGCAATGCACAATGCAAAACACAGTTCCATTGGCAGTAACTTAACAGCACTTATCTTTTAATTTAACTCTTCTGTTTTGTATGCTGTTACTGTGATCTTACTTACTAGGATCTTTCAAATGGTCTACACCATAGAGTTTTGAGGCTTTGTGCTTTAAAATTAACTAGTAAGTAGTTTGTCAAGGTTGAGTGAGGATTCCACCTGATGCCATTCCAAATAAGGTAACAGACCACTGCTTGTTAAGGGGGTTTTAAATGAAAAGAAAAGTCCTTGTATCTCATTTATCACAAATTCTTTGTGTCACGTTGGCTAAGCTGAACAGAAGCTCTGTGCAAATTCTACCAAATCTCCACTTTCATGGCCTTCAAGGGGAAAAACTGTGATCAATTTAGAGTGGCATAACAGATCATCCCACTTCCCTCAATGAGTTTTGCTGTAATGCAAACAGGTGATCTTGAATATGCATGATGCAGTCAAATCCTCCCAAACTAAACAGGAGAAGCTTCCTCACCATCTGTCAGTCGGTGATGGGGGCAGTCACCACCACCATTTCCCCAAAAAGCAGAATTAGGTACTGTATGTGCACAAATTGAACACAGTCAGTTTTTTTTTTTTTGTGCAGCTTTACTTGACTTTAAGGCTCTGAAATTCAGTATGAAATGATCACAAATCCATTTTAAGTGGTAGGTATGTTCCATTCTGAAAATATCAGCAGTGGAAACCGTAGCGGCTGCCTCTGCAAAATGACTCCTGGCATTAAAATACAAGTTATTATTAAAAACGGAGGCTCTTCAGAGCTTTTTTACTCTGTACAGAATAGAATGAATTCACAACAAATAAAGCAACTGTATTTTACATACAGAGAATCACCCTGATTGTTCAGTTACTAACTCACTCAAAACTGTCGATTTCTGGGAAGAAGTGCAGGTTCAGCCTACAAACCTTCAGTCTGTCTAATGAGGAGCTCCCTGAAATGGGACACAGCTACAGTTTACCCAGCAGGCATATAGTAAGATGCTTTTACAGTCGCTACACTGAACCACGATCACTGTCATCGTGTTGTGTGCTTTATGACAGTGTCTCCAAGTTGCAATAAACAACAGCCAGCAATTTTGTTTCTCTAGCACCGAGTATGAAACCCTTCATTTGCAGCTGACGACAGAGTGGCAACAAAGGGAGACGAGTGAGTCACAGTGCAGCAGAGCCACAGAGGGTCAGGTTGGCCCATTTAATCCCAGACGCGATGCCAGAGGTCCATCTTGTGCCGAGCACATTCAGAAGTACCCGTCTGAGTGAGCAAATGCTCTCCATGATGAAGATCAACAAATCATCCCACAGGTCCGGGCGGGCAGACAAATACCATCTCTTCATTGTGGCAGCGGCCACAGCTCGGGACTTAACTGCAAGGATTGATGAAGTCACATAAAAAGAGAGACAGCAGCTGTCCAGAGGGAGCGGATAGGTCAGAGATCTCCACAGGACTGAGGCTAAATACCACGCAGCCGCTGGTGCGTCACACAGAGGCCTCTGACACAGCCCGTGTGTCACTTCTATAGTCAGCAAGTTCAAAATGCTGTCATTAAGTCAAGGCAGTTAATACATCAGTTAAATACTGCATCAACATGTCACATTGTGTTGCATGTGCTTCAGTTTGTGAAGCAGGATATACTGTTATTGTTATGAAGACATATGATAAAGAAAGCACTATTTTACTCAAAGATAGATTATGTTAAAATGTCAAAGGATAATTCTGTTTTATTACAACTTGGGCCTTGTTTTCATACTCTGGAGCATCAGTAGCTGTGCTTACATGGACAATATGTCTCGAGCCTCTCAACTTTCAGGGCGTTCAACGATCCTTAAATCTTTTAAGGTCTCCAACAAAAAAGTTGCATCAGCCACAGAGCAGTTTTGTTTTGCTGCCGCCATGTTTCTGTCCCTCCCAGAAACTCGTTCACGTCACCTAATGTTCCCCCCACGTGGGGCAAACATATTTATTCCAACCAGAGAGAAACGATCAGATTAAGCATTTACATGGATATTAGGCGCTAATATTTTCCTGTTCAATGGATTATCAAAGGTTTACACCACCCCTCTCAACCCGATTGAAAATTCCTTCCAATCGGGTCAGTCTCTTCTGATTGAGGTGGTTACATTTTTATTCTGATTGGGCTATTATTCCCATTATTAGTGGACTATTAGGGTCCATGTAAATCCAGCTATTAACTCTCAGTCATGATATGTGCTCTATAAGAAATACAAGCCTTGAGATGATGGGCAAACAAGATTTAGCCAGATCATCTAAAACCAAAAGTGACGGCACCCAAAATGCTGGTAATAATACCTCATTGGACAGAAAAACTGTGTTGTGACGGCCCTCTGGCCTGTTTGGTTGTGCCTTGTTTGCTCCTCTCTTTCAGGTTCGTGTAATTGATAGGAGGTGCCGTCCACTGACTGGGAGCACCTGGGCCCAGTCCTCCCACTCATTATAAAAGCTGCCACCTTAGTCCTCTTGTAGAGACTCTCTCCTTGCGCTTTATCATTTCCCCCACCAAACACCCACACACCATCCTTCCCACACATCCACTCACTTACACCACTGACTTTATTGCCATCCACATTTCATCCCTTTTGCAATTTAATTTGTTTTTGTAAATAAAGTTAATTTAAGTGCATTTTGGTGTCTCTCCCTTATTTGCCATGGCCCTTCAAGTCGGCCATAACAGTGTGCTCAGCCACATTAAGTATGGTAGGTCAAAGGTCAAAGTCTAATCTATAAGCAATAATTTTACTGCTCTGCCCGTGTGTCTTGTGCTGTCAAACTTTTTCGTAGCAATGGTCACAAAAGATAATATGTGAGCGTGCTTTCATCCCATGATTTAAGTATGTAACGTATACACTGAAAACGAACATCACCACAGTTGTCTCTATCTACAGTAAGTGAGTAAACATGGCTGCTTCTGAACAGAGAATTAAAGTGTAAGGACTGGAATAGATAACTCACATTTGACATCCCTTAACGCTTTCATGAGGAACTATTTGTGGAACATCCGCGCACACGATGTAAAAGTTTATAAGAGACTAATGAAGCCCCTGGGTCATGAGTTATGCATAGTGGAAATAAACTGTGATGAATCATTGATCTCTTGATGGTGCTTGTTGAAAATTCGAATGTTACCTTGTAGTCCGACACTGTGGTTGAGATGAAGCCCATTTTCTTCAGTAGAGCTCCCTTGTGGCTGAGGAAAAAATGTCACAATGCTAGTAGCGCTGGCTGAGCAAAGCTCCCAGGAGCTCTGTGACCTATATAGAAAAGCAGCTAATTTGGATGTTAAAACTGTGCTGGTGGGTGGTCACAACAATCAGTACAGAAGAGTATACAGTTTCTGTGGTGTGTTGTTTTAGAAAAAAAACACAATTATTTGTTATACGATTAAAGCCATGTATCTTTTAATAAAGCTGTTTGTAATCATCATAAAGGAAATAAAATGTCAAAGATTAAACTACACTCTTTTTTTTAGCAACTCTTTAGCAAGTTTCTCTTTACATTATATTTAAATGATATATCATGGCACCATGCTGTAGATGAATCAGACATTATATACAAAGGCGGGTCCATGTGGATTTGCAGGTCTAAATAAAGTATACGGACATGCTCATACTGTGAATATTAATGATGGTGTGGGGACTTGTAGCCTGTTGGCCTGTAGGAGTTACACTCACCTGAGACTGCAAATAGCAAAAACATAAGGGACCGGTGGAATAGAAAAGATGTCCAAAAGAGCCTGACTGATAAATCAGTAGGCCAATATTAGCGTATCATGTCAGCCAATAACTAACAAGAAATGTTGGTGCAGAAATGCCAATGATATGTATGAGATAAAAAGTGTCACCATTACATTGTTTGTCCACCAGGGGGCACTTTATTTTTCAGATGCAAAATGTCACACAGTACATATCTTGGTCACAATGTTTTAATAACCAAATTTAAAGACAGGTACACGTTTCTCAGGCCTTTTTAGCTGAAAACAGCTGCCCACTGCTGCTGGAAACGACGTGGAAGAGAGTGGTGAGAGTGAACCAAAACAGTGCAGTAAAACCAAAACGGGCTGAAAAAGGTTAAAATGCTCTCTAAAGCTAAGAGGGACTACAGAGCTAATTGGATACCAGCCACACGTCTTACATCGGACAGTCATTTGACCCATTGCTCGTATAAAAATAGTGCAGCTTTAAAGTGCCCATATCAAAAATGTTTTATGTACTGAATTCCCACAAGGTGGCAGTATTAGCTAAATTTGTTTATTCCCCACAAGACATGTTTCAGCTACTTTGATGTTTTGTCTGTTGGGCTATTGAGAGAGTTTGTTTGTTCCCAATTATATTTCTTTGAGTAGATTTAAGCCAACAAACCATTTTCACACCACTGCTAATAAGCTAATGCTAAGGCGCTAATGCTAATCCCTGAGTGTAGCATGCTAACCTATGCTATATAATATGAGTTTGTATTGCTTTATGTCGGTTTTACTGTTATACTGACTCACTATTGTTTATTGTTGTGATTATTATTCCAGATAACATACATATGTACATTCCTTCGTAGAAAGTGTTCCTACAACTGTGCCTGATACTGAGCATCAGTAAAGTTTAAGTGGAATCAAGACCTCTGCTTCTGTGTCTATCTCTCTAACCGGAGGTCCACTGTAGATGAGGAGCTAGCATACAGCTATTAAGGAACATTCATCATTCAGTCCTTATGAACTTTACATTTTATGTTATTTAAAAAATATATATTTTCTTACCCTTAGTGGTGTCACGCAGATAGTTTTGGTTGTATTAGCCGAGGTTTTCAGATATCCATCTCTAAAAGTTCTGTCTCCACTCCAATACAATGGTGGTGGTGCAACTCAAATCACTGAATAAAGAACGCAACTTTCTTTTTTAACAGAAGCTGTGTCGTTGTTAGTCTGGATTATCCACTGACCTGGACAAATAAAAACCTCTGCCTAGCTAGTATAGCACTAAGAAAATGTGTGTGTGTGTGTGTGTGTGTGTGTGTGTGTGTGTGTGTGTGTGTGTGTGTGTGTGTCTGTGTGTTTTGCATTCACATGGAATCAGGCAGACTGTAAACGGCAAGCCATTGTATCATGTTAGCGGACGAGAGCAGAACGGTAAAATTAGGTGAGGCCGGCAGAGAATACCAGCAACAGTAACGGTAGATGGCATTGCCATACAAAGTCAAAATATTTGAACTTTTTGCCATCCTCCACGACGTAATTTATAACTGGATGTTATGTAGCTCCCTCATACAAGGAGAAATCATGGGACACACCAAGTGCAGTTCTGCTTTCACTACCATGTTGGAAATGAAAGAATGACATCACGTTTTGGAGGGAATTTAACATTAATTTTACAACATTTTATAGCTACATGCATCACTAGAATAATTACATAAGATAACAGACACATACAAAAATAAATAATATAAAATCTAAATATATTTTATTCCATTCTCCATTCTTTGTAAATCACCATAGCAACATATTGTCATGCGAGTTTCGTTTTGCCGTCCTGTCATTCTGGACTGCTTTTCCCACACCATCCAGAAGGTGTCCATCTACCGTCTGCCTGATTGCATGTGAATGCAGCATTAGGTCTTTAAATGTGTTTATGTACAGTGTGCTTATGCGGGCCATTATCTTTTATTGATTTCTCTTGTTAAGAGTCTGATTTCTCAAAAGGAGATGTAGATAATTAAAACAATCAGTGAGCAACAGAAGGATTTTAAAGCTGTGAGACAACTGAGGTGAGGATTACGCAAAAGGCATAAATTCTGACTGCAGCCCAATATCAGGAACAATCCCCTCACATTACAGTAAGCACATTGATTGTATTGTAAAGAACGCATACAGCTTAACATAAATAACATATTATTGATTGAAGAGTGCCATTGGTTTTCTCATCGGACTCATCTTCTTTTCTTTATGGAAATTCTGTGTTATTTCAAATCACACATTAAGCAAGAGAACGCTTCATTCAATAGCCCTCTCTGACTGTTCGTTTCTGGTTTACACAAAGACGTGGCATGAAAAGAGGTGCAGAGAGAAAGAAAATTGGTTTTTTTTCCCAGAGACTAAAGCCAATATTTCTTAACAGCTATGATTGCAAGGCAGGAAAAACTAAATGACTGTCTCTCACAGACAGACGGTCTGTGATGACTTACCAGGAAGCAAAAATCTCATTTAATAGCAGGCTTTTTGCTCGCTATTTTTCCAAATACCCTGAATTCACCATATTTTACTGCAATATAAACACACTCGCACACACAGGCATATACACCGATCAGTCATAACATTATGACCACTGACAGGTGAAGTGAAGAATATTGATTATCTTGTTACAATGGCACCTGTCAGTGGGTGGGATATATTAGGCAGCAAGTGAACATTTTGTCCTCGAAGTTGATGTGTTGGAAGCAGGAAAAATGGGCAAGTGTAAGGATGTGAGCGACTTTGACAAGGGCCAAATTGTGATGGCTAGACAACTGGGTCAGAGCATCTCCAAAACTGCAGCTCTTGTGGGGTGTTCCCGGTCTGCAGTGGTCAGTACCTACCAAAAGTGGTCCAAGGAAGGAAAACCGGTGAACCAGCAACAGGGTCATGGGCGGCCAAGGCTCATTGATGTGCATGAGGAGCGAAGGCTGGCCCGTGTGGGCCGATCCAACAGAAGAGCTACTGTAGCTCAAATTGCTGAAAAAGTTACTGCTGGTTCTGATAGAAAGGTGTCAGAACACACAGTGCATCACCGTTTGTTGCGTATGGGGCTGCGTAGCCGCAGACCGGTCAGGGTGCCCATGCTGACCCCTGTCCACCGCCGAAAGCACCTACAATGGGCACATGAGCATCAGAACTGGACCACGGAGCAATGGAAGAAGGTGGCCTGGTCTGATGAATCACATTTTCTTTTACATCATGTGGATAGCTGGGTGCGTGTGCGTCGCTTACCTGGGGAACACATGGCACCATGATGCACTATGGGAAGAAGGCAAGCCGGCGGAGGCAGTGTGATGCTTTGGGCAATGTTCTGCTGGGAAACCTTGGGTCCTGCCATTCATGTGGATGTTACTTTGACACGTACCACCTACCTAAACATTGTTGCAGACCAAGTACACCCTTTCATGGAAACGGTATTCCCTAATGGCAGTGGCCTCTTTCAGCAGGATAATGCGCCCTGCCACACTGCAAAAATGGTTCAGGAATGGTTTGAGGAACACGACAACGAGTTCAAGGTGTTGACTTGGCCTCCAAATTCCCCAGATCTCAATCCAATCGAGCATCTGTGGGACGTGCTGGACAAACAAGTCCGATCCATGGAGGCCCCACTTCGCAACTTACAGGACTTAAAGGATCTGCTGCTAACGTCTTGCTGCCAGATACCACAGCATACCTTCAGAGGTCTAGTGGAGTCCATGCCTCGACGGGTCAGGGCTGTTTTGGCAGCAAAAGGGGGACCTACACAATATTAGGCAGGTGGTCATAATGTTATGGCTGATTGGTGTATACTATCCGTGCATGCCTCAACATGCAAGAAAAAAGATTTTACCGTCCTTGAAAACAGAGCTGCACACGATTAAGACTGGTCTTGAGACAAAGTTAGTTTTCTAAAATGCTCTTCCTCCCTCTCCCCCACCATGACTCAGTTTTTTATGTCCCTTATCTTGTTGTCTGAGGCACTCTTCTTTGCCTTTAAATCAATTTCCTCCATGGGGATTAATAAAGTTGAATTGAACATGAGCTGAAGCAGATATGAAGATGCGAAGGCAGTGTGGCATCTCTTTTCACATATTGAAATGAAATATAATGTGCTTATCCTAAATGCCTCTGACAGGATTAACCGCGACGATTTAAGGTTTTTCCCCGGGGAGTTCAGCGCAAAACCACCCCTCCACACACACACACACACGCACACACACACCCCACGATTGTGCCATAATTGCCTTGGTTGGGGTGGTGAAAGCTGGAGAACACACAGCAGTAACTCACCAATTCAGGAGTGTTATTTATGTTCAGGCTAGCTCCGGGGCGAAAAACGGTACCGTCTCTGTCAGCATTGTGTGTTGGCTCTAAACGGAAATGTAATAACATGCCCTGTGTTGCTGGCATTTTTTCCAGACGACTAACACTGTTGACGAATACTTCCTGGGGCGCTGCTGTCACTGCTGGTGGTAAATATGAAGTCCGCCTGTAACATGGTTTCCTTTCAGAGCTATCAAGTTCATATCTGTCAGCGTGGGGTGGAGGTGGAGGGTGGGGTGGGGTCCTGTGATGAGTCGACAGGGGAAACATCCAGAGAGTGAGGGTTAAAAATAAAGCCATCATTTCTTTATATAATAAATAATAATCATGTCTATGTCTGTGTTCATATGCAAATTTCTCATTACGCCCACTGAAAATAATGATACTGGCAGTGAAAACGGTAGACAGCCCACAGCATCATCCCAGAGACAGCATGCATTCTCACTGACAGCTACAGGCTTCTTGGTGTACATTCAGCATTTTAACCCCCCCCCCCCCCCCCCTCCACAAACATCCAATCAAATACATCTGTAGCAAATACATCTCGGGCATATTTTTCCTCAGCTGCTGGTTTCTGCAGGGAGTATCCCCAAAGGGACAAAACAACCCTGGCCACAAAGGACGGAGCTGCTGTAATCGACGGACGCCTTGGCTCACATCAAACAACTCGCCAAGCTGAGATTGCATCTCTCTCCACCCACTGTTTCTGTCCCCAGCCATCATTCTGGGCGCGCGTTTGAGCTGCAGCCATGTCTTGATCACAGAGATGTGCTAGATAGTGTGATATGGCTAAACTGCTGACACAAGGCTCTCGGGCAGATGGCACCTTTTGATTCTGGGCCAAAATGTTTCCTCTGTTGGCAAGGAGCTCAATTTTGTTGCTATTCATGAAAATTTCATCCACTGGAAAAAAAAAGAAAAAACAAGGTAAAGCTCTCTTTCACTAAAATGTGTTTCAAAGGAAACAGTTGTTAGAGTAATCAAATATCACAGCCTCCCACACTACATTCTGTAGAAGCTCTAGGACTCATCTTTAACATGCAAACTCATCTTTAATTCATTCCCTACAGCAGCACAACCTTAGCTGTGATCCCAATTTACATTTTAAATGACAATCCTTAATGCTAACAAATTAGGCTACTGTATAACAGTAGGGAATCCCCTTGGTGCTGCACATGAAAAGGCAAACAACAGTAGCTCTCATAAAGGGGGAGAGCAGTTGCATCATCTTGCTCTTTATTTTACACCTGAGCTCACATTGTGCCTAGTTAACAAATGAAATATCCACAAAAAGACATACTCTACTCAACTGAACAAACGGTTTTCTCATCATTGGTTAAAAGAATTTGAATGACTCTGCTACATGCCAGTCAAAATAACACAATGAGAAATTAACATCTGCCAAAATGTGTTACTATAATGATAAACTGCTGAATGTTTTGTGTACCATCAGTAATATGTCACGTAATAATGTACGTGGAGTTGTGTTGTCCTAGTATGACTTGGAGTGATGCCAGTATGTCAGCAGATTGGAGTTTTAGTTGTACAAACAACAAACAAAAATTTTCAGAGGCACAAATAGTCTCATTGGTTCATGGTTCAACCACGGCATGTCACAGCCAGTCAACTAGTTTGCCAGGTTAAAAACAAATACTCTGCAGTAATGTTACCTTGTCCAAGTCAATGTGACCTTTAAGTGAGCTAGCTTTAGCTTTATTTGGCCCAGCGACAGCTGCGTTTGCTCAAGGTCAACACCCACTGAGCGTGGTGCGACGTTCACAAAACGAGTGAGCTCTTCTCTTACATGGCAGTGTGTGATGCGGGTCAAAACACTTGCACCTTTCAACTTTAATGTAATATCTTGGCTACTGTACCTTGAGCACTTCCTCTGTCTGTATTGTGCGTCCTGTGTGTGCAATTTTGAAGTGGTGCACAGAGAAGCGGTCACAGAAGGAAAAAGTGAAAAGATATATGCCCTCTTTCCATCCCACTTTAGTTTGCAGGCATGATCTAAAGATACAGGCAAGCAATCTCTTTGATACATTTCGTATATATTTATATCAATACATATTTTTCATATTACGCCTGAGTGCCCTGCTTGTTGGTTCTTCAAAATATAAAAACAAATATTAATGGCAATAACTTGAATTCATTTGAGACCATAGGTCTTGGATCAGCTGCTGCTCAATTACATAGTAAGTAACTGGAGGTATGTTCCCATTTAGGCTTAACTCAACCAGGGTGAGAGCAAATATTGGATCCAGTTGGAACAGATAATAAAAGCAGCTAACAATAGTTCTGAAATGTTTTACTAATGCAAACCGTAATATGCAATATGTCTACACAAGTCATTTCTACAGTCATTGTATATAAAAAATGAAGTTCATTATTCTGACCGTCACATCCTGCCATTATTGAAGTTGAACTGAAGTCACTCAATACTTTACTTTTGTTCCTTCAAATACAGTACATATATACCCAAGAGTACAACACTTGCACACATGTACACACACACACACACACACCTACACACTAACACACACACACACACACACACACACACACCCTTTGGCACCAAGTTGCTTCCTTACTTTGTGGACCCAGTTTGAGTAATAAATGTCATTTCCATCTATTAAAGAGAGATTTTCATCAACCTGAATAGCCACAACAAACCCACCCACCCACCCACCCACACACACACACACACACACACACACATGCACATACAGTAGGCCACTACCCCACCTCCACACCACATTTGTGCCGTCAAGTGTCCAGTTGCCACTTTGTGTCCATGATAGCCACTGAGTGTTCTCATCAGCCACTCACTGAGCCCACATGGCTCAGTTTGTTCTTCATCTGATCCAGAAAGTATGACACTTACTGTAGACAGTTGTTGTTGCTGCTTAATGATTTGCTTTTTCTCAAGACTCCCATAACTCCCCTTCCCCTTTCTATAGAAACAGCCAAAACATGACAGTTATGCTGCCACAAGGGGTAAAGAAAAATGTTTTTTTGGCCTACACTTGGCATTATCCATGGACACGAACAACACATACTGACTCACTGTTATTTTCAGCCAGGTAAAAGTCATGCCAAATAAAGAGAGGAAAAGATGATGAGTCATTTCCACAGTTTGTATTTGATAATTGTAGACAAAAGGGGTTGAAGGATCTTTGAAATGTTACTCACAAGGTTTTGGGGCAATGAACAATTTTCTAACCTATATTTAAACCTACATTAACATATTTTTTTGGCCCTTTTGGGGGCAGTATAACAAGCTGTAACACATTGACATATCATCACCTATTTACACATCCAGCAGACACAGAGCAACACCATTAGCATGCTGCTAGATGCTGCACTTTGTTCACCAACTAGTTGCTAACTAGTCTGTTGTTTGGTGCTGGGCACATAGCATTCTGTAGGCTTTTAGAGCTATATTGGCTGAAAACAGCTGGTTAGCTTAGCATGTAACCCTCCATAAAACCACAATGTGTCTTTTTTACACTTCAGTTATTAAATAATCTCTATAAACAGATTGCATATCTGTGTGAATGCAGAATCTGTAGGCAAGGGACAAGATTTTGGTATCAAAAGCGTTCTGGTTTCCGTTTGTAGTTCTTTTGTAGTCCGAATAGTATTGACCAATTGTTTGAGCGGGCTTTGGTTGCATGCAGGTAAACAATCTACGTTGAGAGCAAAAGAGGTGGAGTGCATTGGCTGAAATGCAATCTCAGAACCCGTCGGCTATCGGCTGACATTAGCCGATAGGTTCTGATTGGTTATTGAACAGATTAAACAAAGTAGATATGTTAATTTGTGAGCTTTAGAGGTGCTGGTAGTTGAATTTTGCTACCTTTGGATAGAGCCAGGCTTGCTGTTCCCCGTGCTTCTAGTCTTTGTGCTGAGCTAAGCTCAGTCCAATATTCACTCTATTTAGCTCTATGTTTGGTCTCTACCAACTCCTGTGGGAAATGAATCAGCCACAGTTGTAAAATGCTCCCCTATGTTCACTAGCAAGTCGCTGATTGTGTCTGTCTGTCCTTTGGTGTTGAGCAGGTAGTGAACAGTGGGTTATTAGAGCTTTTATTTTTTATTAGAGTGGTGGGAGTGAACCAAAACAGTAAAGTTCTGGGCCAGACAGCTAAATAATGAGCTACGAAGCTCCATAAAGGTAGCCACTTTCACATTGTCGCATTGTTTTCACATTGTCATTTGATGCATTGTTTTTATTTAAGAATTGTGATTATAGACGCTTTAAAGAAACCTTAAAACAGACATTTTTGTTATGTGTTAAACATGTAAAGGAAATATAATTCTAACATTTAAAATAATAATTTCTTATTAAAGTTTTGTGTATATTTTTTGACATTTGTTGCTGCCTCTAATAACCAGAAACAAGGGAGATGAAGTTATACTAACTGTTGCAAATGTATGATTTCACAGTGATGAGCATCAATGAATAGAGCAGCTGTGACAGCACCTAGAATACATTTCTTGTGAAAACGCACCATCATCTGATTTCAGACTGGATGGAAAAGCATCAGTTCTTTTTGCACGAAGACTGAAGTTTTGGCCCTCTTTTTTCCATCACCTATGACAAACAAGCACCAGCCCGCCCAAAGGCACAAGAAGGCATTAAGACTTTCATTATGCGATTGATTAACCACTGAAAGCAGTATTTGTAGTATATACTTCAGCGCTAATGAGGAGAGTCGGGCAAATTTGGAGGCTTTGAAGTGAGGAGCTGAAACCCAAGTGGTCGGCTTTCACACCCACTGGCTGATTTAAGCGCATTATCTGCCACGATTGGTCCAACTGGGCTCCCCCGTTTCTGCTTTCAGTGAGAGAGTGACAGCTGAAAGCAGAGGCTCGATGAAGGAGGGGAATCGGAACAAACGGCTCCATGGAGACACAGACAGGACCGGGGACTAATGCAGAATATGATGCTCTCCTCACGTACTGCATGATGGACTTGTCTCTAGTCAAGGACGACGCAGTTTAGACCGACGCTGTGTCAAATCCAGCCAGGGGTGACAGCAATTCCAGATATATACAAATGGCCTTTCTACTTCTTTTTCTTCATCTTTCTCTTTGCAACTCAACTCGGCTCTTGTTTTATGACGGAAGGACTCCGATCTGAGTCATCTCCATGTTAATATCCTGCCACGATTGCCTTGAGTGTCGTGAAACTACACCTCACCACACCATAGAGATTACTGGAAAATAATTAAGGAACTAATGAACACGACACGACAATTAATCTTCAGTTAGATTTCATTCACATCTCCCATGGCCACAGAGACAGGAAGCGTAAGACAAATATATTACGTCGAGAGCCAACACAGAGGACGCAATTACAGAAACTGGAAGATGAAGAAGCGAGGAGTATTTGTACGTGTTGAGGCCTAATTGTGCTGAAGATAATTAGATGGGTGCGGTATGTGACCGTGTTCAATTCAACAGAGGAAATTACACTGTGTTTCCACTTTTCCAATGAGCCCTGACTCATTGTTATCATTACTTTGCCTGGGGTTCCAATGAAATACGCATTTCCATTCTAGCAAGGGAATCCTTTAGCAAGTTACGGAAAGTGATTGTTATTTGGATTTGATTTGACAGTCAGTTCCTGGGTCTTACCAGGAAAAAAAAAGAGGTAATACTGGTATTTCTTGATTCAGGCAGCAACCAGAGGAAGGCGATATGAAAATGCCTTAAGCTGCATGATCACTAGATGCTGGAGCCAGACTATATTGAATTTGATATACAAAGTCAATCAAGTTTCCCAATGAAAAATATTGTCTGAAGCTAACTTCACTTTGTCTGATGTGTCTTAAAATGATGGTTTCATTGAGAAGATATTAAGGCTCAAAGAGAGTTGATTGATTGCAGGTGTATCAGGGTATCCCACCCAGCTGCGATGGTTGCCACCTGCTCATCTCACTTCAGCTCTGCACTGGCTCTACTCTCTTTGCCCCAATTAGAATTTTCTATGTGCGTCCCAATACCCACACTATGATATTTGTGTCTACTTGTGAGATGTATTTCTGTTAACTGCCTGTGATGACCCCTGCTGTGTGATCTTGTGTTGGCCATGTGATTCACCTGCCTCTCTGCTCACTCGGCAGGTGGATCGTTAGTGTAACCTGGAACCCTAACCCGGTGTGTTCCCAGGTTATTTAAGCCTTGCTGCAGCGCAGCTCTCGAGTCTGTCTGTCTTTCTGCTGCTGCTCTCTCTCTAACCTCTCCCCACAGGCACCTGTTTGTTTGGATATGTGTGCTGCTGTTTATTCCTATGACTTGCTTTGCACCTTACAACACCCACCCGTCACTCATGCACACTTACACCACTGACTATACTGACATCCACCCCCCACCTCTTAATAATCCTTAATTGGCACTTTAATTAACTTAATTTGGTTTAATAAAACATAATTGTGTTAGAACTTTCATCATGGTGTGTCTCCTGTCTGTTTTGGACTAAGAGCCGGGTCATAACACTGCCACAGAGCTCAAGTGCCTGTTAAGACTGCAAGTGTGTGGAGGTTTATCAGAGCTCACTGGGACATACTTGAGGTCATCCGGTGTCTCTCAAAAAAAGAACTCAATTGAGCTCAGACACTTTGATAGTTTTAGTTCATTTCTACACAAAGAACAAATAGGTAGGATTAACCATAAAGTGCCACAGTTATAATCAGATGACAAAAGCGCACATTCAGGAACTGAGGGCAGTAATAAGATTCATAAAGCAATTAAACTGAGTTATCTAAAAGCACACAGGTAGCTTGCTAGAATAGTTTGCATTGGCAGCAAAATAATATGGAAGCCCCAGATGAAGCTGAGTGAACTGTGTACCATCAGGACAAGAGATAAAACCATAAGCATCCTGACTGACAGTTCAGTTTATTTTCTCACTTTGAGGCTCTGAACTCTGGGAGGAGCTATAAGGTGACTTTGGCGAGTCTTTTTATTCTTTATTAAGTGCCAAACTTAAACAAAAAAAAATCAGCCACAAATCTTGCTCCACAACATTTTATGTTTTAATGTTTTATGCTTTGATGTAGGTATTTTATTAGTGTACTTTATACTTAAATGTATTATTTCTTACCATAAGGACATGATATTTAATTTACTTTTATGTTGTCATATCATTCTTACCAGTGTCAACAAGGGGAATAGATTTTTCACAATGCGTGATGACCATCGGTGGAGGTTCTGCCACAACTGCATAACGTTTGCATATATTATTTAGGCTGAGTCCTGCATGTCGTAAACATCTTCATGTCTGTTGATTATTGCTGGTCCTAAAAGCAGCCTGTAGGCTCCCTACTGCCAACAATAAGACCGGTGTGGTGCAGTGTGGGATATACTTGGCTCTGAATACCGCTCTGAACTGGTATCGAGTGGGTTAAGTGGACTGTATGTTGGCATGTTTCAGACATTGGACACGCTTGCCTACTACCATGCTTTAGACCACATGTGCAGGAATTGGGACAGACCCAGTAACTTACAAGAATGTAGCTAGTGGTAAACCTAAATCCAATGTCCCATTTAATACCCACAAGGCAGTGCACAAAGGAAATGGAGGAGCTACTTTCAAAACATGAAAACACCTTGGCAGGTTAAAACAGGAGGCAAAGTGTTTTTTTTTGGGAAAAATGTACCTTTTTGTAGAGTGGGTAGCTAATTGTGGGGTTTGTGGTTCAACCCCAACTCATTCTGTAAATATATACAGCATACTGAAGTGTCCCTGAACAAGACACTGAACACCTCAGTGGGGTGTGTAGAGAAAAGTTGCTTTGGATAAAGGAGTCTGGTAATTGTAAGGCACTGCTTCATTTCCTCCAAATCGGTAGCGTTCATTGATTTCTTGCCTTTCTTGACTACTTGCAAAAACGTTATACTATGAAAGTGCATACCATATACCATTACAGTAGTATGTGGTATGGCATTTTCTTTCAGAAACCTTCAGGCTCAGGTGCCACATCCATGCTTTTCTGAAGACAGGACCAATAATGTTCTCTGATGTGCTCTTCACAGAAAATAATATGCTTGAAATACATATCAGAATTAATAGACATCTCCTCAGGCTACACTTAAACATATCACTCCTATTATATTTTCCTCTACAGTATCTATACACTGACTGCCACATTGAAAAATCCCCATCTCTCAGTAAGGTAGTAGTTTTTTTGCATTGCATTGCCTTCTTTTTTGTCTGAGTCACACATGTTGACTTGTTTTATGGCTGCATTTATTGTACCAAACCGTCATTGTGGATAAGAGTGTCAGTGAAGAGCCTAACTTGTAAACCATGAATCATCATTATTGCTGCTAAATTTCGTACAAAAGAAGAGAGTCTTGCCAGTGTGAGCACTCACTCGCCTGATGGCTTTCCATACACCCACAGCTACACACACACACACACACACACAGAGAGAGAGAGTCTGAATACCCTGAGAAACAGTTGGATGTTTAATGTGCAATTGCTGTAAAAAGAAAAAAAAGAAACGTTTCCAAGAGAGGATTAGCAACAGTGAGACTCCCGATGTGACTCTGATAGTGTCGTCCCTGACACTGCAACAGGGCAGCTTTATTTGACACATTGATTCGGTCATGGAGAAACTTTTTATTTCGGTGAGTTTGAAGTGCAGAGAAGAAATTATATATATTTGATGGAAATACATACTGCAGCAGTGATGATTCAGCCCACAGAAACTTGCCCAACGTTGTCAATAATGGAAAGGAGAATGTTATTGAAGACATGAAGTTCAGCATGCTCACCTCTGTGGAAAATGTTAGAACTGTCCTTCGCTAACATTCACACTGACCCATAAAGGGCGCAATGAAAAAAGATGTTGAATATTTGCATATAGATTATAGCCTGAAATATGTCACGCCTGTACAGTGTAATGTGATCGTCTATCTAATGCTTGATTCATCTGCAAAATTCTCTGATCTGGTGCCATGGCTGTTATTTGCCAGTCTTAACAAATGTGTCAAATCGACTCTACGTTTCTGAATATTGTTTCTATTTTAACACCCCTCTCTCCTCCGACTTCTCTCTTCTGGAATAATTGAAGTATTTGGGTCATGCTGTCAATAGAATAGCGTCCCTCTGTCATGTAAGGATTTCCTGGGGAACCTTATTAACAAAAATAAAAGATGATCAGCATACAGCGAGGTCTTCATTGATTTGCCCATAGAGAGGAGTACTCAGCGTGATAAATGAAGAAATATTACGCTGCAAACTGCAATATTGCCTAAGCGACAGCCGTTTTAGACGCATGATATAACCATTCAGAGTTTTTATTTTAGACTAAACTGTGCCATAAAAAAAATCCCAGCAGTAACTGCTCAGTAAATCACCAAATACAAAGATGTATCCATCATCTTTCAAGCGTTCAGTTCACCAGAGAGTCAGAAACGGCCTGGGAAACACAAAGTAGCGTCTTCTGCCACATTCATCACTAACAGAGGCCCGGCGCTTGCATCACAAGTCTCCTGGCCGTGTCTGTCGGTGTCATCATGGAAGTCCGCTGGAGATTTGCAAATAATATCTAAATATATAACAAGTGGGCCAAAAGGAGGAGAGGTGCCTGAATAAAGAATGTTGTTGTGTGGCTCCAGGCCCATTCAGGAAAAAAGGAAAGGACCGATAAGGTACATTGGTTTCCATTTGAAGTTAGTAGACACAGGAAAGTGTGTTATCTTCAGCCCCTCTGGTCCTGTCCTTACTCTGAAGCACTATGAGCTGCAGTCATCTAAGTTAAAGAACTGCACCAGTTTAATTTCACTTTCCTCTTCTCACCATTCGAAAAGTCGAATCTCGCACTCCGACTGGGTATTTTACTGCAGGTTTGTGTTCCCTCCTGTGAGTCTCAAGCTCCCATTGTTTTCAGAAGCAGAGCTTACAAACTGCTGCCCTGTCAAATTCTATGCCATTTACAACACCGAGCTTTAGTAGTGATCATCCATTTGATGTGGCTATTCTTTTATCATCTGCAGTAAGTTTTAATAATGCAAAGGACTGCTGCACAGTGATGCTGGGAAAGGAAAAGGGCAGAGCTGGAGTGAAAAATCCATAGGTTCAGTATATCTTGCGCAGCTATTGTAGTCTACATAAAGAGTTAGAGTTAATAAATCTTTTGCAAAAGGACAATAGACAGTGCTTGCATATTTTATCAGCACTCAGGGCTTGTATGAAACACAATAAAGTAGTTCACACTGGGTTGGGATTTAATCGCAAGACGTGGATGTGCTGCTCTGGTTCTGTTACAGTACTTAAAATCCATCAGGGGTGAGAGATTACCAGTTTTCTTTTCTTATTCATTACAATATGTCCAGGCTCCTTCTCACACTGATGCGCGGATGTTTAAATAGAGCATTGCTTTTACAAAGTCATGTTTTTTGCGCATTAATCACGACTGTCTCATTATCTTATGGCTAAACTGCCTCGACAGATGATAACCTCATTTAGTCTAATAAGAAATGACGCCCAAGTACATTACTAGTTTATCATTCAGGAGCAGGGTTCAGGAGTATTGCAGGGGTGTGCATCATTATGAAGTGACAACAGTGACAGTGCTAACAATAATTTAATATAACAATATAAATGCATTTGAGGCAGATAGGAATATCATTACTTTTGCAGGTATTTGGAGATAAACCAAAGTATTGGATTTATTTTGACCTGATGACGGCATTAGCTGAAAGTTAAGGAACCACAAAAGTTATTACAATTCATCCTGAGGGGTAGGTAAATGTCACAGGGGACCTTTCCTTACTGTGATGTCATGCCATTTCATTGAATAGTTGTTCAGATATCTAAGTATGAACCAAAGTGGTGGAGCGACCAACAGACTGGCATTGCCATCCCTACAGCCACACCGCTAGCATGGCTACAAATGTGAGTGAATATACAGTATGTAATGTTTATGGCTGTCTAATGATGGCTGAGCTCAAGAATTAATCCCTGCAATGACCCATTTCTGCCAATTGCTGCCAGAAACATTGTCAGCTAGGTGCTGTAATTTCATCCAACAAGCTACAGTCATTAGTAAAGTAAGATATTGATCCTGACCCTCGCTATTCAATGGTTCAAATTGTTGCAAGCTTATGTGACACGTCAACAAATTCAATTCACAATTGGAGGATTCGATCATTCATTATTCAATCTGGTCTAATATAACATATATAACTTTTGCTTGGATATCAACTTCATGGTTCTCTCTAAGGGAGATAGCTTGAGTTTCTCCTGGACCTCCTCCAGCTTAAGATGGAGGTGTAGCTGTGAGATATTATTTTCTAACCACCTGCTCTGATTGAATTTTCCAGACTGTATACTTGACGGAGGTGACAAGTTTACATACTTCAAATTCAAGGTCGAGTTCAATTATTTATATAGCCTTTTATCATAAGCAAGTATCAAAGAGTAAAAAGAAACAGAGAAAGGAGTCAGGAACTGAATGAAATAGAAACTGTAACTGAGATCCTGCAGATGAAACAACATGAAACCCAGAAGTACTAGCCTTAGACCTGCAGCGTTCAAAAAAGACATACAAAATAATTTATTGGGATAGAAAATAATGGAAGAAACTTTGGGTTACACCAGGTTTAAGACAATAGAGTAGAAATGTAAAATGAACACAAAAAAAACAACCAACATGTAAAGTGACAATGAGTTATAGCATACGAGGCAGAATAAACATAGTTGGACATGTTTTTCCAGTCTCATATGCTTCAAATAGAACAGATGGGACATTGGTCAGTGCCAGCTCCTGTGAATGCAACTGTCAAGAGGAGGCACTGCGTTGGAGATGGGATTCAACATGCACAGAATCACAGGTTGCATTCATATCAGCTGCTAAGTAGGAGGCAGCACCCACACACACACAGCTGTATAGGAGCACTGGTGTCCTGAGTCTGGGCGGAGGAAAGACGATCGGACAGGTAATTGCGTAAATCACGACTCACACACTCACACTGACACAGATAGCAGATTTTGAATTAGTGTGATCTCCCAGCAAACAGAGAATGAGTTTCTGTAAGGTTCCCAACTGCAGATTTCTATGTCAGTGCTGGGAAAAGAGACCAACATGTTCCCAAGCAAGATGGTGCTAAGATTGAGGGGCACTGAGTGTTGATTTAAAGACTGCAGGGAAGCGATGATTCCAAAGATGTGGAGCTAAGTAAGAAAAAACTCCACCGCTTGCTGATTTCTTTCTTCAGACTCAGGACAAAGATGGAATGCAGCACCCTCTGATCTAAGAGGAAGGAGGAGGAACATTATGAATGGTGAGGTCAGATAAATAATGCACACCACCCCCTACCTGCAGAGGTATTGCTTTCTAAGTCAACAGAAGCACTTTAAAGTGAGACTATATGTGACTTTTGCTGGGAACAAGTGGTGATTACAGGATTATACCATACTGAATTTTCCTTCATTTAGCAAGATTCACTTCAAGTTGCTTTAAAGCTGCACTAATCAATATTTTCACATTAACAATGGGTCAAATTATTGGGTATATCTTGCTGTTTGTTTTTGTTGTTTCTCTTTGTTTTTGTTTTCTTGTTTATTTTTTCTTTTTATTGTAATCTGTTAAATATGAAAAAAAATGAAAATACAGGAACTTTAAATATTGTATGCCATATTGGATACTTCCACTAATAAAATATGTTTTAAAAAAAAAGCAGACTCTTTTTAACCCTACCAGTCCCACACACTATTTAAAACAGTAGTTCTACATTTTTGGAAATACGCTTTTTTTCTTTTTTTGGGCTTTTCTGCCAAGAGTAAGCTTAGAAGACAGTAAATATGAAGCTACCACCAGCAGTCAGTTAGCTTAGCACAAAGACTGGAAACAGCTAGCCTAGCTCTGTTTAAAAGTAATAAATTCCACTTACCAGCACCTCTAAGGCCGTATTCAGACAGAATCAGGCGCTGCGGCGAAAACACCAGTTTTCCCATTCATTTGAACCTAGGGGACTGGGTTCAGGCTGCGTTCATGCCGCAAAAAATCACAGCAGCCTGTGGCGAAAAGTTAAAACAGAATCAACTTTTGGAGAAACGCAATCCTACGTCACGCTTCGGCAGCCAATCATGCCAGCGATCAGACCAGCAGACGCCCAGGTGAAGAAGAACTACCTTGTAGCATTGTAGCATTAGCTGTTTACCTTGCAACTGTGAAGATGGAATAGAGATTGATCGATCACCGCCGTGATAACTGTACATCAGCTGTTCAAACATGCTACGAGGGACTACAAAGACGGTAATTGCCGTGCAGTTGCTTGGTTTGTATCAGTCTTCAAGCTGGGATTGCTGGTTAGTATGAGACACTCCCACACCGCCGCACAACCCTGCGTTGAATCGCCGCAACGCCTGATTCTGTCTGAAAGCTCGCTAAATAAAATGTTGTATTGTCTACATTACCAACAATGCAACTCAACCACAACAGTTCAGCTGATGATCCGGGTGCATTATGCTAGTAGCAGCTAATGTAGCCTTGAACTGTTAGCCTCTTGTAGTCTTCAGCCCCCAGTCCCTGCCCCCAAGTGGTGAAATAAAAGTGGAAGGAGAGCAAGCAAGAAACAAAATAAGTCTCCTGGTGAGCTGCTGTACTCTGTGTTTACTACTTCTTTTACATTTGTGATATTGAAATGTATAATGTGCCAAAATATTAGCGCAAGTGCTAACAGCCCATGTAGAAGAGTCATAAAATTAGCATATTAACTGTAATGTAAGTGTAAGTTTGCTAACATTAGCCACCACAGGTGTTTTGAATTGAGTTTTATTGCTTATAAATTTCCACTTTTCATTAGCAGAAGAGGGTTATTATTTCTTTTTCCAAAAGTAACATGGCCTCGCTGGGCTGGAACTGGGAGCTGGTTAAAAGTAGTAGTAGCAGAATCAGTATAGTTAATTGAAGGTCATAAGTTTATTAAGGTTTAGAGGTTTTGTGAGTAATGATGCTTGAGATCACTCCAGGAACTACAGCCCACCTTGAACCTGCCTCAAAAATAACATCCCTCCTCTTACAACTGAATCTTTTGTTAATTTATAACCCAAGTACAAAACAGCCTCACATCGCTTTTAAGCAAGTTCAGTTTTAAATTTTAAACCATATCAAAATGACCTATCTGTTTAGAGAAGTTTAGCAAAGTTATCTCAGGGCATTTAAAAAAGAGTGAGAGAGAGAGAGAGAACAGTTCCACATATAGTTGTAGAGTAATACTAGTGGTAATGGAACTGATGTTAACTGATGCAGCAGGTGGCCTGCAACCACAGATCCAGACTCTACATTCCAGAGGCAGAAACACCTGCAGAAAGCAACAGAAGGAGAGAGAGAGAGAGGAGAGAAAGCACACAACTATGGGAAAGAGAAGAAGTTGAATTAGTAACAAGTATTAATGGGATAAGAATGCATGCAGATGGAGAGGGAGAGGAGGAGAGAGGAGCTCAGTGCATCATAGGAAATTTCCCGGCAATCTAGGCCTATAGCAGCACAGCTAAGGGATGGTTTAAGGTTCACCTGAGTCAGCACTGCTTTAAGCTTTATCAAAGAGGAAAGTCTTAAGCCTACTCTTAAATGTGAGGAGGGTGTCTGCCTCCCGTACACAAACTGGGAGCTGGTTCCACAGAGGACCTTGATAGCTGAAGGCTCTGGCTCCCATTCTACTTTTAGAGACTCTAGGAACCACAAGGAACCCTGCATTCTGGGAGCGCAGTGCTCTAGTGGGGTAATAGGGTACTATGAGCTCTTTAAGATATGATGGTGCCTGACCATTAAGGGCTTTGTTTGTCAGGAGAAGGAAGAATGTATTCTCTCATGGAAGTAACTGTAATGGAAAAAATACTTATGGTTATTATTGTATTGTAAAGACCTTCGTAGGAACATGTTTTGAAAGTTTTATATTAAGATATTTAATTTCTTTTTTTTTAGAAAAAAACATTTCTACTGGTCTTTGTCCGTTTCACTGTCATTTGTATTAGTATATAGTAGTGCTGAGACCATCTTATTATTCATTTCAAAGCATTTGGTAAGAAATTACAGCAAACCATTTCTATGACAATGCCCCTGACCCTCAAACACACACACACACACAAATGAATCTTGTGTCCTGCGTCATTCCTACCGTGTTGTGCTAAAAATACCTTTAAGAAAAACATCCAGTAGATCTCATAGCCTTGATAAAACACCAATATCACAAGTCTTCACAAGTGGCACGGCAACATTTATTAATAGAAACTAATAATAATTAAAGCTGCAAGCAGCGATGAACAGGCCCTTGCACATCTGTGCACATCGGGGTGTGCAGCATCTGCCGCTTAACAACTGGTCACCGGGCACGGAGAGGTTAACTGGGCGAAAGGGGAAGATTCCCGGCATCATGGGCTGATTCTTGGACCGTGAGGGCCGGTGACAGGGTCGGCAAACACAATCATTTTATAAATAGATCATTCATCTCAGCGCCCATAAAAAATATAGTGTTAGGGAAAACCCAGATTACTTTAACACTTCAGTGTACCACCCAAGTGTTTTGATTCAACTGATTCTCAGTCCTCTCAAAGATAGTTAAGAGGACAGAGGAGTGTGTGTGTGTGTGTGCGTGTGTGTGTGTGCGTGTGTGTGTGTGTAGGAGCTACACACACACACACGCAGAGCCGACAGCAGAGCAGATAAATTGTTTTCATATTCATATTTCATATATATATAGATATATAAAGTGTGCGTGTATGTACTTTTACAGTGTACTTATATTTGTCAAAATAAACTAAACCAAAGTTGAGTCAAAGTTTTGCTTTCCCTTCAGTTGGCTCAAAAAACAAAAGACACTATAAACTATACAATTAATATAGGTACAATAATGTATCTGCCTTAAAATATTGCTGAGTGAAGTTTAGAAAGAATGAAGAAGACAGACATCAGTCAAATGCTCCATTAGTAAACCAACACTGAAATCTAGTGGACGATAATATAATTGCAGGATGAGGATGATATCGTCCTGCAATTATTATTATTTTAAAATAACTGCCTTCCTGTGCGTTTTAGGGTATGGCTCAAAGAGGCTTTTTTTAAAGTCTAGACATGACGCATCTGCCATTCGAATTTCATACATTTACATCAAATTTGTTGGGGGGCACTATTGAGCCATTTTGCCACACCCATGTCCAAGACTCATATCAGATGTACATTTGTGCCACTGATGATGCATGTGCAAAGTTTGGTGAGTTTTCAAGCATCCCTAGCCCCTCAAAAAAACTCACAATCTTTACAGTGAAGCATCATCAAGGTCTTAAGACTTTGCTGACCAAATTTGAGGTGGATCTGGTTAACCTGCTAGGAGTACTGATTAAAAGTATAAGGCCTGTAACTTCCTGTTGTCAGTAGGTGGCACTATGACTTTGATTCAATATTGACCCCTAGAAGTCTTCAGGATGCGAATCTCATGAAACATGAGAAATATTGAAAACATCTGATCATAAAGAGCCGAGTTACAACAGTTTCTTTTTTCATGATGAAACATTGAAATTCGCTGCGCCGCCATGGCCACGCCCTTCAGTGAAAACTCACAATATTCACTGTAAAGCATCATCAAGGTTTTAAGGCTTTCCTGCCCAAATATGAGGTTGTTCTGCTCAACCCACTTGAAGTAGCATGTCAGACTATGAAATGTGTCATTTCCTGCTGCCAGTAGGTAGCGCTATGACTGTGACTGAAAATTAGCATATAGATGCCTTCAGGGCGGAGTGGTCATGAAACATTGCAAGTTTGGGGCCTCTTGGACAATGTACAGTCCAGTTATAAACCACTTCCTGTTTGACAGCGAAACATATAAATTCCACGTCACGGACACGCTATTCAACGAAAACTCAAGCTTTACGCAACTTTTCATCACAACACTTAAGATGGCACAGCCCAAATTTGAAGTCGATCCGATACATTCTCTAGGAGGAGTTCATTAAAGTACAGAGCCCCCATAACTGACTTCCTGTTGGGTTTAGGGTAAGGCTCCAAGAGGCTTTTTTCTAAGTCTGAACATGATACATATGCATACCTAATTTTGTACATCTAGGTGAAACGTGCCGCAGGGGCTAGTTCGTAAAAGGGGGCGCTATCGAGTCATTTTGCCACACCCATGTGCAAGAACCATGCATGTGCAAAGTTTCCTCCAGCCTTTGGGCCACGCCTCCTCATTTACATACAGCTTGAAAAGCCAAATTCCAAATGGAAAAGATGAAATTAAAAATGTCTAAATGTCAAATTCCAAATTGTAAAGTGCAAATGCAAAATAAATAATAATTTAGCTTTTTCTATTTAAGCTTTTCCATTTCCCATTTTGAGTTTCATATTTGATGTTTCCCTTCTCTTATTTCCATTGCCATTTTCAATTTAATCTTTACAATTTGAGCTTTCAGTTTGAGCATTTCTATTTAAGCTTTTGCATTCATTCCATTATCATTTTACATTTTCAATTTGCTTTTTCAATTTTCTATTTGGACTTTTAATTTTAATTATGGCCTGATTATTCCTAGTAGTGTAGTAAAATAATAATCTTTTTAATTGTATCTCTCTTAATTTTATATTTGGACTTTTAATTTCAATTATGGCCAAGTATATCCTCCATACATCCACTCATGCCATGACACTTTAAGCGACAGGTCTGGATGGAGTCACAGCGCAACCCTCTGACCTCCTCCATATCTGAGTTTTATATTTTTTGATAGACTAAAGTCACAACATGAATACAAGCCATGCAAAATCACAGAGTTATGCAGACTTGGATTGTAGCATCCTGACATGGGCATGTATTGTAAATCATTGTGATCAGGATGAGTTTAGTGTCAATCACAACTGATTGCACAAATCAGTTGTGATTGACAAATCACTGTGCTATTCCGGCCTTAGTGATATCTTGTTGCCATACCAACTGTGGTCCCTTATTGTGAACACAACTCTCAACATTCATATTGAAGTTAATTCATAGTCTTGAGAATTGTCTGACTAACTGAATAACCCTGCTACTTATGATGCCGCCTGGCACTAAATTGTCCCAACTCAACAAAGACTTCTCATTTGCGCCGTTGTGAGTAATAAGAATTATATTATCAGTGTAAATATATTCTCTCCAAAGGTCTTTATATAGCTATCAAATATGAACATTTGATATTATTCAAGTATTCAAGTATTCAAGTCTTTATTGTCATTATGTTCACACATAACAAAATTTTGTATGAGACTCTCAGCTTTAAAAAGGTACAATATAAACACAAGTCAATTTTATACACAAACTTTTAAATAGAAATATGAAATAAAAATGTAAACTCTAAACACCTGTGAATAAAAACTAAGCACTAGGATATACAGTATGTACATTAAAGGCACTATGAGATGAAATAGATAAATAGAAAATTAGCAGCAGCAGAGTGGATATACACTCCACCGCCTCCCCATGAATGCAAAGAGAGAGTTTTCCTGGTCCTCCTGTAGTCCACTATGACCTCCTTGGTCTTGCTGGTGTTCAGAATGAGATTATTAGTTGAACACCAGTTTATCAGGTGCTGGATCTCCTCTCTGTAGTGGGTCTCGTCGTTATCTGATATGAGACCCACCACGGTGGTGTCGTCTGCAAACTTCACGAGTGTGTTTGTGGAGTGAATAGCAGAACAGTCGTGTGTGAAAAGGCTGAAGAGGGCCGGGCTGAGCACACAGCCCTGTGGTGTTCCTAACATAAGTGTTAGGTTGCTCCAGGTGAGTCATGGCTGTGTGGAGCGCTAGCGAGATGGCATCCTCCGTAGAGCGGTTCTCCCTGTAGGCGAACTGAAAGCAGTCCAGACCAGCGGGGATAACATCCTTGATGTGGTTAAGGAGGATCCTCTCGAAGCACTTCATGCTTACCGGGGTCAAGGCAAGGTAGTGGCTGATTTTTTGGGCACAGGCACAATGGTGGAGGACTTTAGGCAGACAGGAACCTTAGCGAGCTGCAGGGACAGGTTGAAAATGTCCAGGAAAACTCCTGCCAGCTGGTCAGCGCATGATTTCAGGGTCAGGCCCGACACCTGTTGATATTGATCTTCCTCAGGGTATAACACACTTGGTGCCGCTGCAGGACAAGAGGCTGCTGCTGCTCCTCTGGCGGGGGAAGATGTACAGTCTCCCTGCCGCTCGATGAGTCGAAGCGTGCAAAGAAGATGTTCAGGGTGTCAGGCAGAGTGGGATCATGGCTGACCTGCTGGTCGCTGTGCTTGTAGTCCGTGATGGTCCTTATACCTCTCCACATGTTGCACGGGTTGTTGTTGTTGAAGTGCTCCTCAATGCGCTGTTTGTATCTGAGTTTTGCCAGCTGGATGCCCTTTTTCAGTTCTTTCCGGGCCCTACTGTAAGCCAGCCTGTCTCCTGACCTGTAGGCTGCGTCTCGGGCTTTAAGCAGGGGCCACACTGTGCTGTCCATCCATGGCTTCTGGTTGGGAAAAGCCGTGATGGTCTTTGTGGGCAGGACAGCGTCAGTGCAGAAATGAACATAGGACAGAACAGCCGACGTGTATTCCTCTAGATCAGCGCCCTGTTTGAACACTTCCCAGTCTGTGTGCTCGAAGCAGTCTTGTAGTGCTGAGGAAGCCTCCTCAGTCCAGATCTGCACAGTTCTGGTGGTGGGTTTAGTCCTGCAGATCAGAGGTTTATAAGCAGGGATCAGCCTCACTGTGATGTGATCTGACATGCCCAGGTGAGGAGCTGCAAACGCTTTGTATGCTCCCGGAATGTTACAGTAAACCAATAATGTAATGTTATATTAAATATAAAGTGTAGTTGCTGTTTGTTCTGTCTCATATTTCAACAAGGACATGGTGACATAAAACATGAAATAAAATGAACAGTATAAACTGTTACAAAACGTGGATAAAATGATTTGTTATACAAATTTGGGAGCTGTGAGGCTGAGTTTGAGAAATTCTTTACAGTATTCTTTTCATTTATGTCTCAAGTATATAGGGAGAGGATGTAATGGATGATAGACAGCCTTCACAGAAACTAAAGAACAAGACATATTTGTCACAATTCATTACGTGAATATTTTTGACTGAAGCATTAGGTTGTAATGATGGGTCTGTAGGTCACTATGACAATGCTGCGACCATGTTCTACACTGTTCCTATGTAGTTCCTATGTGTACTGTTCAACTGTTCCTATTACTTTAGTACAATTTTCAAAGTTTTCCACGTATTAACCACTAAAGTCTCTAAGCTATGTCCTCTATTCACAATATAGTATTCCAACTTTCTGATTGCATGTATGTTTAGGGGTCGCTTGACAAATCCATTTTGCAGTTCGCCTCAGCTTTACAGAGATTTTTAGTGTCTTTCAGCCCACTGTTTTGCTTTTACAGACCACTTCACTCTCACTGCTCGCATCAGCGCTGTTTCCAGGTGCAGCAGGCAGCTGTTTTCAGTTAAAAAAGTTCTGATAAACTGACTGTACACTACCTGCTCCGCAGCCAATGGCTGACAGACAAAGCTAGCAACTAGCTGGTGAACACTGGAGCATTTAGCAGCTAAACAGCCTGATATTTTCCTCAGAGGTTGGTGGTGACCAAAACAAAGCTAAAAGGAGAGTGAATATTGGAACTTACATTCATCAGGAGGCCAGAAACACGACTCCTATTGGATACTAATGTTGCTTCATATCTGCTGGATGTATACATAAGCAACTGTTTGCTAACAAGTTTGTCATATGGGATCTTTTAAAGGTGATAATATGTCAGTGTTACAGCATGTTTGTTGTTGACAATGCAGGTTTAAGTACTAATCAATAAAATGAAGTTCTGAATTTTTATGACAGGATTTGGTAATATGAGAAAGCCAATACAACAAAAAGGATCACTCAAATTTGCGCCCAAATTTCCAAAAAAAGAGAAAAAGGCCTATTTTCTCGCGTACCCCTAGTGATATCTCAGATAGTTTTCGTTTTATGTGCAGAGGTATTGAGATATCTGTCCCTTAGATTTCTACTGCCCTTTCCAGCACACTTCACTTAAATGGAATTTCATTTGTGGTGCTCACTGCATTGAGAGATTGAGTATTCAACAACCTTGCTTTCGAGAAACATTGTTTTGTTACAGTTTTCACTGAAGAGAGAGTAAGAGAGTAATGGGGACACTGTTTCTGGAAGGACACCTTGCTGTTGAATGTTTTAAATGTCGTTTTTCAGCACCACAAACAAAATTCCATTTGCCTCAATTATTTTACAATATATTTACTTCTGCTAACATTGTCAACACCTTTACATATCTCTTTGATCTGAAGTCTGCCTTGTACGGGAGAACGTTGGCTAAATTATGCGTATGGTTATCGGGATTCATGCAGTAGGCAAATTGTAACTTAAATGTGTGGTAGAGAAGGAGCGAGTAAGCGGTAGCGTTGTTATTGTTTTCACTGGGTGCACAGTAAAGTCACCAAGTGTGATGACACGAGCAAATGAAGCTATCATGCGCGATGGAGACCAATAGATAAACAATTTTACTTTATCATTAGATGTCCGGTTGTCAGCCTGGGAAAGTGCAGTTGACAGTTTGGGAAAGCAGTGCAGTTTCCGAAAGTGTGGGAATCTTTAAGTGTGTTGTTTAGATGTCAGCTATAAAGTGTATGCGTGTGTAGAGCAATGAATTGTTGAAAAGCATAAGAAGCACTAATATGTTGGGGAAAATCCTCCAAGTGTGCCTTTTTCCTGACCCCTTTCGGGTGCATTGTCAGCTCCTTAGAAACTACATCAGTTATTAGCTGTTTTATTTAAATGTACTGTAAACATTTCTGCATTATTGCAATATTGAATGGGGCATAATGTATTGGGAAAATCAAAGCAATGTCTAACTCCAGATAGCATTCTTTTTTTTTGTTTGTATGAACACATTAACTATATTGAAGAGGAAATACACTGAATAATATACTGAAATAACATTTAAATCAAATGTACCTCAGCTGGCTGTGAATCCGTCTACTTGCTGCCACTGTTAATTGAGACCGGTTAAGGTCCCACAATGCATTTGTAAATTTGAATTTACAGTAGGTCCAAAGGTCCAGTCAACTGCTGCTCACAAAAATCTGCTGTATTATTGAGAGGCAGCCAGCTTACTGGAACACCATTATGTCATTTTTACACCAGTTCATTGCAGTGTATCCCATTACTTTACAGCTTTAAAAGTGTACAGGCAGATTGGGTTTGATAGGCTCATTTCTGGAGTCATTTTAGTGAGAAACTGTGCATTCGTCCAGTTTGCAGTGATTTATAGCTGTACACAGCCTCCCAGGCCCCACCATGTTCACTAGTTATGGAAACAGAAAAAGTATAGCCTCTGTGGTCCTGTAAGTTTTTCTGTCTGACACTGATTATCAATCTGGCAAACTCTGTGTATTTAGTTCAGCAAGAGTGGATAGGAAAAGATAATAAGACGGTTAACTATGAATTTGTGTCTGCTACACATCTCCAATCATCTAGATCTCCTCTTTCTCATCTTATCCTATACTCCCACTCTTCTGTCTCTTGGTAACAACTCACACTATAGGCTCACCTTGCTGGTTTCAAGGTGGCTAATGAATTTTTCATATCCAGTGTATGGTACTACAGAGGAGTGGTGAAATCCTGACAGTGGAGCTCTCGTGGGTGGACACGTCAGTCCGTGGAGATGGAGGCATCGATTAATGGAAGTAGGAAGTGCAAACAATTACGACTGGGGTAGTGCAGACAGGGCAGCACTGAACTCTGAACGCCTCGGTATGAGGAAGAGTGAAGGATCGGGGATTCAACCTGCAATCCCAGGTATCAGCCTGGGGAAATTACAGGGGGGCTCTGGATTGTTAGCCTGCTCCGCTTAATGACGAGAATATATCTCAGCTACGATACTCCAGCTTACATTCAAATGAAAGACATGCATAATGGAAGCCAGTGTTCAGGCATGACATGCATATGCAGCAGCTAGGTATACAGACAGGCTTAACCTAGGCATGACAACATCTTTTCTTCCTCTGAAGAATGGCAAATTAATGTACATCAGGATGCTGTGTTAGAAGATAAAACTACATTTGTGGAGGCCTTGAAGTGAGACTGTCAGTCTCTTTCTTCTAGCCTTTCCCCTTGGCAAGCAGAGAGGGATGTACAGAAACAGGGGTTCAAGTGTCTTTTGGATAACAAAAAAAAAGAAAACCTTGAGGGGCACCGTTCAACTGCTCCTATCTCTTTCCTGCCACTCTTATTGTAGAGGTAAGGTGGAGCAGATGATTCTCAGTGAGCATCAGTGCAATACAACATTGAAACAAGCACTCATTATGAATGAGTTTAAATCTATGTAGAATTGAATGTAGCAATAGGAATGATCTGAACTTTTTGTGGTTGAATGACTACCCAGCAAACAATGCACCGTTGTATGACCATTGTCTGAAGGTTGTCTGAACGCTACCTGGCTGTTACTTGGACATCTTCCCAGGACGTACCAGCAATGTCAAAATATGTCACTACCATCATTAAAGGTCCCCTCCATGCATGTGTTTTCTTTTACAAGAAAACTCACAGAGCACCTTCAATAGCTTTTAGCTATTCTGCAAAGGTTTATGTATAACACACATTCTACAGCTTTACACATCCTACACACCCAGATGAACAACTTAATATAAGTTCTAAAATGGTCCATGGTCCTGGTCTGACCTGGACAACTGCAAGATGTTTAAACAATGTGTCACTTGTAAGATAATAATGAAAATCAATAGATGATATAACACACTCATAGTAATACAAGACATATGCAATCATCCTTACAGAAACACACTGAGTCGCTGCTGGAATACAATATGATCAAAAAAGAGACACAGCTGCTTTCAGATATTCTAACAAGACACTAAAAAGACTGTAAATCTCAACCGTTGTAATTACATATGAGGTACTTTGCCTTCCTGGAGCAGTGGAAAACTGGAGCAAACAGCCGCTGACTATCCTCGCTGTAACTCTGTTGGGAAAAGAAAGGCTCTAAAATGACTCAACTGAATCACAGAGTACATACTAACAGAAAAATGAACCCTTGAAACAAACTCACCCAGCAGTGTTATTTTTCTGTTTCCGAGCTTGTTGCATTTCAAGCTCCAAGCTGATGCAACTCTGTGCAGGCGCTCACGTCAAACATCAGTGAGACCAAATAATGAAGTCCAGTTATGAGAGAATAAAAGAATAACAAGAATAAATCCTTTGTATCTCTTATTAACCCAGATGAGGCTTACATCATTGTAAAAGTGTTGAAACCCCAATGCTATTAAGATTCCCCATAACTAACCAAATAATCCCAATAAAACTGTTAAACATTTTAAAATAAATAAATAAATATGAGGTGTGTCTGCCCGGATGTTTATTGTACATGGAGAGGATGATACTTTAGGATGTCTGCTCATGACCAATAAAGTGCTGCAGGGATGACGTATGTTTGTAGGCCAACCTGGAAGTTAGCATCGCCCTGGTTCCCTCGAGAAAAAGCCAATGGGATTCTTCCATTGGATTTTGGATTATTGCAGAAAATAAGCTCTGTGGCAAACAAAAGTTTATTATACTTCCACGTTTTGTTCAGAAAGATAATCTTCACAAATGAACACCACCTTTATGATTTTTGCCATCCGACTGGGAACATTTTTGGCCAGGTAAACAACGTCACTGTCCGAGTTTTCACATGGAATAAGGTAGCTGAACTAGGAGTGTGCTATTTGTAAAGGTTATAGTCAAGGTCCGAATGGACAGAGAAGTCACTTCAACCCAACAGAAAACATACAGATAGGTAAATAAAAATCCAGCTACACATTCTCCTACCATATACCTCAGCCAGTGAACTCCAGCAGCTGTGACACCACAAAGGTAGAGAAACAGATCAGAGTTAAATAGCTATCATCTAGCCACTCTAACAATAAACAGCCGGTGTAAATGCTAATCAGTGCTCTGTCTGTCCAACAAGACAGAGCAGCTGTTGTTTTACAGAGCTAGCACAGGACACAAATGTTGATAATGATGCATATTCTCAGACACTCACTGACACTTGTGGGGATAATCAACTGCTTAACAACATACAACAGACATGTTAAGTACTGCGCAACACACCTAAAATATAAAGATGAGTGACAATTTAGAGGACAAACAAACATTAAGTGTCTTAGTAAGGTGTACCACAAGCCTCTTGAACGGCTTCAAAGCATCTCGCCGTAGTTTCTGCAAGTGTCTGGAACTCTGCTGGAGAGATGAACACCATTTCCTCCTTTGGTGCTTTCATGATGGTGCTGCAATACAAACGAGCCAAGAGGAGTAAATATGAATTATTTGGACTGACAGGAAACTTATTGGACAGTTTGGGTGACTGTCATCCTGCGTCACCGGCTCTACATGGACCCACGTGGTGAAATCAAAACCTGTAGAGTGTGTTCAGCTGGGTTGAGATCTGGTGGCTGTAAAGGCCATAGCACACGATTCACTTCATTTTCATTCTCATCTAACCATTCAGTGATCCTTCCTCTGGCGGTCTTGATGGAAAATCGAGGTCAAGTGGGTCTGCTCAGCCTTTTTACTGTATGTGTCACAGAGCATGATGGGATGTTAATTCGTAAACTGTATCATGCATTTCAGCTGTTAGTCTATGGAAGCATCAGCATTGGTTATGTTTCTACGGTCATTTATTCAAGTTATTCCCCTATTATGTAATACAATAAACTGTGTGTAAACCAGAAGCAGTCAAAGAGATATATACTGTATAAAATATCTTGCATTTACAGTTTACCCACCTCAAGTTTCAAAGAGTTCATATGACAGACTGAAAAACAAGGAAATATGTTCCAGAAGATGCCCGACACAGGTAGACCTTTTCATTTCATGTAAAGATGTAGGCATGACTTTGAATAATGGAAATCAAGATTCCATTCAATTCAATTCAGTAAATCTTTATTGTCCCCGTTGGGCAATTCTGGTGCAGCATAAACAACAGAAAACACTATCAAAAATAAGTAACAAGAAACATACTGTACATACAGCAGCAACAAAGACACTATAAACAACAATAGCCAACATCAAGTTTACAAAGTGCAGCAATAAAAGGTGGGCTACAGTTCATGGTTAATGGCAGCAACTGCAACAGTCTTTCCCAGTAATTTTTACCTCCCAGGAAAAATACCTGCAAGATCCCAGGATTTTTAGCATGTTTGTGTATGTGTGTCTGTGTTTTTTTTGGATAGTTAAAAAAAATCATATATACTGACACAAAGATGCATTTTGATTACTTTTCATGCTAAAATGGCAGTTTACAGTTCAGCTGTGTAGAGTGTAGAGAGTAATAATAATAATAATAATCAGATACGCAGACCTCCACCTCAACAGGTGAAGCATCGAGAGCACACGTTCTGAATGTCCAATAACAATGCTCCAGTAACTAAAAAAAACAGAAATAAAATGATTCTGTATAGCTGGCATTCACTTCAAAGTGTACTTTTACGAAGGAGTGTTGTTTTACTAAAAATATTACATAATCTAACAAATATGAAAAAATAACCCCAGAAAAAATAGAATAAATGTAATTTTATTTATTTATTATATATTACTTGTCTGCAGTTCTGTTTTTAAACTCAAACATCATTTACCTTTAAGCCTTGCCAAGATAACACTGTGTTTTATTGTATTTATATTATATGTATTTGCTATAATATAGTTATATTTTAAGCAATAAGGCATGTTATACAGGGATGGAAGAAATAACAGTTTGCAGTAAAATGCAACTTTGCAACAAACACTATGAACTCCAGGACTATTGGATTGGACTGGGTTAAACTGGTCATGTTTTTGTGTCCACCCCGTGTGCATCCATCCGAAAGAATGAACCTGAATGTTTCAGCTGAGGATCTCATCCCTGCGCTGCATCACACACGTATAAAGGATTCCTCAGAATGAAGGTTGGGTCAACACCGTCTTACAAAGTGTTGCTTTGTTTATGAGATATCACAAATGACATGCAGCACACGAGCGTGGCAGCTTCTATGCAAACATTATCGTTATCTATTACTGAGTCCTTGTACATAAAATACGTGCAAAATATCTGCAAAAAGATAAAAATAACTTCAGCTGTTGTCAGTATAAATTAGTTTCATTACTTTTGTTGAACGAAGTATCATTTTCTTGATACTGGTGCAGAGATCTGCCTTATTGTATGCACCGCATACAATTGGAATTATCTCACTGTGTTTTAAGGGGAAAAAAAGGCTTGAAGGCTGAATATGAAACTAAATGACGTGCACACCTGCATCCTCCTTGATCTCTAAATGTTCTCAGGCTGGAAAGCTTTTGTCCCGATTTTTATGTGGTAATGGTTTGCTCACATTAAAATATTGCGCCTTTTGAAACCGTGACAGCAATATCTCAAAGTAAATCAGGAAAAATAGCCCAATAGTGTGATCTGAAAGAAAAAAAAAATAGAGAATAACAAAACAGAGTGAAAATGTGCCAAAAAGGCTTCCTGGACTTCTTGAGGAACAGCAGAGCTTAGCTTTTAGAGTGTCTCACGCTTTGTGAAAAAACAAGATTTAGAGCAAGTGATGGAAAGAAAACTAATGTAGCCTGGGCAGAGTGGTCTGAGTGGACTGGTGTGTTTGGAGGTGAGAGGCAGGAGATTGTATGTGAGTGAGAGAGAGACTGGGATTACACGGATCAAGTCGAAATGCTCCCAAAAGTGCTCCATCGTCGTCTCTCAAAAAGCTGAAACCTGAAATTCTTGAGAGTTCAAAGTGTACAATTTGGATAAGAACCTGTTTTGGAGGCAGATTTGAAGGAATTCTGGTGTGGCCACTGACTTTTTTATTTCTACATTTTTCTACCCATATTCTGTGGGAACAAGACGACATGACACTTCGAACCGACTCTTTCTGCAAATATGTGAGAGACTTTCTTCAAAATAGGGATGTTAAATAAATTGGATCAAACAGGTCTTCTTTTTTCTGTCACAAGAGGCATGCCTTCATTGCCTCCGTGTAGATTCTATGCGTGTGTCAACCCCGTGCATGAAAAACCTCTTATCACTGCTGTACAAAGGGCTGCTTCTGAAGGGATGCTGGTGGTGGTGTACTTCTTGGGTTTTGCTGTTTTCCTTTTCCCCCAGCAGAGAACGCCGTCTGTCTAGCGGCTGTCTTCCTCTTTGTCAGGAAGCTCATGTTGGGTGGAGTGACGCCGAAGGCTTGTTTACAGTTGCCCCGTGGGGGGAACGTGATGTGAAATAAGAGCCGGCTGAGCTGTTAGAGGGGCTAAGGAGGGATCACGCTTGAATGTGACTGTGCTATAGTTTAAAACCCTTTAAATCCCGGGGGAGAAGTGCAGAGTCAGCGCAGCAGCCTTGTAAAGTCTGCAGGTCTTGCTCTTGCAATGCAAAGTCTGCTTGTATGAACACAGCGGCATAATGCAACCCCTGGTGAAGCTTAAGTGGAGGCTCCTGAGGGGACAACAAAAGGTTTACAGCCAAGTGAGTTACTGTATCCAGTGAAAACGGGCCCGCCTGCAATCTGACTTCATTGTGCATTAATGACATTGTTGCTGTCGACCTCCATCGGTGTCAGTTAACATGAAAAGATCACCTTTCTGTCTGGCCATAAAACCTCTTTAGCCCTGGAAAGCAGCCACTGAGAGGAAGTCAGAGGACAGCAGGAAGGAGAATGGGTCAAATTAAGTCTAGACACTCAGCATTCATTCATTCTTTCCTTATGAAGCCAATCTCTCAAGGTAGACACACAAACAAAGGACATTTTTTTCATGATGTCCACAAATGGCTTTAAAGCTGCAAAAGAATAACACAATTGCCTTGTAATATAAAACATTTACAGAAAAGGAGTGGAAGACCAGAACCTTCTGATTTTTTTTTTAAAAGATTTATTTTTAAAGAGATATGTACACTGATGTATTATTCTGCAAAGCTTTCAAAGATTTTAAAAAGGAAGAGTGGCCCTGCATTATACAAATAAATGTAATCTCATGGAGAAAACAAGTATGACGATCATGCAGCATGTATCAGGGACGATCCAGGATATGTAGGGTTTAAAGTTTACAATGTCTGAGTGTACATTTGGAGCAGGTATGGAAAGAAAAGAAAATGTATGCCACCCCACAATATCATACAAAAGCTTTCATGCCTCCTCAATTAAGTTTTTGTGTAGCAGTTTTGTTTTATAGAAATATTTTACCTTTAAGGAGCTGTAAAGACTGCTCCTTTTCCATACCTGTGATGCGATGCAAAGGACAGCTTAATAGTCTGAATGTAAGACGCCCACTTTCAACAGGAGAAAATATGACATGAATTCTTGTGCTGTGTGCAGAAAGGCACTCAGGACGTGCAGCTCCACTGGCGTGGGAGCTTCTGCTTTGGCACTCTTTAAGCAATTAATCAAACCGACAAATGGTATTCTGTAATGGCGTTGTTAAAAACATTGCTCCCCTAAATATTAAACCCATTTGCATTAGCTGGGCTTCTGGTAATTGCTACAGAAATTGCGCAAATGTAGCCACATTATTTCTCCATTCTCTGTACACAAGCGAACACAGGCTGATTTTCTGGACAGAATCATTACTATATGATTCACTACTAATATGACAGAAGAGCTGGGAGATGCATGTGTTGCATCTGGACATTAAATGAAAGGTCCCCATATTAACATTCAGATGGTAAATTACAGATGGTGGAGAGTGTTTACACTACAGTTACTTACTGTTTAAGTCCTGTATTTAAGTGCAGGGTGAAGTACTTGTCCTTTCCATTTTATGCTACTTTATACTTCTACTCCTCTACATTTCAGAGGGAAATATTGTACTTATTTACTCGACTATATTTATCTTACAGCTATAGCTGGTAGTAACTAGTAACTATTTCAGATTTAGATATTTCATCAGAAAAATATGCATGATCGGTTTGTAAAATGTAATGCATTGTTATATATTTAACTACCCAACAGTGCAGTAAAGTAATTAAATTAGCTCCATCTTGAACAACTACCATGTTAAAATGCTCAGAATAAAATAAAAATGAAAACAAATGCTCAGTACACATTAAATGTGTAATTATAATCCAAAATATAAATTTGCAATAATATAACATATGGGACTCATGAGTACGTTTACTTAATTTTGAATGAAGAAGTTTAACTTGTAAAGGAATACATTTATATTGTTGTATCAGTACTTTCACTGGAAGTGGCACTAAAGCATCATGTGCAAGTATTGATGCTACACCTTCTGTGCAGACACAGAGCAACTAGCATGGCTGTAGACGATTTCACTGTTAGGCTGTACCTAGGCACAGTGGTGTTTTGAGCTAAATGCTAACATCAGCATGCTAACATGTTCACTATGACAATGGTGATGACATGGTGATGTTTAGCAGGTATAATGTTTACCATGTTCACCATCTTAGTTTATTGTGTTAGCATGCTAACATTTGCTAATTAGCACTAAACACAAAGTACAGTTGAGGCAGATGGGACTGCCATTAGTTTTGGTCATAAACCAAAGTATTGGACAAATTGACATTTTGAACGTCATAATGGTGCTAGATTAAAAAGTCAGAGGATCAGAAGTTATTACAATTCATCCTGTGAGAAATGTGAATGTCTAACCAAATTTCCTGGCAATCCATCCAACAATTGTTGAGACATTTCACTCTGAACCAACAAACTTCAATCTCATGGTGGCGCTAGAGAAAAAGTCAGGGGATCACCAAAGTCACTAGGATGCATCCTCTGGGGACCATGAATGTCTGTACAATATTTCATGGCAATCCATGCAATAGTTAAGATTTTTCAGTCTGGACCAAAGTGGTGGACTAACCAATTGACCGTCCAACCAACATTGCCATCGCTAAAGCCAGCAATCGATGCAGCGGAGGATATTATGGTTGTTAGTCCTTAGTATGAGTCAGTCTTCACAAAAGCTATACACTATGAAATTCCCATAATGCAACTCAACACCATCTTGTGTCAGACCCTCCCCTCCCTAAATGCCCACATCTTTCGGATATCACATACCCAGTTTGTAATGCAGGCTTTCTGTTAAAGATTCAAAGCCGAGATAAACCCGTTGACATCATCAGGGTTATCTTCTCAGACATGACAAAGCTCCTCTAGGGCCACAGAAGACATTTTACATGCTGAGTAGTGCTCCTAGAGACAAGTAAACTCGTGTAAAATCTGTGGCGTGCCCCTTTAAGTAAAGAATCTAAACACTTCTCCCACCACTATAAATTACAAACAGAGTCAGAGCCTTGATGCTCCATTAAACATGGTCCACTTGACCTGTGTGAACTCCTGACTACTGTTGGATAAACTCCCTTTGTGCTGGCTCACTCTTTAGCCCCCCATCTGCCCTCACTCAAGCCTAATACACAAGACAGTTTTTAAGACAGAGGTGAAAATATTTATTAGCAAGCCATTAATAATTCACTGGAATTTAATGTGCATCCATGGACATGCTCTAAGTCATTATTAGAGATTTAAAGCCCCAATAAATCTACAACATACGGCAAGAGGCAACAGCCACCGCCCAGTCTGCTCCACTTCAACGTGTATGATTCATTCAAGACCAATTATAAAGCGAACACGGCAGCGCGGCAGAGCACGGCCGAGTGCAACTTGCAGTGGCAACTTTCCACATTTGCTATTTATCGTGAACGACACAGGCGAGATGTCTGCCAAATGCTCTGCCGTCACTTTGCAAAGTAGCATGTAAATGTAATTAAATGATGACATAACCAAATTATGTAAGAGCCTCTAATGGAGTCCTCTTTCCGTTCTCCACCTGAACATTGTTGTGTCAGAAAGCTTTAGAAGAAGTGGACAACGACTGAACAGCAGAATTAATGTGGAGGGGAGCAGGAATGAATGCAATATTATGGGGAGCTCCGACCCTCCCTGACTTGGTTTAAGGCAGTATTAAAGGAAATAAAACCTGACCGTAAGAATGAGCTGATTTTCCATGCTGGGCTAGACAAAGTGAGTATGACAGTGGTGGGACAGGCGCAGAGAGAGAGAGAGGCAGACTGAGCGTAGCACGGAACAAATACAACCGTGAGTCACATCAGTGGGAGAAAGATGGGGTGCTGAGAGGGGAACAGAAGTAAATAGGATTATGAAACAACCCCTCAGGCAAATGAATATCATTGAGAGGTATATCACTGCAAACAAAGATGAATCAACTCCCTCTGGGTGAAAAACTTGTCCCACAACCAAGAAAAACAAGGAACAAAATCTTCTTTATGTTGGAAAAAAATGCCCATCATATTCTCTGCAGTTTTTCTTTTGCTTCTAGGGTATAAACTCCTTAGATTTCTCATGAAATAGTCCCTCTTTCAATGTATAATTTACTGCATCTATACTGAAACCCAGCATGATAAAAATACGGTGCCGGGCGCCCTCCACGGGCTTCAATCATTGGTCCACCATTCTTAATGAAGTGATTATTAGAATGGGGATTAATCGGCTCATTTAAATCTCGCGCAGGCTCCCTTGTGATTTACTTCTGTAGGCGACTTCCAAGTGCACAAAGGACAGGAGACAGTGGGGGAGGGTTAAGGAGAGTAGCGTTTCCCCCATTTACTCCCCTCCTGAAGTGTGAGTGTTTGCTTCACAGCAGCTAACAAGGAGCGCACAACGCTTTAACCACTTTATTTCCTGACTGGAAAGCTTCATTAGGTTGACCGGGTGAGGTGAGGTGAGGACAGGAAGGGGGGAAAAAAGGATTGGAAGGGCAGGCGAAAAGAAGAGGGCAATTAGGAACCCAGCTAGGGTGCTTCTTTGGCAAAGCTCACAAACAATCCAGTGGCTCTGCAGAGGTAGAGCTACATGTCCCTGTGCTGTTGAACTTAGGAATTCCTGCAGTAGTATTTATGCTGTAGTCTTTTTTTGTGGTACGTGTTGTGGCAGTTTTATGAGGCAATTTTTCTCAGGATGTGTGTGGGTGTGAGGGTGGGTGGAGTGGTGTTGGGATGGGAGCATTGTGTCCAGAGTGGATATATACACCATGTAAGCACAATGCCCTTGAATCTGGCCTTGGACCTCCATTGCATTTCATCCCTCTCGCTTTACTGTCAAGAGATCAAATAACAGCAAAACTAATTCCAAAAATGGAGTGGCTATAGTCGACACTTTTCTTCTTGATTCAGACAGGAGGGAAGATGCAGTGCTGTCTGCTTCTTATTCTCCTGCTATTCTGTATGCTGCATATACTGCAGTGAAAGTGCTTAATGATATGTCATTATCTTCAATCATCTTAATCATCATCTGGTGTATTTAATTCTATATTTAAGTCTATTTTTATAATGTACAATACATAATCTTAAGTTCTTCATTTAGTCCCTTAGCTGTCCAGTGGTGGAAGAAATCCAATAATACTGTGGAGTTTTTTACCTCTAGTAGCGCTACGGAGGAATAAATGTTAAATGTTTTTAAGAGCAAGTAAACCATGGATGTATAATAAGACCTGGATAGGGCCCCGCCGCTCAGCCTTGCTTCCAATTTTTCCCAGTGGCCACTCACGGTATTGCAGCGAAAAATTCTCCTGCGGCCGAAAAACATTTTCCCCATAGGCCACCATTGTAAAAGAGACGTCCAGAAAACTGTTCAAAGGACACCTCGAACTGCAAACAAGGTCAGTTATGACTCTTTCTATTATGAATTTTGATCCATGGAGGTTTTATATTTGTAAAACCTTCCTCTGGGTGTGCGGCCCTCATATTCAGCGGGCCCCGGAAGTAAACCCGGAAGCTAGAAACCTTCTGTTGGTGTATGTGCCAGGCGAGCAATTCTACTGGACTGAATGGGTGCCATCTTTAGGTGCGGTATCCAGTTCTTATAATACATCCATAAAGTAAACATGGATGAAAATGATGCAGGGTTTAAATTTTTCAGTAAGAATTGGCTTTACAGATGTTCAGTGAGGAAGTAAATGCAGTCAACATGTTGGTTACAAGGATACACAAACTGCCTTTGGTGAGAAGCACTGAATTTAAATGTAACTTTCGTTTGTTTGCAATAAAGCTCTTCAGGGCACCTCTAAGTAAAAAACAGCAATACCACACTATTATAAAAACTCCATTGTAAGTAAAAGTCCTGCATTCAAAATATGAATCAAGTAAAAGTATAGAAGTATCAGCAACAAAATGTACTTAAAGTATCAAAGGTAAAAGTTCTCATTATGCACAAGGGCCCCTATCAGTGTTATATTATTATATCACTGGATCATTATTATTGATGAATATGTAAGCAGCACTTTAATGTTGTGGTTGGTCGAGTAATAATGCATAATATGTTATAAGATGACCATATGTTTTGGAAGTAAAATCTTAATCAGAAAAAGTAACTATACCTATCTAATAAAGGTAGTGGAGTAAAAAATACAGTGTATCCCCCTGAAATGTAGCGGAGTAGAAATACAAAGTAACACAAAATTGAAATACTCTGGTAAAGTAGAAGTACCTCAAAATTGTTTAAATCCATAGATTTATCAGAGTGTTACACATGCAAGGACAACTTCCATTCAGGTGCCAGATGATTTTTAAAGATACTGCAAATACTGCAAACGAACGGTCTTAGATGAATACAGGCTTCCCTGTTGGCTGCTATCGTGACCGTTTTAGTTCAGACTGGGCAGCTTGTACACAAACACTAATTCAGAACAATGTGCAGATAATGTACTGAAATGTCACCTAAATGTCTAGGGTGCCACAAGAGCAACCGCAACCTTTTTTGCTAAAGGTACCTTATGACAAGTAATATGTGCAGGATTTGATGTAATGTACAGTGTATATAATGAAGTACATTTGATTATATGTTGTACAATTGATCAATACCATGTGAAAGATTGGCAAACACAATCAGCCTGAGATGGAATAGGCTTCAGTGTCCAATGTTCCCTGCACAGGATACTATATAGTGGGAAATGGATGGATGGATGGCTGGATCAATACTACACACGTTTTATATAGGAAAACCTTGACCTATCATGTTTTTTAATTTATTCTGCCCAGTCGTTTCAGTGTAGAGGGTTAATGTCCTATGATGGTTTAACTGCTGCAAGGCTTCACCATTCTGTCCTCCAACAGCAAAATATATTGTCTGGAAGCCCTCATATGTTATCTCAAAGACATTGAGTACTTTCTTGGCTGGATATTATTTATTCAGATCACATGACAGCCAGACAACATGGGGCGAAGGCAGAACATGTTGAAATTTTGTCTAAAGAGGTGGAAAAACTTCTTTAGACAAATATGTATTTGTATAGGCTTACACTGTAGGCACCGTAGTGCAGCCTTTATCTTGTAACCTATAGGGAGGGATCTTGTCTTCTATCTGCACTGATGCATATGCTCTGCTGTTATGTCTTGCGTTGCTTGTTAATAACATCTTTATAACAACTTTATCACACACACACACACACCTTGGACACATGCACTTTATCACACACACACACACACATCTACATGTGGACTCAAGTGTGTACAAACCGACTGCTGCACAACTGTATGTCACACACTGCCATTTTGCACAACTGCACCTTTGAACAAGAACTGCCAGATGCTAATTTTTTTTTTTTTTCATATTTTTTAATTTTATATTGTTATTTTATATTGTATTTTTACCTTCTATTTTATTATAGTTTCTTTTTGCATTTTTAATATTTACTTGCATGCCCTTATGTTTCCACCTTTCAAGCTGCTGGAAATGTGAATTTCTCTTGGAGATCAATAAAGTATCTATCTATCTATCTATCTATCTATCTATCTATCTATCTATCTATCTATCTATCTATCTATCTATCTATCTATCTATCTATCTATCTATCTAATAAATGGAGAGACGCCTGTGAACTAGTTCAGGCAGTCAACCCGAACTGCACAGTTATAAACATGTGACATACCTCACTCTCCACAACCATCTATCAAACACACCCTCCCAATTTGGCAGTCTATTTAAGCTGCAAAATTTCCCATCTCTCCCTCTGCCTGTCAATGCCACTGCTGCCCTGCATCAGTATTGCTGTTCGTTCTTTCAACCCCACCAAACTGTTGCCTATTTACACATCCAGCAGGTACAATTATATATTTAGAGCTGTGTTTCTGGCCACTTGATAAATGTAAGTCCAATATCCACTCTCCTTTTAGCACAGATCCCTAACTCCTAATGGAAATATGTGGTTCTTTAGCTGCTAAGTGCTCCATTATGTTCACCAGCTAGTCGGTCGCTAACTCTGACTGTCTGCTGTTTGGTGCTGAGTACAGTGGGTTTTAAGGCGGTGAGTGTGAATCAAAAACAGTAAAGTTGCGGGCTGCAAAAACAAAAAAAACAAAAAAAGAGGTGAAAGTCGCTCTTGACCTTATGTATCTCAGCAACAAGGATGTGTTCCAAAGAATGAGTGAGAATGTGCCGCGTTGTGTAGTTTGACACGTGCTGCTTGTGATCACCTTGCGCCTTGTGCAAATATCTGACCAGGTTTATAATCTAACGTACAGCGTGAAGGACAGCCAGGGCTGGAACAAAACGAGGGACTTGCCTCTACAGCAGTCTGACAAACATTGACTGCTATTTAGCGCCGCTATATTCGCACAGTGCTGGGATTAGCTGGTCATGTTACTGTTATGGTGACCGGTCAGAATGTGTTGGTATTTGTGTTTTATCATGTGTTTAGAACAATATGATATCATAACAGAAGCTGTCTGAACAAAAGCATGCGTTAATACAATTTCTTCATCCAAAACACACTGGTCACACTGGAGACTTTTGGTTTTAGTTACACAGTACAGTTTTCCATGACATGGGCTTATTATTGTGAGAACAGGCTAAGTATTGCAAATTATATTATCAATATAATATATATTATATTATACAGTTGGGTGAAAAGATGTTTTAATTCATGTTGATGAATCAGATTCCAGACCAGCAAAGTAAAAATCAGCTGGTTCAGTGATTGTTTGCAAATAAAAATAATAACTTAATTATATGGATCAATGCTCTATGTTAGCATTACAGCTCTTGATTCTTTTCACAATACAAACATTGAGCTGCTGCTACAATACAACACAAAGTAGCTGGTTGTAAGCTAGTTAACGCAGAACGTAACTTTGCACCAAAGATCGTCTTTTCAGTCGAATATCTGTGGTGGATGTGGTGGTGTTTGAGAAATGTATAGCAGGCTGTGTGAGCCAATTTTATTTGTATTTACTATAGACAGCAATAACTGGAAGCTAAGAGACGAAACAGGAAATGGAACAAACGCCAAAAGGGCCAGGCCACATAAAGTCAATAAAGCTCTGTAGAGCTGGGAGGAACTGCAGAGTCCAGTGGTAATTCTCTGTGGGTTCATCACTACCAGCGCATACAGGTAATCAGGTGATCTATTGTTAATTTAAAAATATTGATTATAGCCACTTTAAAGTGCCCAGAAAAATGGAAATTTCCATACATACTGTAGATTGTACAGTTCCATGGCAAAGGAGCCAAATCCACCTGCTGATGAAGATCATGGTCTTGGTTAAGGTTAGGAAAAGGTCACGGTCATGTTTAAAAGAAATGAACATTGACTAGGGACAGTAACACCGACCCTTCCATCCACCCAGACCTCCTGTCAATGTCAGACTACTTCCACCTTTGCTCTTGACAGATAAGTCATTATTCACATGTCGCACAAGATGTCTTGTATATACATATTATATACTGATTTTAAAAAGGCACTGCATCAAGGGCGCACACACACATATGCACACACAAGTGAAAGGACTGACAAGGAATGCTAAATGCCAGCCAGGTGGTCAGCTTCTGGCAAAGCTGAGGAACTTGTTCCCTGTCAGAACAATCCCTCGTCCAGACTTCAGGCAGAAGCACATTTAAATGGTTTTCAATTAGAATTCCCACAGCTGGGCCTGACTGCAACTGTTTATTCTCAGAGGATTATCTATGGAGCGCCGGTTGGCAACATGTGACTTGTTTTAGAGCACTGATGCTCTTTTAGTATACAGATATCTGAGCAGGCAGTTTAACATTGAATAGATGGTGATATAGCGGACTGATCTTGTGTGGAAAATGTGAAAATATAGCAGGGAAATGAGAAGGCTGATGGCTTCTTCATTGTTTTGTGAAATCAGGACATTTGTCTTTGATTTATTATTGCTATCATTATTATTACTATTTATATTAATATTGATATTATTACCAATACCATTACCATTACTATTACTTTACATCTCTATGTGGAACTTGCATTGTGCTACTGTATTCTCTCTCTCTCTTTTACTTTTTACTGAAGTTGAATTCAACAAAAACCGCTCACGAGGAGGATATACAAAGAACAAAACGCTCACAAGGAGGATCAAAAAATAACATAGACTGAAGCAAAACCTGATGCATGGAAACTCGCTGGTACTCTTGTCTCAAATCTTTTTACAGACGAAACAAGACGAACTGGCACAGGATAAAGGAAGACAAGGACTATTTATACATGAGGTAGGGGGAAACAGGTGAGACCAATCAGGGACGGGGTAGACAATCACAACGGCGGGAAAATCACACAAAGGGAGGAAGTCAGGGTCTGAAACGAGAGGGAAAGATGAGTACAAAATAAAACAGGAAGTGCAGGACGAGACTACACATGAGTGACTTCAACTTAACATAAAACTAAAACTAAGACATGACATGAAATACAATTAACAAATCTGACGAGACACAACACCCAGAGCCTGGTTCTGGTTCTGCCTGTTAAAAGGGAGTTTTTCCTTGCCACTGTTGCCTAGTGCTGCTCATGGTGGGGATTGTTGGGTCTCTGTAAACAATATTATAAAGAGTACGGTCTCGACCTGCTCCATATGAAAAGTGCCCTGAGATAACTTCTGTTATGACTGAATTGAATTGAATTTGAATATTTGCTCAAAAGACTAGACTAGAAATAGATGAGAGAGAAAGTAATATTGTCAACATTTTGTGCTCACCTGGGCACAGTTCTTGCATGTAGGTCAGAGTTTGAACAGTAAGCCAAATACACACACTGTACAGAGCCAGCTCTGTACTAAGGCTAGGTATAGTGAGGAGAGCAGGGAGGCAGAGATAGTCGTAGGAGCCAAGATGGTAATAAACAAACCTAAAAGAAATTGAAACATTGGGAGACAAGGCCAGTTTTGGGGGCCGCATCTGCTTTTACTAGTAGCAATTTGGAGAAAACAAGATACTGAAATGAGGGCAATTTCTTTTCTGCCAGCTCTCGATGGTCAACGTATGCTGTAACTCCCACACCGGCCTGCCTGTCCCCTTTTCTGCACAAGAGTAACTGTAACTGCATATGGAATATGCCGCTTATTGGCGATATATTCCTGCAGCTGTGCTTCTTGCAGTTTTTTTTGGGGGGGGTGGGGGTAATGAAAACTCTCAGATATGCATACTAAACAAACGCTGTGATTTATATTCTTATGGTCGCATCACACACTGTTACCAGGAAACAGGGGTGAGACGGAAAGATGGAAAGAAGGGGAGAGAGGGAAAATAAACTGATGCTTCTCCCAAGAAGAGAAAGAAGACTGTGCATTGAAGATACACAGTCGAATAGCGTTGCTGCAGTCTATTTTTGGCTCTCGCTTCCCCCCACACTTCACCCCAAATGCCACCCTGCTCTGAGATTTTCTTTTTTTTTTTTTTTTTTTTACAACTTGAGTCATTGATATAAGGTTTGCTCTTTCCAATGGCATAACAAATGTGCAGATTTTGTCTTGTGCTCACTTCCTCCTTACTGTTTCCATCCTCCACGCTGACCCTCCCACCGCTTCCCTGACACCAGATTATTCACTATTAATTCACCTCTAACCTCTCCCCTGTCTGTGATGTATGTCATCGAGTCAAATGCCGGGTGTGCCCTGTATCATGCTCCATTCAACCAATATATAATTTTCAACCCTGACGTCCTGCAGCACTGCAACGGTTCGTATTGACAAGGGGCCTGTGAAAAATCACCCCTCGGCCCCTGATGGCGCCCTCTCCTCTCCCATCCTTTTCCTGAGAAGCTTGATCCGTGAAGGAGATTGAATTGGTGCTCGCCATCCAGCTGCCCAATTGCCCCGTCTCTGATTCCAGAGTGGGAATTCATCAGATGTGGAGCTGAAGTCGACCGCCAGTAGCCCATTAGGCTCCGGCAGGTCGATGGTTAACTAATTGAGGAGAGCTCTAGCAGTGACTTCTTCACCCATCCATCCAATCCATAACTGTGATTGGAATCAAAATCCCAGACTGTACTAGAGCTACCTTGATTGGCCTGGATGACTGATGCATTGGCTGAATCTGACGTTGATGTACTGAATCATTAGTCTTTTTCCTGCATATTCATTTATGCAGGATAAGAGTGAGTAAAGGGAAGCACTTGTCTTCTGATAGCTCAGAGCATCTCAGGTGAGCTCCAGGAGCGCACCGCCTCAGATCGGCAGCGTGTTTCCAGGCAGGTGACGAATGACCCTTGAGTTAAATGCATTCCAGTGTACAAAGACAGGGGTGCACTTATTGATATAGGAATATAAGAAACACCAGCAGGTCTTTGAAAAATGTGCTTTTCCAGATGGAGGGATAAGCCTTGACATGAAGAAAGCTGCATTTGGAAGCTTTAAGTATATAAAAGCATAGAGATCTAATCCCATGCCTGATGATAAGCACCCGAGGTATTGTTTGTGTGTGTGTGTGTGTGTGTGTGTGTGTGTGTGTGTGTGTGTGTGTGTGAGTGGCCTGCCTGCTTCCCATTTTAACCTACATCCTTTTCATTATTTTCAAGGCCTGTGGTTGTAGAAATTCATTTTCTGGGAAAGATGGATTTCTTTGGAAGTGGTCAGCTTGTCAATTTTTAAACATTTTCGATAAAGCCCCGAAAGTAGTGGAACGAACAGCAGCAATGAATTCATTATGAGGTGCCCAGCCAACAGGATAAAGTGATAAGGCAAACACAAACGTATTCAAGCCTCTTACCCTCCCTCTGAGCTTTAAGGGAGAAGATGGTTTGTGTAAAGAAATGGGGGAATGAAGCTGGAATGATGAAAAGCTCAACCATATCATTCCCAATCTATTTAGTGTATAATCTAGTAATTTGCAATGATGGAGATTAATGAAATTGTGTTGCCGCGGAAGTATAGCAACTGCGCCAAACTTATGATTAAAAATTTCAGATGTTTAAATGAAATTATCCTTTTTGAGAAGCGTAATACATTTGATTAAATGTATTTCTGTGAGCATGATTAATAGCCACTCTACAGCAGATGGAAGTATTGTGGTACACTGGCAACTGAGTATCGCACTTTCATAAAGCTGGGGGACTTGCAAGAGATTCAAAAAGAAAAGGTCAAAATTGATGCAGCAGAGGCTCAGATACCCCAACTTCCTGTTCCTAGTTTGGGTCAAGCTCCAAGAACAATCAATCCTACAACTCCCATAATGCAACTAGAGAGTGCTCATTAGACCCTGCCTGCTTTACCTGCCTGGTAAAGGCTCATGCCTTTTTTTATTTTGAAGTTTCATATTGCATTCATGTTATTTTTATTTTATAATTTTATTCAATGACACTTTCTGTAAATTTCAAGTGCAGTTTCAAAGCCTTCTCCACACTGCCAGGACTGGAATTCTGGGGGGAAATGCTGAAGCTGCACTAATCAACATATTTATATTAACAATGGATTGAATGACTACATGTGAAAAGAGTCACTTGTACGATAATCCCACAGATGAGTGAAGTTCCCCTCCCCTCAGCTCTACGGTGCATATCAGTGTCTTTTAGCTCATTGGTTTGGTTTTACCGCACACAAGTTGACTGTTTTGGTTCAATCTCACCGCTCTCATCAACCTTGCTTCCAGCCACAGCACACCAAAAGCTCACACCCAAAACAAAAATCTGACACTGAAGACATTATTCAGATGTTTACACATGCTTAGTAGTACTCCAAATGACTAGTAAATTGACTTTGACATGTAAAAGCAGAATGCTTCTTTAAATGCCTATTATGCAATTCAAGTTTGAAGCACTGTATTTACATTTTATGAGGTACAATTAGAAATAACCAGGGGACCAGCAGGTATACATTGCTATATGGTTAGAGGCAGACAAAGGAGCGGTCTGTCTTATGTGTGGGTTAGAAGATGGAGTTTGGCAACCATGAGCACACTGTGAAAAAGCAAAGAGAATTTTCAAACAGCCGAGTCGGTTCAGAAAAGTCTTGGAGCAGAACTTGTCAGGTCAAAAGAGTCACGATGAAAACACAACTTCGCCCACCCTGCGCCACATGGATTGTCCACTTTGCATGAGTCTAAAAATTCAAGTCAGTTTTTCACACCTTGCTGAGGAGAAGCTGGCATACCAACTGAACCTTTATAAAGACTAATGTGTGCCATTAGTCTAACTAACTGTAGCCACTTTTCATAGCTGTCTCAATCAAATTCCCTGTTATGTAGGGGATCGTGATAATCGGACATTTTGGCAGGTCAAACTGTTCACACTTGGTGGGGTAAAAAGGCCAGAGAGAGTCTAGTCTTTTGTTCCATTACTCCAATTAACACGGTTGTTCCAAAATGTTCTAGATGTGTTTTTCTGTTTTTGTTTTTGTCAACTAAATCAAGAGTTATGCTTTTGGGATATGGGAAGCACTTCAGTTAATCAGCAATGCTAGTGACATGCTAACTACCTGGCTAAAGTCAGGCGCAACCCTGCAATGATTAATGTGAGTGCTGGTCATGCAGAGCAGAGGGCTCAGTGGACCGGAGCTGAAAGGCTCACATTTTTCAACCCCACTACCCAGGGAATTGCCACTTATCAAAAGTTTACCCCTTGCACCTGTGAGCATGCACCATAAGAGATGACCGCCTCAAACTCTTATTACTGCTGTCAACAGGAAACTCTCCAAATCTTGAACACTTTCTGTGCAAAAGCCTCTTTTTTTCCCTATTTTCTTCAAAAGCCTTATTTCTTTTCTTCAACTCGGCAGGTCTGGGAGTTTGATTTATGGAACTAAGAGAAAAATGTCATGAGGTTGGAATGCTAAAGGAAGCGGGACTGTCGCCTCGGCGTTGTAAAATGCATGGCTCGGGTGCGTGAGACTCTGCAGCTCCTTCCTCAATCACTGCAGACGCGTGTTGTGCATGCACGAAAGCAAAAACAGACAAAAGATTAAAATGGCTGTGAAGCTGTGAGGAAGGAGGAAGAGGGGCAGATTGACAGCTCCAGAGGAACGCGTTGGGATTTTTATTTTTATTTTTCTGATCAAACATCCATCTCTGCTTCTGCAGCGACCGACACACTGGAACACTGATGAGACATGCAGACAGTGGATGGACCAGGCCATGAAGTACGATGATACTGGCTGAGAGGGTCGCTAGTTGTGGGGACTCAGATGCTGATTTATGAGGTTTACCACGCACTATGAAAAGTAGTGCTCGAGGGGGGGGAAGGGTCTTTGTAAGAACTTATCTGTCTGTAATTTATCACGCTACCACTCCCCCGCCGACCTTTTGTCGCGTATTGACCTGTGAGCTGGATACCAAACATGGCTCAGATGAAATGGACACTATATCTGGTAGTGTGCTCAAGGCTAGTGGTATTGTGTGTAATGGATGTCCAGAGGTAGGTTCATTGTACTCCATAAGGAATGAAAAGTGGAAATGAGTGATCAATCAGATAGTAATTAAGTTCGCCTTGGCGGTCTGGTAAATGGCTTTCAAAGTGCATGCCGATTACCATGAATACGGCAGTAGCTGTTAACAAAGTGCAGTTCCACTCAGCCCATACAAACTTCAGCCATCTCTTCCTCTCCAAATGAATTCATCTGGATCACAATTATGCACATAAATATCTCTTCATCAGAATCAATTTAGTGTGGAAAATGGAACTCAAGCTATAATGCTTGAATTTGAGTTTTGCTAGTAAAAATCAATTACCAATGTGTTTAATCTGTTATTAAATACAAGATGATATTGTCTTGTTTCAGTCAATGGTTATACCATTTCCACAGTTCATTTGCCTCTGCGCCCAAATAATCAAAATTCCAGTTAGCTATGCGCTAGCTGAAAACTCTGGCTGCACAGGCTCACCTCGACTCAAGCAATTACCAGTATTGATGTACAATATCATGTATAGAAATGGAGCGGCTGATGTAACATTGTACCAGTGGCTCGTCACTTGCGAGTACAGCATTGCAGATTAGATGTTGAATGGAGTTCAGAGTGTCTGTGTCGCCGTTTCTCCCTCCCTCTCCGGCTCCATACCAGCCTTATTCACTCCCTCCCACACCATTTGTGACTGCTCACCTTCTCCGACCATGAATAAAAAAAAACTTGTCTTGAATAATGTTTTCAGATATTGGGTAGAATGCATGATGTATAAAGAAAAAAGTATTTCGCTGGTGTGCTTCTGGGTCTGATTCTCTGCTCTCTGCTGCTGTTCCACCACAGGTTAGGGCAGAAGATGCAAACTGACTGAATATTGTACTCATCTGTTGGACTGTTTTTTATCTTATACCTATAGGAATGTGAATTTGCATGAGGGAAAATCATGAGCGTGGCAAGGAACAATGAAAATGGAGAAAGCAAGACAAGGAATTGATGATAGTGCAGTCGTAGCTTCAGGTTTGGCTTACAAACCTTGAATTTTAAGTATTTCAGCACTGGTGAACACAAATGCACCTGTGTGTATATACAACCCCATTACAAATAAACCAATACTGCCTTGTCCAATCAGGGCAATAGAGTGCAAATTAAGGAAGCAAGTAAAAAGAAGAAAAGAGGCGAAGAATAGCCTCTGCGAAGGACAATTCCATTATTGGGAAGTAATTATGCAGGCACAAGGCAGTGATCAATCAATAATAAATATATTGATAATTCATACCAGTGCATCTCAATGAACCCCTAAGAAACAGAACAGGCTGTTTCTCAATCAGGAAAGAAGAAAGTAGTTATAGGTAATACATGTGTAACAAAACAGCAATTAATGTTGCTTTATTAGTGAGAAAGAATGGGGTAGTACTGTGCAGAGCTACAACAATTGAGTTGAGTTCTCCATCTTAATTATTAATCACAATCACCTGTATATTTCTTGTGGCTTAAACAAGAGCTAATGTTCCATTCAGCAGGCCACGGCCACTGTAAGCAGTAACAATAGCCATGACAATGAATATGGGATTACAACACACACTAATGCAGTATATCTAGGGGGATGGCGACAGCTGCAGAGCGGAGCACTTTTACATTTACAAGAGCAGCATCAGTTGTTTCTTTGGAATAAATGGAGAATGAACTGCGGTGGTCAGCATGTGCAGTGATAGTCACCATGGCTGAACAGATACTTTTTTCTTTCTTCCTTTATTTTTGATGTAATTATTATTTTTAAGATATATATAGATATATCTGTCTATATCCATCTATAGAAAAATATAATCTTATATAATCATTTTACACACACACACACACACACACACACCAAATCTATGTACTATACATGCCACATGGGTTCCTTATAATCTGCTCTATGTTTTCCCTTTCCCTGACAGTGCTTGATTAATTTTAATAGGTGCACCTGCCACCACTGTGACAATTACAGAGAGTGTACACTGAAGAAGGCATCAGCCAAAACCTGTGTTACTCTTCTGCAATACAAACGAATAACCTTCAGCTGAACAGACACAGAAGAGACAAATTCTAACTTCATCAGAAAGTCTCCAACCAGGGCCTTGTTTGGTCACACAGATGGCTAACTGGTGGCATTCTGGTTATTGATCATTTTAAGATTTATGTATAAAAAGTGACTAAATGTCAATTTATTTTCATATAAATATTACCATAGAAGCACAGAAAGCACTTTTTAAAAAGATGTTGATGGAGACCAAATTTCAAAATATAAGTTGACAAAGGAGGTATTTCCACAGCTGAGTTCAAGCAAAATTCAAAGTTGCATGTGTTAATGAATTGCCAAAACCCCAACACCCCCCCACAAAACAGAAACCGGTAGCCTATTAGCTCCAACTTTGCTGCCCTGGACAGTCTGAATTCTAACAGTAAGTCCAGAAATTTGATTTTATTCTGTGAAATCCGACTTTAATCTCAGAGTTCTGTCTTTATTCTATGTATTCTGTGATGTCCACATAAAGCGCATATCTTCTTCTATAGATAAGGCTGTAATGAGAGTGTAAAATATTCCAGAGCAATTAGAGCATTAATGGATTTGTCAGTGAAACTGAGGAGTGTGAATTACCATAAGTATGTGCTGACGCCATCTAGCGGGTGTCTTATACGATCAACTTTTGGAGCCTGGGAGAGAGAGAGAGAGAGAGATGTGTAGTGTGTGTGTGTGTGTGTGTGTGTGTGTGTGTGTGTGTGTGTGTAGGTGAGGGAGGGGGGAGAGAGGAGCATTTACTGGCATTTTTTCCCTCCTGCCCCAAACACTGACCCCTTGATTCCCAATTAAGGAGGTAGTCTGTGTGGCAAATGAACTGGCAAGATGGCGAGAGAGCCCCCCTGATGTTTTAAGGACATATTGGCCTCTTCGCGTAAGTTATAACAAAGCCAAATGGGCTCCGACCCAAATGGCCTCCCTCTGAAACTATTTGATTTGCACACAGCCGGGAGAGTGCGACTAATCCAATCCAATTTCCGGACCCACAAAGGCTCTGTGATTCATTGAAAAAAATCACGACAGACAAACTGTGGAGCGGTGTGCTATACCCCCTGGCATTTTTAATTTCAATAAAGGTACAGGCACCATTACGGCTGCGCTGAGGGCGCATCAGAAGCGTCCATAACGGCGGAGACTCCTGCGCTGACTGCTGAGGGCTTTTTCGCAAGGGAGTCGTGTTCAGAGAAAACGGCTTATATTGACGTCAAAAGGCTGTGTGAATGACTTTACCGCATGTGCTGGTATGACAGAGGCGACCGGAGCTGCCGAATGAGCACCGAAATCCTCAGCAGACAGTTAACCTGAGAGACTGCCGCCGGGCTTTTCAATTAGCCAAGACTGTAAGGTATGATTAGATTTTAAACTTTAATTGATGCTCAGCTTCTCCAAACTCGTTGTGAATTCGTGATTCAGTTGTGAGGGGAGAGAGCGACGCTGCATCCCGCTGCTGACAGAGAGACCACTTGTACCGCCGCCACAACTGTGCCAAGAGACAGGGAGTCTTTGAAAGCCACCGGAGCGGACCCGAGCGGCATATCAATCAGCGTCCCAGAGAGCGCTGGGCTCGCACCGGCGATAAAAGGCATTGTCTCAAAGGTGCGTGTGCGTGTCCGTCTGCGGATGTGCGTGTGTGGGGGAACAGAGAGGGGAAATGGCACTTTTTCCGCGTGAAGAAGGAAGGACAGCAACAGTCAGTGGCAAACCGATGTAAAACCCAGTCCCCCTCGTCTTGCCACGGGTGCGCACCGGCGAAGAGGCGCAGGACCCGGAGGATCATCGATTCGCACTTTGTGATCTTGCGCTGCGTATATGTGACAAGAGCGGAGAGGAAGCAGTGAACGGTGGGATTAAAGGGTGCTTCTCCTAAAGAAAGACTCCAATTATTTAACCATGAACACCAGGATATTGTTTTTGCTTGTTTGTTCTGCGGCATTTCTCGTTGGGCTGCAGTGCGCCTCGCCAAGGACCACAGCTGGGATGGATCTCCCCACCGCCGGCTTCAGCAACATCAGCAGCAGCGGCGGCGGCAGCAGCGGGGAAACCGGGGGCAAAAGAGACTTGAACCAAACGATAAACTCCAGGCTCAAGAGGAAAACCCTGGCTGTGGATTTTGCGGTCCCTTCTCTGTTGCGCTATTACCTGGCGGAGTTCATAAAGAGACCCCTGAACGGCGACTGCCAGACTTTTAGCGGATGTTACATGGTGCGCGCAAACTTGAAAATGCACTGCATACCTTTGCAGAAAACCATATCTACTTTTGTGGACCCCAGGTCTGCTACGGACTCTGCTCTGAGGAACATGTCTAGTGATGGAGAGCTCCCCTTCTTCTATAAGCGGCCGCTGTCCAAAGTTCTGAAATTGGGCTTGACGAAAGCCAGCAGGAAATCCAACCAAGTTGTGGTGGAAATAGGAGAGGATATAGTCAAGACGGGATGCGGGGGTCTGTCTGTGTACGAGGAGACCCCGGTGGTCACCCTGGAAATGGACCTCACAACTATTCTGGAGTGGTGGCTCGGCGCAGAGGGGGGCCGGCTCAGGGTCCGGCTCATGCCCGAGAAAAAGGCGCAGGTGCCTGGGATAGAGGATCGGTACACAGCGGCCATACGCGCTGCAGACCCCCGCCTCTTCCTTCAGATATCCTCCCGGGGTGAGTTCCTCTCTTTCCCTCCCTCCCTCCCTCCCTCCCTCCCACTGTTTCTCTCTCACTTCTCCCCATGTTGTGCCCCCCCCAACCCCCCACCCCACACACACACACGCACTCCACGCACGCACATACACATGCAAGACTCAGGAGACCTAATTCATGTTGCTCCGTCACGGTTGTGATTTGAGTTCTGCTGTGATTCATTTTTGATGTTGAATCCAGCGTGCCTAAAGATGCGTGCTGCTGCTGCGTGTGCGCTGGGTGGCTTGCGTGGGGGAAATGAGCGGTTAAAGAAATGTCAGCACATGGAGAAAGACCATGATATTTGCAATGGCCTGATGGGAAAATGATGACTGAGGTATGTGTGTGTGTGTGTGTGTGTGTGTGTGTGTCAGAAGAAAATAACCATGGGAATCCATGCGTTAGGGTCTGTTGCTGTGATCCAGGGGACTCTCCAGACTCCTCTTTCATTATTGATGCCCACAGTGCTCAGAGACGAACTGCATGTTGATTTAATACCCAAACTCTTTGATTATTTCCTGTTGGGGTCCATGCTGGGTATATGCAGCATCTTCAGAGGCTTCTGTCGTTATCAGTTCTGAGATGTTAATTATTTTTTCATTTGGAGGGAAAGAGAGGCCTCATTGCCTGATAATTACATGCGTGTACATTGCACTTTTCAAGGCCTATGTGAAATGATATTTAGGTTGGAAAAGGCCCCACCAGAGCTCCCTCGCCTCCCTTAGTTTCTCCTTAACGATACCTTCTCAATTCCCCGAGCCACCCGGTGCTGAAGGAAGGTCAGATATTTAAGAGAACGGGCTTTATTTTGATTAGGCACAAATTAAGCCGTTATCTCCAAGAAAGCTTTAGCACTCAATACTCGAGGGCCCTTCCCTCGTTCTTCTGAGCATCGGCACAATCAGTGTAATTGCTTAATCACTTTGATGAGGGAGGCTGGCCCAGAAAAAAATGCAACGGAACCCATCAGACAAAAGCAAAGCTGGGGCCGGCTGGGCTGGAAGCTGATAGAGTGAGGAAGAAACCCCCTGCAGGCTGTGTGTGCATGTAGAAACATGCAAATACACACACAGAAACTCAGAATGCAATAACTGCATATCATGTGGTAAGTGATTACATTTTGTGTTGCTTGCTAGCCTACATTATGCTTTTGGTTGCATTTTTTTATGAAAAATAATAACATGGTATATGTTGTAATAACAGGTTAAATACATCAGTGCGTTTCAACTGTGAATGTTAATGCAAAGATGCACACACACAAACATGGTTTATACACCTGAAACTGTGGTAGAAAAGCATCTGAGTGGGCCACCCCTGCAGCTCCCAGCAGGCAATCCAACAACACAGCTGGTAGTGTTTGCAGGTGGGAAGCCAGCAGGGGATGTTGTCTTGGTTTTTACAGTATTCGGGCACTGCTTTCTCATCCCAACCACTGAGGTGCTCTTTAGCAAAGCACTGAATGATAAAACGATTCCCAGTGGAGCTGCTCAGCGGTCAACAGATCAGAGTGGTTGTACTGGGTAGCGTCCAGCTGTGAGTGGGTGAAACGCACAGCTGGCTGACTTGAAAATCAGCATTGGTGTTCAGCAGACCTTACTCTTTATAAACAAAGTTTTGGAAGTACAAAGAGCTTTGCCTGCGTTGAGTCTGAAACTGCTCCAAAATCTCAACTACATGTGCTGTGTTTCTGTAAGTCTGTCCTCCCTAGAAAAATGACATTGTGTCAATGTCATTCAGCAAAATCTTTCCCTAAACATAACAAAGTTGTTTTTGTGCCTAAAGACAAAAAAATACCCGCACCCACACACTGCTGTCTAGTTCCTATTTCTTCTTTTATTCTACATGGACAAAATGTCTACTGCTGCTCCCGGCAGGCATTCTAACCAACATCGCTGGTAGTGTTTGCAGGTGGGAAGCCAGCTGGGGATGTTTTTTTCAGTAGGGACCTCAGCTGGATTGTTTACTTTCTCATTAAAACCACTGAGGTGCTCTTATTCTACCTAAGCAAACCATAGTTGTGTAAGATCAGTACAGTTATCTTCGCAACAGTGATTGGTAATGGTTTTGGAAGGAATAGACAAATTATGTCGCCCTTGTTGGTATCCGTTGTCTCCTGCAAACTTGTCATTGGTTAAGCAGGAAATTATATTCAGTGCTGCAGCACTAACATGCTACTGCACATCCTGGGAGAGCTCTGTGTTGTGCGGCATTGTTGATCACAGAGGTAACTGCAAGTCGTATAATGCGACTGGGTGGAGAAACACTTTTTGCCAAACACTTACATTACAAAAGAAATGGCTGCAAAACTGAGGACAATTTCAAAAGCCCTTTAAATGATAAAACTTTGAAACACTAGATCCAATATATTTTAAAGGCAACAAAGAGATAAAGTAACGAGATATTATTTTAGCTTCAATCATTAATGCACACTAATATGTGCATTACGGGTAAGGGAGTGCAAAGTGTGCAGCTCTCATTGGAATTAACAGGCTGCCATCCATTGTTTATGATCATTTCTCTTATTTTATATCTCCTCCATCCTTCATCCTCACACAACCCAGAAATTGATTAAGTCTTTAATCATCAAGGAAGTGTGCTGCTCAGAGGAGCAACGAGAGACTTCCTGGAGGAAGCTTCAGCAAGGAAATACTGTATGAGGGCATCCATTCATTTGAAATCTGCCATGAACGAGGGTAGTGGTGAAACCACAGTGACTTTTTGTCAAACTACAATGAGGACAGGACAAAATAAACAGCAGTATTTGTACAACACCAAAGAAAACCCCAATTGAGAAAGCCCACTTTCTGTATATTCTGATTTGATAAAACCAACATGGCCTCCTACTGCATGAATTATAACATGTGCCATGAATCTGCGCATGATATCTGTGCATGGTGGAGATGTGCTTATTAATAATAAGTAACATAAATGTGACAAACGTGGTCCTAAAAATTGTCTATTTTTATCTGTCATATTTGTTTTATGTGTATCAGTATCATCATCATCATCATCATTATAACATGCTAATTACTAGTTCCACAATCAAGTGACAAAGGTGTTAAAAGTCAGAATTATATTAACAAACACTTTAAAAATGATGGTAAAAACAGTTTCCACTGAAGCTGCACTGCGATCATTATTTACTGTGGTTTAAAAATGTGGTAAAATGACCAAATGTAGATTTAGACCAACTTCTAACATATATTAAAACCTAACTAGCCTAAACTAAGTTAAGTAACGATCACCCAATACTTCATGTGTACGCACACATATTTTATTTATTTATTTGCTGTAGAGCTTTTATTGTGAAAAAACAGCTAGTCATGGGAAACTGACTGTTTCAAATTGGGAGAAAATTGAGATTGAGATTGAAATGGAAAAAAAGGTTTGCACTAAAAACATGATAACAGGTTTCACTCATTAAGCCTCATCATCATAAAACGTCTTTTGATCTTTATGCTCAGTGATGTTTTGCTTTGCTTGTTTGTTTAAAAAAAAAAAGATTTGTGAAGGTTGACATGGTGTCAGAGTGATTAGCACTCTCACCTCACACATCACATCAGCATGCAGGTCAGGTGAATTTGCATCTGTATAATTAGACTGATTGCCCACATTTATGATTCCAAGCAAATTGTACTTAAACCAAAAAAAAAAAAACAGCTCATTGCTTTGGACACCAGTTTAATTTGAGTGGTAACAGGTTTATATATATATATGGTCATTTTTATTATTTTTATATGATTTTTCATACATTTACTCATTGTAATATATATATATATATATATATATATATATATATATATATGTACACAAGTCCTCCAACCCTTACAATCACATAGGTCATTTGCTCCTAACCTCTAATACGACCCACAAGAGTGTTTCCTAAATTAGCGCCCCTACTGGTGGCAGGAGATATGACTCCAAAAACGACAAAATAGGTCGTTTGGCAATGACTCCCAAAACGACATATAGGCGTACAGGACCATCGTCGTCATGGTGGCAATAATAAACACATTGCTAACGTTGTGAAGTGGTCGCAGTTTGGTTAGGTTTAGGCACCAAAACTACTTGGTTAGGTTTAGGAAAAGATCATGGTTTGGGTTCAAATAAGCACATTAGTAAGTTAAGATTAGTAAGTTGAGTTTAAATCAAGGTTGACTTTGGGTTTCACACGGGAACGAACAGCGGTCTGCTGAGTGAAAGTCCTGTGTCGCTCTTTATACTACCTCACTAGACTTCGGCCTTTGCTCCCGTCATAATTACTACGGCCACTAGAGGTCGCCGTACATACAAACATAAATATGAGTCGTAATGAGCCACTGCACAGACGACCTATACGGACATATTTTTGGGGGAGGACAGTCTCATATCAACGTTTGAACACATTGTTATTAATATTGTGAGTAATTTCAACTATATCGCCAAGCCCTAGCTCCAGCCCCTTGCAATGCTCAGCAGAATGAGTGAGTACAGAAAATGGATGGATGGTTAAAACTGGGAAATGACCAGTGGTGCAAGTGCATGCCTTAAACTCCATCGGATGCTCACTGCAACATTAATCATGACATGTATCAATAGGCTAAATTTGTATAAAGTGAGGGACTTAGACGTAGCTTTTGCTTCCTTTTATTCGATGTTGTGGTCACAGAGGGAACTGCAAGTCGTATAATGCGATCAAGCTTAGGAACACTTACATAATGAAAGAAATGGCTGCACAACTGAGGACAATTTCAAAAGATGTCAGCTGTCATGAGTAACAGACGGACTGACGTCTACACTTTGGTTCCCGCACACCACCGGGCCTCCACTGACTCTAGAGGCCTCACACTGTATGCCCACTGCTTCCTACTAGATTACTCTGCTGCATATTTGCAGAGTTGCAGGTATTATCATAAGCGGTTATTACATTATGAGCTGCTACAAGGCACAACTGTGTTTACACACTGTTGATGCACAGACAGACATAAACCCCAAACACCTCATACACACACACACACACACATCTGTCGTCCCTCCATTTTTTTCCCTTCCTACAATACATACTCCCTTCTACCAGAGTCACACACTCCCTGACTCAACTCAAGGCTCCACTGTATATTGTCTCGCTCTATCAGCTTTTCTGCACCCCTGATTGGCCAGCGTTTGGCATTTTTCTGTGTAATGTGCGAGCTACACTTGTTTTTCCAGCCTCCGGTAAGATGCTGGCTATTAGCATGAAATAAATACCAACCATGGCACCCGGAATAATTTGACGATCAGGCAAACATGCCTGTGGGAATCGAGGCATTAAACTCTGCACAGTACATTTATACTCACTTGCCCTATGGGGGAGATCATTAATGAGAAATGCTTCTATGAGCTATAATGTAGGAGAGGGGAAAACAGTGCTGGGCAGGTGTGATAAAGAGTTGACCTCTACTTTATTAACCTCTGTTATGTTCACCAAGCGATGCTATAAATAGGTTGTAAGAGAATCATAAATGATCTCAGCATTGGAAGTGGGAGGAAGTAGGGACCCCTGCTTCATTAACCTGCACATACCTGCTGCTGAGCTCTTTAAGGTGGTCATGTTCCTCGGCTCACCATTAACAACACGCCTAACAGGGAAGTAAAAGACTGCTACCATCATGCTTGAGAGGAGCAATTGTGTGCGCTGGGGCTTTTCTCCCCATGTTTGCCCCTCAGCTCTGCCCCAAATGCAAACACACACACATTCACACACTCATTATTTTCTATTGAGCATCCCCAATCGGCTATTTCCTCTGAGAGGCTTAAAACAGAATCCTAGGGAGCAGATGTTTTAGCCATTAGGCAAATATTGCACTTTCTTCTGAATCATAAAGAAAGTCAACAGTAAATTTGGAAAGTCAGATTACACACTTGGTACTTTGTTTACCCTACGTTGCTTGTGGCCCTTTTGGAAGAGGTTTCTCCTTGAGTGATGAATACACTTTTAATTTTCCACATGCCAAATGCTTTTCCCCTGTTCTCCTGACAAAGCAGCTGGCACATTGGGCTCAAGAGAAGTCAGAGTAGTTTCAGTAAAGGTGTGAAAGAGTGAGGTTTGCCTTGTTTTTCTAACCAAATAATAGCAGAAAAGTTTACCTTGTTGCTTTTTTTGTATTTAGCTCCTTGATGTCCACACCACATAATCATACTAATCTGTAAACAAGAACGCGCGTTATTTGAATTATTTAGCAGTATTTTGATTAACTTTAGCTAAACATGATGGACTAGTTTTTGCTGCTCTCCATTTTGTGTGTGTTTGTGCCAATGAAAAACATTTCAATCAGGAGAGTCTTCAGTATGAGTGAACAAGTATGACACGTGTATAATAAAGATTAGAAATGTTAGACCCCATCATGACTTCATCATGTTTTAAGGGGGGTAGAGAAACCGTGAGTAGTATAGGATCCCCCCCCCACTAGACACTAGTGGTGGTGGAAGGATGGCTGAAGATCTTTATGTGATGAGGAGTGGACTTCTGAAGAGCTCGACCTGGACACTGAATGTGGTGAACTGGAGGTGAACAGGGTGGAGGAGGATCACAACAAATCCGCACTGAAATGACATCTGACAGCAAGCGAGAGGAGAAACACATTTAAAGTTTGAGAGAGTGAGAGACGCCCACAATCAGCTGATTAGAGAAGCAGGAAGAGAGAGAGAGAGAGATGTAAATGAATGAGGCACAAAGATAGTCTTCCTGATTGAACTTACGCAGAGCTTCATGTGAGGATGAATTTGAAAAAAAAGAGAAAAAAATCAAAATACCTGATCTGAGACCTGATCAAACAGCTGAAATGATTAGTCAATTAATCAATTAGCCAAAAACTATTTTGATTATCAATAAACAATTGTTTAAGCCAGTATGCCAAACATTACCTAGTTCCAGTTTCTAAAATGTGAATATCTGCGGCTTTTCTTTGTTATATGTGATAGTAAAGTGAATATCTTTGGGTTTTGGACTGTTAGTCGGACACAACAGGACATTTGAAAACACTAACTTGGGCTTTAGGATATTAAGATGTTAGATAACATGTTATAGACCAAAGAAAAGAATCACAAGACTATGATCGATAATGAAAATAATTGTTAGGTGCGGCCTTAGTTTGACTTTTTGGTTTCAAAAAATGCTATAGGGAGGGGGTGGTATGGTGTCTGTTAGTGATTAGTACTGTCACTTCACACGGCACATCAACATGCGGGTCAGGTGAGCTGACCCATAGGTGTGAATGTGAGTGTGAATGGTTGTCAGTGTTAGACCTGTGACACACTGGTGACCTGTCCTGATTGTACTGAAACAGAAAAACAAAAATCAGCACAGCCACACATTGGAGAGCTGAAACCAGCAAATCTTTAGGCTTTTCACTAAATCAATGACCAATGATTAATTATCAGAATTGTTGCTGATTAATCGTTAATCGATTTAATCTCCTTGCATTTTGGCACACTAAACCTTCCATCCTTTTCTCTTAGATACTAATATCTGCCTCTGTATACCCATAAAGCCTTGCATTTCAGAGTTGTGATTTGCGGATCCAGATTTTCTCACTTCTTGGACCAAGAGGGACGTGCTCAGGCATTTTATGTGACAAAGTTGGAGTGGTATCATTTCCCAAATGCAGTTAACCAGAGGAGTAAACATCGCAGAGTGTGTGTAAACACTTAACGCCTAAACGCAGCTCGATGACAAAGTGCACCTGTTGACCTTTAATTTGGTCCATCCAGGTGGAAGGCTGCAGAGCCGCAGGAAAGGTGACGTGACATTGCGAGTGAGTGCGTGAACTCGCTGCAATCAATGAGACTCCTGACATTTAAGCTTGTATCAATCAGCTGCTAATAGGGAAATCAATAGGAAGTCAGAATGACATGCCACTTTATTATTTATGCATTTCTATGATCAATTCACTCAAGTAGTCGGCGGCGTGTCGTGACACCCCGGCGGACCCGTGACGCCCTGCCCAGCTGATCGATACAAGTTGCACTGAGCATGATCAAGTGCATGTGTCTCAGTGTTAGCTGCTAACTAGGTTTGATTTCATGACAATGCGGTTGAAGGCGCAATTTTGAGGTGAGAGAGCGAGGAATTCAATATGAAAGGAAGAACCCGCCCTGCTGCAGCTCTCCAGTCTTTTGTCAATCTGTGATAAGTACTGTAGTTGTGTAGCAGTCGGTGTGAGTGTGTCAGATTTTTCAGGAGTAGCTAGATTCTGTCCCCTTTACAAATGTGAATAATGAGACATTCACAGCATCGGCAATATAAACACCTCAAAGCTTTTTGGCATTTTCAGTGCTCACACATTAGTGCTGCTTAACTGAGCTGAGTACAGTACAGTAATGATATCATTACTGCCCTGCACAGTCACCATATACACATCCCCATGCAGTATTCACATGCAGGCCTTCATGAGGTATTGCAAACATAGCACTTTCTATTCTATTCCGGCAGTGGGTTAAGAAAACAGGAATACTCAGTGTCACCATGTCCAGTGTGGATGGTTAAAAATGAATGCCTTTTAATGAGATGCCCCCTGAACCTGCTCAAATTCATTCATGACAGTCACATTCAACAGGGCTGCTGCTGTCAGCGTAATGAGACGGCTAATTCTTCTTGACTTAAAGGAAGTGATGAAATCACGTATTTGTCTGCCTGAGCTGGTGAAATGTATGCCCCGTGCACCGGCCCTCACATTAGTTGGCTCCGTCTCAAGAGCTCGGGGGAGCGCAACTGTTGCCCAAACAGACAAGCTGTTAGCATTCTGTAGCCGGCCATACTTAAAATAAAATATGAAAATGTGAAGCTTGCCAAAGTGGGAGCTACGGATAAACACCTTGACAATGTAAACAGCAGCTAATGCCTTTTACGATATTAATCACCCTCATTGTAGTTAATGCTTGTGTCACTGTTTTGTAAATTAGCTGGACTCAAGGTGACTTTGGCTGTGATTTCCTTTTTCACTCCTTATTCAGCACTGTCTTTTTTTTTCTTTTTTCCCTCCTTTCCCCTGATGTTTTAGTTATTTATGCCACTTGCTTGTTCCTTCAAAAAACCGCAAGCTGCCTGTTTGATTAATGGTGATGCTTATAAAAGGGCCTCGGTGCAGGAGTTTAGCTCAGAGCTATAGGTGTGGACAGGAATGCATACTGTACAGGAGCTGAACGCGAAGCTCGCACCCCGAGATGCTCCACTTCCATAATGAGAGAAGTAAATGATGTGCATAAATGAGGGGTCGTACTTTTCTGGAAGTTATCCCACTATGTGGATATCTAGTTTTGTATGTGTTTGCCAATTTAAATGCCATGATGCCACTCAGGCCCAATTTAGCTCTTTTCTACCTTTTTGTAAGCATGTAAATAATATATTAGGTGTTCTTTTTACCCCTATGTATGTATATGAGGGGACCAAACTTATGATACACTGGTTCTGTACACAGCTTGTTAAACCAAATCCTCCCTGACACAGTCTAAATAAAAATCAACCAATGGTAAATGTGAGTACTATTGTACTGGACTGCATCAAACTATAGTTGTATAAGATATTATGTCCACCCACAGTATGTATTTAGTATTATAAAAAGTACAGTGTAAATACATAATTATTGCACAATGAACTCCATCTTAAAATCATTTATTTTTGTTTGCTCAAAGCTCAGATAGTGATTTACTTCTCAGTCGCATTTTGAACTGCTTAAAAATAACCCAACTAATTACAGTGTTTGGCTAAAACTGCCTCCTGTAGAGCTGTGTAATCTTTACACAGGAAACAATAAGGCAAGGCAACTTTATTTGTATAGCACATGTCATACACCAGGGCAATTCAATGTGCTTTACAGGGTAATAAAAAATACAACAAGGTAAAAAGATTTATAATATAAAAGTGCAAAAATAAAGTTACTAGATTTAAAAGTAAACAAGTATAGTATAAATAAGTAAGAATAAAAAGATACAAGAACAAAGAAAATACTCCCACATGTAGATACACAGTTAAATTAAAATAAAAACAATTAAAATAACATAAAATACATTTAAAAATGAAAGCTATTTAAAGAAGATACATTTTTAGCCATTTTTAACCATTACTGGGTGGAGTAGGCGGTGTAGAACAGAAGAGTTTTGACTTAAAGTGTCAGTGCTGGGGCTTGTCTAATATCACTTTGGGAGATTATTCTAGGTGTGTGTAGCATGATAACTAAATAAGGAAATATACAATATATAATATAACACACAAGGGAAAGAGGATTTCTGGTCCAATGTGATCTCACTGTATGTAAGTCTTCTTTTGATTATCAATGAGCTTTCTTTGATATTTTTATATATTGCAGAAAAGTAAAACATATATGTGCATATCTTCATCATACAGGGTAAGGTCCTCTCTAAATGAGGTCTCATTGATAGGTATATGCAGCCATCTGTCTCGTTTCCTGTCAGTAACTAACTTGGAGGAAAGGAGGAAAAGAAGAGAGGAAAGTGAAGGAGAGCAGGAGACAGAAGTAAACAGACTTGTAACATTAATTCGCCTTAGGTCTCAAATTGTCTCATCTTCTAGATCTGTGTCTGAAGTTAAATTAGCATAACATAAGGCACAGCAAATGTCGGAAGGGAGTAAACAGGTATTTGAAGCTATGGGCATATGCAGGCTGTAAAACTGTGAACTCTTTGACTTCAAACCCTTTTTTATACACATAAAACATATCTCTTGGATAAATCTCACGTTAAAAATCTGGCAGAAGTTGGTTAAGTCACGTGGAATCCACAACACGTTAAAACTTTTCAGATGGTGTGTCTAGGATAAAGAATTTCTTCCCAACAGTGGAGATAAAAGATTTGAAACCTGGATAAGGAAAGGACTCACAAGCTATCTCTCGTTTACACACAAAGGTGCACGACAAAGTTTTCAATCTGTGCAGAACAAACATGGCCTAGAGCGGAATGACTTTTTCAGATACCTCCAAGTACCACATTATTTCGATCAGATGTGCAGAACTACAGAATTATCAACAGCAGAATCTGAGTTTTAGAAAATCCTGAAATCGGCCATCAGTTCAACACCGAACAAGTCCATCTCTAGATTGTACAATGCTCTCTTTTGTGCTAAAAATGAAAACACCTTGGGAAAAAGAATCAGGAAGAGGGCTTTCTGAGGAGGCTTGGGGGGAAATTTGCAGTTTTCAGTGGTCCTCAACTAACTCCATGGATTGGAGAGAAAACTTCTGGAAAATATTATAAGATATTTTAAGACCCCACACCAGGAAAAATGCAAGCATATGAGTTCGATGTGTTGGAGACAATGTGGCTCAAAGGAGGCAAACCATTTCCATTATTCTAGGACTGTCCCAAACTGAGTTTATATCCTGAGTTTATATTAGACTGGCATTCACAAAACATTAAGCACGGTATTCAAGACTCAAATACCCCTGAACTTCTCTAGAAAGTGGCTAAGTCCAGTACCACCTACATTGGTAGATTGGTATGGAATAATTTTGGAAATATTTAAAATAGAAAAGTTTACTTATTCTTTGAGGATCCAGAAAGACAAATTCCACAAAATTTGGAATAAATGGATGGAATTTATATCCCCAATGAAAGCAGACTTTGTATGACTCCACTACCGTTTCATGCTCCTTTCCTTTGCTTGATGGGACTAGTACAAATATAATAGCTCCCTTGGTTCTAATGTATATATTGTTATACAGAGTGTAAGATGAGCACGTGTAAGAAAGTTAAACACGAAAATTGTTGACAGATTGAAGTAGAAGTACGCATAGGTATGTAGGTTGTATACTTGTGGGTATGTAGGTGAATTTAGTGTATGTGTTAAACTTGTATATGTGGAAGGTTATACATGGATATACTGTATACTCCTGGAAGTGAAGATGGAGGACTGAAAGTTTTCCTGAGGACTGATTTACAATAACTGCAGCTTTTAAATACCTATTTCTGTGCATATGCATATACACATGTTTATAAAAAAACTGGAAAAAGGTTTTATGTATAAATTGCCAAAAAGGATTGGTACAACTCTGCGATATTGCTTTTTCCAAATAAAAATAAAATTATATTTTAAAAAAATGTATCTCTTGTTCTTATTGGTTGTTGCTGAACAGTGTAGATATTGAGTTTGGATAACGTTAGTTTGGAGCAGTGTTTCGTTGGACCTTCAAGCTGCATTAATTGATTTTTTTTTTTTTTTGGCCTCTTGTAGGCACCAGAACAAGCTAAAACCTTTTTAGCATGTTGCTAGCAAACATTAGCCTATATAGAAATCCATGAAACATTAGCATTCATTTGGAGTTGTGTTTCTAGTCACTGGATGAATGTAAGTCCAATATTCACTCTCCTTTTAGCTCTGTTCAGGTCTCCACACCCTTCTGAGGAAAAGATCTGTCTCTTTAGCTGCTAGATGCTCTACCAGCTAGTTGCTAACATTGTTTGGTGCTGGGCAGGTAGCGTACAGTGGGTTTATCTGTTACAGCTTGAAACAAGGTTAATGAGAGCAGGGTTTGTGGGCCATAAAACCGAAATAATAATTCAAAACTAGACTGAAAGGCTCTATAGAGCTGATGAGGAACTGCAGAGTTGGGTGGTGTTTCTTTCTGGGTTCATCACTGCGAGTGACCCCTTTCACAATTAATGGAGTATGATATAAAAATATTGATTGGTGCTGCTTTAATGTGTGGCATTAAACATATACATCCAGATAGGAGTGTTATAAGTCCTCACAGGTCCTTGAAGGAGACTTTCATACTTCTTTTTTCATTTCTTACAATATTCGGACAGCTGGCAAGATGGCAGGACAACAAAATCCAAGGAAATGAGGATGTATAAAGAAGGCAAGAATGAGGCATTTTTATGGATAGCCTAACACACCCATTGTCTTTCCAGTCCAGCGAAGCACTACCACTAAGCTTTTCTCAGTTGTCAGACTCTTCTTGGTTTTCACACATCTTAAGCCAAACTCACATTTGAGCTAAATCAAACCAGTCCCTGTGACGCTAACCACTGAGCAGGAAGCATCAGACAGGAACATGGAGAGTCTGAAGAAAAGCTCCCAACATTCACCTGGAGTTAAAAAGACATTAACAGATGTGGCGCAGTCGCCATACACACAAAGCTTTGGCGGCCTTTGAGGAGCAGCCTGAGTGCTCTCAGGCCACATCCCCAGCTCCCTTTATGATCTGTAATGGGATTGTTGAGGAGCGCCAGCAGCATCCTCATCACAGGACAAAACCCACTTAATGGGATATGATTCGCCATGAAAGAGCGAGGAAGAGCAGTTTCTCACTGAACCTGCTTATCCCTTGAAACCTCCATACCCCCGCATCCCCACCCCCTCCAAGTGGAGGCTGGCATGTCGATTCTGCCCTGTATTCTGCCCTACCATTCCTGTGGCGTGGCTGGATGTGTGTATACGTGTGTGTGTGTTGGGGAGGGGGTGCACAGACAGAGGAGAGGCAGAGCAGCAGTGCCATGAGAGACGCTGCTTGTGGCTTATCGGAGCACGAGCCCCGGCATGCTCAGTGGTCTTGACCGGCTCAAGGGATGGAAGCGCAACTTGTTCAGCTGCTGAGATGGCTGGAAGTGAACACCGAGCAGTGCCGCCGCTGTTTTGAACTCACCAATGCCTAGAGACAGCTTATCTTCTCAGCTGGAGCAGAGAGGAGTGCACTGAGGAAAAAAAGTTTGATGAAGTCACAACTTCGGCTTTGCTTGTGGGGTTACAAATAGTTTCAGTCTGGCTGCGTTAAGCAGTGGTCACACATAACAACACAACAAAAACAGTCCTAAAGGGGCACTCCACTGATTTTACATGTCACAGATGATTCATTTCATAGTCATAAGGATTACTACTCAGCCTGTGAAAACAGTTGGAAACTCTGGATGAGCTTTGTCTGAGTAAACAACCTGATGATGTCATCAGGGTTATCGGTTTGTCATGGAGACTACAAAGCTTTAACAGAAGGCCTGTGTCACAAAGTGGATGTGTGAAGTTTGAAAGACGTGGATGATTACCTGACAGGAAAGGTCTAACAAAAGAAAATATAAGTTGCATTTGCAGCTGTAGCATTCTTGATTGACAGCACTCAATATTGTAGTCCTAGGTTGGTAGATAACTTATCAACCTTAAAGGACAGATTCAACAATTCTTACAGTACTTACATGCCATGTGTACATTGAGACAGTTATTGGTCACTATAATTTGTGTAGTATTACGATAGACTTATAGAATAGGCCAAACCTATTCTTAAATAACTCCTTGTCTGGTACCAAGTTATATTTTTTATGAATGGATCCAGCATATTTGTATTTCGAAGCTAAGATATTTCTCCCATTTTTCCTTTAAATGGGAGTGAGTAGAAATCATCCACAATGGGTTGTTGTCTCCATTCATCACTAACATGTTCTAAGATTTTAATTATCATAAATGGTGCACTTTTACAATTTCAGCTAAAAAACTCATCATTGATGCTGAGGTTTGGAGTGTATTTCCCTTTTGTGTGTGAATTGTGCAGAGTTAAAAGGCCTGGCATATTTCCCATCTCTCTTGTCTTCAGACATCAGCATTTCAATTGTGTTTTTATTGGTGCATGTGCACAAGCTTGGCCATGTTTGCATATGTGTGTGTAAGTGTGGACATGAATGTGAATGTGAGAGAAGACCTTTGTGCGTGTGCTCATGTCCATGCTTGTGTGTGTGTGCCTGTGTGTGTGTGTGTGTGTGTGTGTGTGTGTGTGTGTGTGTGTGTGTGTGTGTTCATTCATGTGCGCATGTCCACTAGGGAGCACTGGGGTGCTTTCAGGCAAAACAAAGCGTCCTCCTCCTCCTCTGTCTGATCTTGCTGTAATAGTAAGCTGGAGCCAGCAGCTAGCAGCCACATCAGTAGTGCAACATGGGAAGAAAAAAAACAAAGATCAGCACCTCTAATTTTTTGCTCAGTGCCAGCTGGACGGCATCACGTTGACCTTGCCATGCTTGCACCAAGTCCATGAAATCAAGCCATGGCCCTGGCCTCAGCACCCTTAACTCCAACACACACGCTCTCTTGCTACACACACACCTTTTCTCTATGTACTGCTACTACAGCCTGACCTTGGTGGTTGTTCTTGTGGGGCTAAGTAGAAAAAGAACATGGGGTCGCGCAAAATGAAGCAGTGCTGCTGGCAGTCAGGCTGGGCGAGGGGGAAAGGTTCACACACTGGGTGGTGGTGCTGCTGTCGATTGCAGTGCAGAATTTTGCTTATCACAAAAGGTTTTGCTGACCTGCAAATACATTGGAGATAAGACCTCTCTCTTACTTGGAAGGAATTTGCTATGATGCAAGCAATCACTATGGGTGGACACTGCTGAAGCTTTACAACTGCAGAGGCTCTGCAGGGAGGCTCATCAGCAAGGTGCCACAGTAAATCATGAGCTAAACTAACAGTGGTTTGTCAGTCTAATTATGTCCAAAATGCCCCTTCTGTTGTCTGCCCTTTGGTTGTGTGCATCTCTAAATTAGACACAAACTAGCTGTGATTAGCCAGATGCACAGATAGGTATGTTTTTTTTTTAGCTACATAGCCACATGCAGCCAGTTATGTAACATCTTGTATAAGCAAATACCAAAAAAAAAAGGGTCAGATGTTTCAAGTTAGCTCCTCCTTATTTCTTTTTCAGTCCTCTGAAGAAGAACGTCAGAATGCCTATGTCGAATGCATCATGAAGTGATATCAAATACTTGTGGTGAGTGGGTGTCAGGGTTAGTGAATGGGCCAATATGTAATCTCACTGTGGTGACACAAGCACTTTGAGAAACATATGATTCAATCTTTCATTCTCGCCTGCCGTTCCAAAGAAAAGCCTGACTCAACTGTCATGTACTCTGGATTCACGCTTCAAGTTTCCACGGGGCAAAGCCGCTGACTGACAAGTATGAGAGGGGCCTTATCTGTCACCTTACAGGCATTTCATTATAAAAATGCTTGGCTACTGGAAAGATGGTGAATGCAGCTGTCTTGAGGGTGGCTGGGTAAAAATGAGACAGGCTTTAGGACAGATTATGTAAAGGTTACAAAGTGAACAGTCATTTTTGTTTCTCCTTTATCATTCTGAATTGCGGTTCTTGTAACCGTAATGTGACATGGATCAAGCTCCAACCTATCACAGAGGAATGCAATGGGACACGAGAGATTTGGTTTTGTGCAAAGGCGTCGGTATAGTTCTCACAACTCTTCTTCTTCTCTGTGGCGAAATACCACCGGGCGTCGTTAAATGATACGAGTGACTGGGTCCGTCTTCCCACAGCAATGACAAGTCACGTAATGGACTAGCTCCGGTGACTCAGCCTTGGAACTGATGGCGGGGTTCTATGTAGTGTGACGGCTTTGACATGGTCCCAGAGCAGTGCTCATGTGGCGAGGGCACCGGCCCATTTAGAAAAAGGCCGGTGTGCTGGGGAGACCAGCTAGAGATAATGACCTAGGGGGAGAGGGAGAGTGTTTTTCCTCAGCAAGTAGAGGTTGACAGCTTCTTGACTTGCCGCATCTTGGAACGCCATCGAACTCCTTTCCCTTTTGCCCCAGACACTTTATTCACTGATGAGGAGCCATCCTAATTTAGCTATGCAATATTTACTGGAGAGCGCTCATTAATGACTCTGGAGGAGCAAACATATTTGCAACTAAAAAGAGTTGAAATGATGATGAAAAATAGTTCACATTCTCTGTAGCACCACGAAGTGTGTGTGTGTGTTCTGATTTTCGGGTGAAGGCATGGTTTAACTTTCAGAGATGGTAGACACATTAAAGGTGGAGAGAGTGCAGGTCTTGTCTCAAAACATGTTTGACTCATTTTAATGGAAATGTGTGCAGTTTTACATATTGCAGTATGACTCATGCTACCTCAAGTGTCTTTTAGAGAGATGTTACAATTAACACTACTGTCAACTTGTGATCATTTACTGGCCTGATACATACAGAAACAATTCAGGGCAAATGTGAAAATTTACTCAGACCAGGAAATCTCACTGCAGGAATGGTAATGATATTTTGGAAAATAATTGTATTTGCTTTCTTTCTGAGAAATAGTTGAGAAGATTGATACCACACTCAAGTATGTGCATTAAATACAAAACTGGAGGAGGGAGGCGATTAGCCTAGCTTAGCATATAGACTGAAAGCAGGGGGAAACAGTTAGCCAGGCTCTCTCCAAAGTTCAAAAATCCACCTGAACAACACGTCTAAATTAACACATTGTATCTTGTTTGTTTAATCTGTACACATACAGAAATGTAAAAATTAGATTTTATTGTTTTAGAGGGAGCAGCGTGGTGTAACTAATTCTTGGCGAACAACAGATTACCCATCTGCCCAGTACTTCTGTGCAGCATCTCTGCTGTTTTTTTTTGTTTTGGCAACCTCACTGTGACAAGAATCCTGGAAGTCACTGCACCTGCTTGCTGTTCACCAAAAAAGAAGTTACTCTCAGACAGAGCCAGGCTAACTGTTTTCTCTTGCTTTCATGTTTTCTCTTGCTTTATGCAATGCTAAGCTAATCATATCCTAGCTTCAGCTTCACACCTAAAGGAATAGTTCAACATTTTGGGAAATATGACTTCCTGGCCAAGAAATAGTCTGGCACATAATTTGTTTTTTGTACAGAATAAAAAACAGATAAAACACGTTAATTAGTGAGCTTTAGAGGAGGATTTTGTTCCCTCTGGACAGCTTCCCCTGTTTCCAGGCTAACCACCTCCAACTTCATATATAACGCACAGACATGAGAGCAGTATCAATCTTCTCAACTAACAATCGGAAACAAAGCAAAGAAGCATATTTTCCAAAATGTTGAACTATTCCTTCAACCTATGGCTCCAAACAACAGATTTGAGCTTTGGTTAAGAAAAAAAATATCACAGTTGTTTAAATCTTATGGATATTAAATCATCTTATCACCTCAAATGTTAGTGGCTGCTCATCTGTAACTGACTCTCCTCCATCTCCTCCTTCAGTTTGTATCTGTTATTACACAGCTGTCAGTGCATTCATCTTTCATGACTGATGGTTGTCTGCACTGTTTGACAAAGCGGAAGCACATTTTTCATAGACCACCATACTGTATATAGCCATTACTGAATTAAAGAATGTAGTCATTTTTAATCATCTTACCTAATCTTTGCTGGCCTGCTCACACAAGATTGATTTCCCTCCTTCTGGATCTATTATAGCAGTACAAGCAATTTTTTTACAATGATTTATGTTACATCTGCTGTTGTATCTGCTAGTAAACAAGTGCATTTTGGATAGCTCTTTGGCATCACTTGTGGCAAGCCCCTTTAGAACTGTGCCAAACATGACAATGACAAATTTTGGTACACTTGTGAAATGAATGGACACCTTGTTTAAGGTAGAAAAGCCAACCTAATGTCCAGTTTCTAACTTTTCGACATTATTGTGATGTTGTTTGTGAGTTTGTTGAAATTTGTCTGGCTTCTCCATTGAAATACATCCACAATGAATGGCTTGTGGTGTCTCTACCATGCGGCCGAGATGGATGATTCAGGAGATAAAGACAAATAGACCCATGCATGCCAACTCAATGAAAAAAAAAAAAAAAAGATAGTTGATTGACAAATGAAAAAAGAAGGAGGAGCAGAAGCATCCTTTTGATGAAGCAGTTGGAACTAAGATAGCAAACCCCACCTGTGTGTTTGGGTCAGTGAGGGAAGGCATTGACCAGTTGTGGCTGTGAGTCATTTGTCTCCAACCCAGTTGCTGCTTTCGTATTGAACAGGACTCAATCAGGCCGGCGATGAATGCCAGCTGGCTGTTAGGGCAGTAACAAAACAAATAAAAAAGAGAGGCCAAATTAATGGATGCCAGCAGAAGCGAGGCAAGACCCAGCTCTTACTCTGATTAAACATCAGGGCCATCACAGGGGAGGAAGCCATTAGAGATAGATTGTATTGGCTTTGCGGCGATCTGTGCTTCTATTTTAAAGAAAGACATGTCAGTGCAGAGAGGTTTTGGTCTCTTGCCCCACACCAAGGATGTGTTTGGTCAGGCCGAGTGAGAGGAGAATAGCTTTCAGATATGTATTGAGTTTCTGTTCATTCTGTACAAAAGAAGAACAGTTGTGGGTGAAGCTGCAAACAAACAGCTCAAGGCGAGAAAAAAAAAAACACGTCACACAACAATCGCTCCTGAAAATCCATTATTGGTGACCACGTTTGCAATGACAAATCTCTGCGATCAAGTAGCACAAAGAAAAGTCAAATCTAGAACTAAAATGCCCTGAGAATCCACAGAATATTATCATCATTAGTATAATTGCAAACATTGCCAACCGGTGTCACCCAACATCATTTATTCAGCATTAATGTGAGACAGTTGGTAAGTGTGACACTTTGAAAGATTTTGCTGCTCATTGTAAAGTGTATGCCATGCCTGTTCTGTTTCAAAGCTCACTGCCCTAGGTACCTACCATCTGGTTCATCCCTGTGGATGCCAGCAGCTTGTAAGCCAAAGGCGGGGCGCTGTGGTTCCTGCCACCAACCCGAATGAAATTATCGATTTTCACCATGCATCCCACAGCCTTGGCAGGCTGGAAAAAAAAGAAAGACACCGGGCTTCTGAGCGCAGTGTAATCTCCCCACGACACAGTGTTTGACACATGTGCAGCTGGGGAAAGATTGTTGAGATTTGTGCATTGATCCGCACACTGGCCCTCTCCACAGGCTCTCTCATTTGAATAAAAAGGGGGGAATATTTTTGTAGAGCGGCGCGAGACCATCAAAAGAGTCAATATGTCTCTATGAAGACTGGACTGAGGGTCGTGATCCACAGAGGACGTTTCTAGGAGAATGAGGGGCCGATGTGAATAACTAATGAGGGAGAAAGCGATGTTAGATGATTGGAAGGAAGGAAATGGGAAGTAATCAAGAGCTAACTGGAGAGAAAGAGATGTAATTCTTTGCCTTGAATGACATACTAGCAGTCTCATTCCATGAGACATGGAAGATGAATTGAGAGGTAAAGGACATGGGGCATGCATCATTACAGTTCTGTATCATTAAGATGAGTTATTTAAAGCTATTCCTTAGACTCTTGTATGAGTTCTTCTAAAACTTGACCCCAGATGGAATTATTAACCAGTGAGCCTGGCTGTAGCTTGATTTTAGATCAGTAATGTAGTTTAAGTGTTAATATTCTTAGCATCAAGCACTTTCAGTAATCTCATAACATTTATTTTCATTTAAGGTGGACTGATCGTAGTTCAAATAAGTCAGATGAGACCTGTGTTAATTAACATACAAACCCCCTCCAGTGCATATGGCGTCTTTATTGCAGAGATGTAGTGGATAAAAAAACAGAAGCCAGGTAACATTAGAAAGCACTTTTTCTTTCCACTCATAAATTTGCTGAGCACTAAGACAAGCCTCTTATCACTAAAAGGTCATAAACTCGCTCGAGGGGGCCGTTAAGCGTGTCCTCTGGCTCTCTCTCTCACTCCGATCTCGTCGCCGTGCCAGCACATTTAGTGCAGGAAAGGAGTTCAAGTCGTAGGCACCCACTTGTTCCGTCAGAGATGTGGGAACGGAGCCACGTCGGAGGAAACAGGCTCGGGTCCGAATCCTGCTAATGAGGACAAAGACTTGAATCACAAAGCATGAATCTTTAACAAAGCAAAAACGGTCGAAGCACATCTAAGGGGAAATGGTGAGAAATCGATGTGTAGGAAGATTCAAATACTTCACAGCCTCGTTTAAATGAGTTACAGCCTCATGTCCAGTGTCTTACTCGACCCTTTTTTAACACTGAGTAGTAAAACTGCAAATCCAGTCCTTTTTCCCCCTTTTTTTGACCCAGCGGGAACACAGTGATTAATTACATCTTCGTGCATTGTCTTCCATCTGGCAGGGTTACTTATCTCCCCAGGATGAATGACTGCTTAAACTGCTACCGTTTCATCTGCAGTTGGGTCTTTTTGCTACTAAAAGTGGTAATAATTTGAGTACAAATGAGCCATTTTCTCCAGTAATTGAAATTATTTTCTTTCTTTCTTGTACATTAGCAGTACTTTTCATGATATACGCAGACACTACCACTGTTAGACTACAGGATATTCTTGAATTAGAGTTAAAACAAACAGTTTATGGAGCTATATGGTTAGAGGTTTGTACTGTAAAACATGGCCTTAAAGTGAGGCTATGTAACTTTTGAAGGAATAAATAACACATTCTTATTCTTAAAAATGAAAAGTTGAATTCACAAGCAAAAAACACACCCTTACTTAGTTCAGTACTGTCAGGGGTTTTGTTGCTACAGCCTTGTTTGATCTGGTATGGCCAGTAGCTTATGGTAGCTAATGTTAGCAAAGTTTAGGTAGATATTTCTGTGTATCTGACCTCAGTACTGAGGCCATTTGGTGACTTTGTGAGTCTTTACTTACCACAAGGGACAGTTACAGAATAATAGTAAATGCTACAACATAGTGTAACAGTAGCATAAATAGAGGATAGTCATCAAGTCAGTGAAGTGACTCAGTATTGTTAGCTTTTCAGGAATATCTTTCTAAAGTTAGCTAACATAACACGCATAAATGAATGTTCATGCTCATGTTGACTTCTTGTTTTACTTTTGTGATAAAACCATTGAAACGTTTATCTTACATGCTGAATTGTTGTGTAACAGAGTCATAAAGCTAGCAAACTGACTCAGTAATGTGCGTTACACAACAATATCTATCTAAAGGTTGCCAGCATTAGCAAACATTAAGTTACTGGGCATACCAGACAAAGTAAGACTTGGAGTGTATTGAATTGAGCAATGGTGCGTTTTGTTGCTTATAAGTTCAACTTTTCACTTGCAAGAGGAAGAATATGTTTCAAAAAAGACATAGTCTGGCTTTAAGACTCAAATTCACTGGAGAAATACTCAAGAAAGCTGCGAGTCACTGAGTTCATGATACACTGCTTGACCTCACATTGTCTCCCATGTGACAAATTGTTTGTCATTTCGTTTAACCACACGTCAGACGAAAACATGACCAGGTTGCCCCTATGTGTTTTGCTGCTCGGTACAATCCAAGCTGTGTCTGATTCGCCTCGGTTTGATGCTGCTTCAAAGTATACTCTACCAATGTAAACATACTCACATGCCATCTCATCAGCTCCAGCAGCGGTCTCGTATGATGAACAGTGAGAGAAGAGTGTCTGTGCGAGCAGGGAGCTATAGACAGATAGTCAAATAAACAGGTGCTGAAGAAGAGGGAGATGAAAGGTAAGACTGGCTTGAGATTGAAGGGTGAGAGAGGAGAAAGAGATATGTGATCCTTTGTTGAATGAACACTGTTGAGTTATTCATGCGGTCTTGTGAAACTTCAACAACAGTAGAACTTTTTTCTCTGTGTTTTCTGAGAGAAAGGCAGTATGTAAATCTGAGGCCCACACACTGGTGAGGTACTACTGTAGTTGTTTAAAGAATACACAAGTTCCCAGGTTCATTAATTGTCTGACATTTGCTTCTTCTACTTGGAAGGGAAATTCCTTTCCTACATATTTTTTGAGACATCGTTTTAGTTTGTGAGAGAAAAACACTGCAGCAAGAAAATAGTTGGATGATCCTGAGCAGGACTGACAAGTCCACCAGGTTGCTATTTTAACAGATTACAGAAATGTAAAGAATTTCTTTTGAATTTTGATTGCCTGGTTTCAAATAACAAGCACTGAGAGTGAAAAAGCACGTCAAGAGTGCATACCTCAGCAAAGGCCAAAAGATTTTTTTTTATATATGTTTTACCTGCATGTAATCTGATCCAGTGGCAGAGTGACAGACCTGTGCACTGGTACTCACAGGCTGTCTTTTCATATAAACACACACTGGTTACATCACAAACAAGTCTACTGTATAGGGGAGTAAATGAGTCAGCCCTCCCCACATTGGTACAGTCTTACCTTGACCTGGTCTGTCATGAGATTATATTTTGTGGGCAGCTCAAGTGTAAATGTTGTAAAGGAATGGGTTGAAATTTTGGGAAATTTGCTCTCTTGCCAAATGTTAGATGAGAAGATTGATACCACTCTCATGTCTTTACAATAAATATGAAGCTACTGCCATCACCTGGTTAGCTTAGCTTAGCAAAGAGAAGGAAACAGCTAGCCTGGCTCTGTCCAAACAAAATCTCCCAACCAGCACCTCTAAAGCTCACTGATTAACACTGTTTACTGTTTGTTTAATCCATTCACAAACCAAAGTGTACAAATGACACATTGTGGTTTTACGGATGGTTATGTGCTAGACTAGTGACTAGCAACAACTGCGGTAACTTCCTGAAGTCTCTGCTGGTTGCCTGGCAACCTCACAGTTATGACAAGACTCCGGGACGTTATTTTGCCTGGCCAAACAAAAAGTTTACTTTTTATGCTAAACTAAGATAAGCAGCTTTGTATTTACTGTAAAGACATGTGAGTTGATCTTCTCATCTTACGAATACAAATATGTCCCAAACTATTCCTAGTAGTCAAAATGCTAAAATAATGGAGATAATTCAGTTGTTACATTTTGAATAGGCTAAAGTATTTCTCAGTTTCATTTTATCATTTGCTGACCAGTTTAGCCATCACACTGTATGAATTGAATTCATTAAATGGAAATTAGGTTAAAATGACTGTGACAAACATAGCCAGTAAACTTTAGGATTGTGGCAAATTATCAAATTCCATAGGTGAGCCATGGAGCATGACAGTTTAGTTTATTGTTGTGGCAGTCATTACACCTGCCCAGGGACTGCAGTTGAAAATTGACAGAAATGTCTATTAATGTGCACTGTCCCCGTAACTTTAAACTGTATGAATAAAATAAATAAGTTATTAGTTATATTATTATTTTCTGTAGGTTACAGACTGTGTGACTTAAGAGTTCACGTAAGTAATTTTGTCAGAAACTAGAAGATTCAGGAATATATAAGTGTTCAGGGAAAATTCATGGGTCCACACCTTTTCCTTGACCCACGGTCCAACATTCCACCAAAACTCCAAAACTGAAATTTGTTGAGGTTTATTGTCCTGCTAATTAGCAAACAAATGGGACCAAAATAGAAGGTGGATACCTTTTGGACAAAAATGTATAAATGATGTTCGGGTTCGGTCACATCATACCTGACATGTTGCTTCCTGTTCAGTGCTGGAGTTTGTTATTTACGTGACAACGCATGAATGCAACACACAGCCGGTAAATATTCATGTAGCAAAGCTACAGCAAAAAAATTTCAGAACATCTATCGAAAACCATGCAGGGAAATGGACGGTATGGAGCTCAGGTGGGGTTCGGACATAAAAAAACAGAATGCCTGTCAGGCTTGGGTTGGGCTCTCTCTGACCCAGGTTAGGTTCAGCCAGAAATAGGATGCCTGAACCGCACTCTAGACAAAACATCTTTGACAGAGGAATATCACAGCAGACATGATAGAAGCCTTGAAAAAGAAATAATTCAATGAACCTCACAAACACATTTCATCAGGAAATCAAACAAATCTATGAAAACTCAGAGTTTAGGTTGCTTGGTCTCCCCATATAACCTTTAGTTTTGAAGTTAGACATAAACGCCTCTTTGCTCTCAGGGAAACAAAGAACTTTAAAAAACATGCTGGAGCCACAGTGTCTGGGGAGGCAAGGCAAGAAAGTGTCCAGGCTTTGATATAGCTTGTTGCCCGCCTCAGTGTGTCTGTGAATATTGAATCAATGAGGCACCATAGCACAGAAAAACCAATATGTAATTTCCCCCCAGACACTCCCTGGGCCTTCGTCTGTTTGCACCCAGGAGAGAGCAGCGTTCATGCATTAGCCGTCATTCAACTGAAAACCACAAGTGTGGCGACCACGCTGCTTTCTTAAGACAAACTGGAGCTTCAAAGTGTCTGTTTCTGTGGCAAAGACTCTTGCTAATGCTCAACATAAACTGTCGTTTATAACAGAAATAATATAAACACCTCATTACTCTGAAGTTTGCGTGGTTATTAACAAAGCTGAAAAATAGGTTTGATATGACATTTTTCATACATGAGAAAACTAAACAGAGCCTCAAAGAGGCCAGATCACCTGTGCCCAAATTGCAGGTGCAACAGTCAAAAATAAAACTGCTGATTTATATAACATGTCGAGTGGAACAGTCTGGAAAATCATGAAAAAAAATACTATATGACAAACTGCACTGACAAAGAGGAATAGCAGTCACAATTTCAAATAAAAAGAGATATGTAGGACACAGGGGCGTGACTAATGCTGATAACTAGCACGCATTTAAATATAACCCACCCTTGGTGCTGTGGTGAGTAATTTACTTCAAAGCCTTTTTTTCATCAAGTGTTAATCATGCTTTGTCTACCCTATGTATTTATTGTCAGTGTTGAGAAAAGTCACTTTTTCAAATAATGGCAGAAGCTCAGTTGGACGAATCTTTCAGAATAAAGGTCCCCCAGGCAATTGACCTGTGTAATTGAAAATAACTCTTAGGTTTAGCTTTAAAAATGTATATTTTGACCTTAGTTTTGAGAAGCTATGTTGCTCTATGAGTCAATTCTTTGTATTTCCTTGTGCTTCGTTACTGTAAGTGAAGAATTGCGGGGTCTGGTTGAGAAATATTTAGGATATCACTCGCCCTGGGGTGTTGGTCAGGATGGAGCTTTAAGCACAGCAGTACAGTAGACCCATTTATGGCATGTATCAAAGGTAGGTGTGTGGTCTGAAAACGGAAATAAAATATACAAACATCAGGTTAGTAATAACTACAGTACCAACAATTTCGGTCATGACTTTATACTCAACAAAAAAAATAATTTTGTGTGTTGCTCTAATTTAGCTTACATCAATTCTCCAATTCTCCATCCCTGGCGATGGGAACAAAATGTATTAAAGTGTGAATCTTTCTAACTAGACATTTCATCAGAAACATGCAGATGCCAGCAGATTTCTATTACTCCTGAAAACTTATTTATACTGTGAAATTGCACGTCAGTGTTTCATTTACTTTCACATTATTGGATTACTGTGTTTTCACTGTGACAAGGTTACAGATCTCTCTCTATGCGAAGACCAAACAGGTTCATATATAACATGTAGCACAAGATATTCAGTTCTTAATTAATGTGTTATGACAGGTAACAAGGTACAAGGCTCACGCACACACAGTTTAGATTAGAGGTCTTCTTATCCAACACAATTTCTATAGTTAAAGTTATAGTTTTTTTTTGAGTGATACATTGCACATGTAGTGATGCACTTAGAACTAAGAAATGCTGTTTTTCCTGTTGTTCTTGTCTTTTTCATAACAAATTACTATAGCCAGTGTCTCATTTTTCAGCCAATATGATCAAGATTAAAAGTATAACATCATGTAATGATGGAAAATAGTGATCATATAAAGATCATTTCACTTGATGGCCATATGGCAAACCATGTGGATTTGAGTAAATGTATAGCATAGTGTCAGGCACACAGAGAGGTTGGACCCACAGAGCAGACTCGACTCGAGTAAAAAGTTCAGAGCTTTTAATATCCCAAAAGCAAGGTAAGTTCACAGAGCGAAGGTATCCAAAGGGTAAAGCAAAGCAAGTAGTAGTAACACAAAACTGGTCATACACAAGCAACACGGGGAACACGAGTAACACGGGATAACAACACACATCAGGCGAAGATTATCTGGCAAAGGGGAGGGAAGAGACACTGGGTATATATAGGGCCAGGTAAGTAGACAATGAGACACAGGTGAAACACATTAGGCTGATTAGGGCTGGCGGGAAACTTGACAGGAACAAGAGGATGAGACAAAACACTACCAAAATAAAACAGGAAGTCACTCAAAACACAGACTAACAGATCCGATCATGACACATAGTGGTATGGAGTGTGTTAATGCCAACTATCTGTGCTAATCTCACAGTATTATTATTTTCTAGCTTGCCAGCTGGTGAATTTGTAAAAACCAGGACACAGGGAAAAATCACCCTCAGTGTTTCTTTTCTCATGCTAAACATGGGCGGATCATTTCATGTAATGGCATTGCACCATCACTTGCTATGTCATTAGCTGCGCCCATGAGTTGGATTTCACTTTTTCAGTGTCTGCACACACTTTGTGTCCACTTAACTCCGAGCTCACCCCTCTGCCTGAGCAGGAGCACCAGATGATGAAAGATGACCTAGATTGCTTTTTGTGGTGTCGGGCTGTGTGCAGTCACTGTGTGAGTGTGTGCGACAGAAAACAAGGTAGCGTATGGGAAGCTAAGCTAGCCTTATTCCCTCTGGCCCTCATAAACAAAAGGCACAAACATTGCAATTCTCCACAGACTGGTGGAATTAAAACTTTCCAACCACTTATGCATCCCTTGTCTTCGTGCGTACGCTTTTATATCTTCGCACGACGAGGCTTGCCAGACATTCTTGGCAGCCTACCTTGTATCCAGCCACGTTAATAAGGAGAGCGTTATTTTGCTAATTTCGCCTTTCTCCGGGGAGATCCTCCATCCAAATAGGGCAGCTGTGAATCTGTAAACACTGCCTCAAAAGGGAAAGCGCGCATCCAACCACAACATCCTTGCACCATTTCACACATATTACTTAACGTTTAAGACCATCATGACCTGAAGAATACTTTTGATTCACAGACTTTCAGCCCTCTTTTCCCCCAGTTTTTAATGATCCCAAACACATTTGCCTTTGAATAAAAATTTTCCTTTTTATTTCTACACACCAAATGGGGCAATTATGGAGTGCAACCACTAATTAGTAGTAAATAGAAGGTTTGATACACGGAAAGGCAGAGTACATGACTTTGCTGTAAAATTCCCGATCTATGGTATTTATGTAAAATGGGGACTCTGTGCTAATGAGTAGTTAATGAGGACTATTATAGTAATCGCAGCACACAGTCAACACCAATGTTGCAGGGTTTTTTACCTTGATATACGTCTGTCAGAATACTCTCTGTGTATCATCACTTCACAGTTTGATTTCTGAAATCTAAAAGAGTGATGTGATCTTTAACCCGTCCTGCGTCAACGAGATGTTCCCATTAATCACTGCGAACATCTTCGAATCACAGCCGCAGCTCCAGCCTCCCTGACTAATGGCTGTATCATGGGCTAAGAGAGTCTCCTTAAATACAGTACGTGCCTCTGAGGCTTTCTCAGCCAGCCGACAGCCTCTGTGGCCACTCCACCGACATCTGCAGGCATAATTAAAATTTCCCCTGCTGGCCGACGCACAGGTCTAACTGATCTCAGACAGAGGCGGGACATGCTCAGAGACACGCACTAATGCATGGACACACTCTCTGGCACATACACACTCTCTCTCTTGGCTGGGCAGATGGATGAACTCAGTAGAGAGGGCAAGTGATAGTGTACTGTATGTGCAAATGCCAACATTTACATATACAGGTGCATAATTTAGAATGCTTAGGGTCAGACACTGTGCATGTGGGGATCCTCATCGTAATTAATCAATTGATTAAAACCGAAGCTTGACAGAACAAAGAAAAACTATTAGCATATTTAGTGGTTTTCAACTCTGAACTACTTTCATGAAACACTTTTACCAATTATGTTGATTACACACTGAGGTCTTTGAAATCATCCCACATTATTGCATTCTTTGTGCGTTCTCTAAAGCTGAAGGCATTTGTTAAAGTAAAAACAAACTGGGAAAAAAAAAAAAGAAAAAAGAAAAATTCCCATTCAGCTGGTGGAAGCTAAGGGGCATTATTCAAAATTTTAGAGATTCTTTTCAAGCCGGAGATATGTCATCTCTACAGGTGCTTACATTTTAGAGGGCACTGTGCTAGATTCCTGTCCATGTTTGATTCAGCTAATTTCAGAGGTTTCAGGTTGAAACTCAAAATAAACTATTTTGAGTTACATTTTAAGAAATAAAAATGTCGGTACATACATATTTGCCAAAGATCATGAAAATGATGGGAATATCCAGCACTTTTGGAGTAAGTGAAGTAGTTGTTGAGCACCTATTATAAGCTCATTTGCTGTATTTTTAAGGAAATAATTCCTATAATGTGGTTGCAGGGTGAAAGGACACAATCCCTACCCTGGACCAGTTCAATTTGGCCACTCAGAGGCGTTCAAAGGCATCCCATTCCAAATATGTTGCTCATTATGAGATAAACTGTCACACCATCCATCAGTCCAGCCTCTGTGAGCGGGTTTCTGTTAGCATATTATGTTAGTATCATCTGTCCTTCCAGCAGCTTTTGATGCATTACTGGCCTGTTTACCAGTTTACGGAGGGGATGTTTCATGGAAAATGATGCTTGAGAATTCTCTGATTGGACTAAATGAACGCATGAAGCAGATCAGTTGGACATCATTTGCAATATCTGGTTTTTTTTTTTCATATTTGGTATTGGACTGTCAACACGGCTAATTCTACAGCAAATCCTACATGTGACATTTTTTTGTATTAATCTTTTATTGAATCCTGTACAACATAAACAAGCTACTAATCTATTCAATTCAATTCATTTCAGTTTTATTTATATAGCGCCATATCATAACAAAGTTATCTCAGGGCTGACAGCACATAAAATCTATGAGTGAGGTTAAAATACGAGATTTGTTGTTTTCCACATTATACTGCTGTATAGATGTCCTGTCCTTATACTCAAAGAGTGTCTATAATCTGCCATGGTTATATCATCACCTTCCTCTACTCTAACCCAATAATTGTCTCCTTTCAGTACATAAAAGTAAAGTCTCCATGTTTTTATGACATGGGAGTGGGGAGGCACAACTCTTTACGACACGGAGCATACTAGCGGAAAGATTTAAGAAGCAGAGCATAACATGCAACAGTCTTTGAAAATATGATCATAAAGATGATGTCCCCTACACAGCCAAATTGTCTTCAGGTTACAGCTGCCATTACCGCACAAGCAAACTTCACGAAGCCATTATGTTCTAAAGCCTTGACAGGTAGAGTGAGGGGAGTGCCTTAAAAAAACCTGGGGTGTCTTGTTTGTGTTTTAAGCAGGGCTTTAAAACTCAACAATAACAAGAAAGCACTCAGAGAGCACAGGCCTCCTCCAAGGCTATACAGTCCTTTAAACAGTCCATTTCAATAACAGAATTTATTAGAATTTCTAAATCAAAATGCACACGGTGGTAGACAATTACATGTATGCTAATTTGACTAATGGCAGCCATGATTTTTGAATAATATCTATAATAAATCCTGTCTGGGAACAGCTGCACATTAAAACAATGATACCAGCACAACACTCACCAGTAACATTCAGTGTCCAGCCTTTCTGTCTCTGTCTGACATATCATAAAGCTCAGGACAGACAGACACGGCCAGAACAAGTTTCTCGTCCTTTTTCTTGGTTACCAGGGTGACGAGCCCCATCTAATATATGATTGGTTGCCTGAAAAAAAGAGCCAGTGACGACACCAGCGCCTTTCTGAAAAATTCCGAGATTTTCAACTAGAAGTGCTCGGAGCGGCCAGAAAAAAACCTATGTGGACACAGGCCCTAATCCATGAAAAAAAGGGCAATTTTGCTTCTTTTGTTTGTCTGATGATTAAGGAGTCATGAGCTGAAACGTGCTATAAATACACATATGGGGCACTGTCCACACTACCACTTACTGTATATGGACAGCCATGTGAAAATGTATCTTCCGGAGTATTAACTGTTGTTGTTGTTGTTGTTGTTAAGTTAGCTAACTTATGGAAATATTCACAAGTATGTTTTCATTAGTGTATAATCACCTGAAACTAAGAATTGTTGTGTTTTCATTAGCTTAGAATGAGCCCTTCATATCTACAGAGGGAGCAGGTCCTCTTCCACGTAGTCCGCCAAGTTGCACCGCCATTAGCCCAGAACGGACAAACCAAAAATTGGCTCTAGAGAGGACCTTTTGCGTTTTTACGTTACCTGAAGGCCACCGTAGGTTCTCCTACACGCCTGGAAGGGGAGGGGTGAAGGGAGGGGTATTCAGTTGGTTGCAATCTACAACCTTACCGCCAGATGCCACTAAATCCTACACACTGGTCCCTTAAACTTTTAAGCTAACTCCTAGTTCTAAGCGTGTGAGGGCACTAAGGTTGTTTTTTGGAACACATGTCTTATGATGAAATAAGTAATGAGGGTGTACTGACCCGTGTCTGCTCACTCCGCCATCTTGAAACACCCCAAAGCACAGACTCCGTCAGGGGGGCTGACCACAGGTGCACACTGTCAAACAATTGGGGCATGTTGTGGGGGTCACTTTGGCCCTCACAACAAGGTGCTCGCTGTCCTCCCAAGATGCACATAACTGGTTTCGTCAACTAATGCCCCTGGACATGCCACACAATAACAATTGGGGTTATTTGCTTCTTTATTCCTAAGGGTGTTATTTCTGTGAGGCAATAGGGTAATGAAGGTGACTGCTGGGAGTTTGGATGGTGTCTTCACAATGCACAATGACTCTTTTCAGCAAGGATAATAGTAGTAATGACAGAGCAGGAAACACGCTGAGGAGGACAGGAAATAAGAAGCACAAGAACAAATTTCCGTTCTACTGTCTTAAGGTTCTCTCACAAGCAATTCTTCCGTGTGCTATCATTTAATGTACAGACACAGAGCCACTCCAAAAGATTTAAGGTCTGATAAAGGGAAGATAACATGGCATGATATTCTTATAACAGCACAGTGACGACATGGGCCCACATGGACCAAAACCACTGCAAATCAGTGCATTCTCTACAATCAGTCCTTGCATGTCTGCAGGAGGCTGTACCTGTTCTTTCTCATTCAATCTAAGGCTCAAATTAGAATTACTGCAGTGGTGATCCACACATGATGCCCACTGGCCCCACTGACATATTCCCACTGGGCTTCATTAACTTCGAAAACCCCACCTCGGAACATGAGGGAAGTAATAGATATTTCATGAGGCCCATCATTACAAATGTCTGTCAGAATTATTCAAATTTTACCTGTGGGTACCTTGAGATTTGAATGTTACATGACTATTACCAACCGTGTAAAACGGCACACACATCTGGGCCTCCTGATTCTTGATCTATTCTAAGCCCAAGTCAAGTGATGCTGCTGTTGTCCAGGTAGCGTGAAATATCACTGAGGTCTGCTGCCGAATGTTGTGCATCTGCCAGATGGCTTTTAAGAAGAAACGGTTATGTTTTGCCCTGAGTTTCCAGATGACCCTGACCAAATACGCTCAAAGTGCTTCTTCAAGGCATGAGGGGTGTGCTGGGACTTCGCAGTGGGATTTCATGCCCCAGCGGGAATGGTTCTTTGAGCTTACAGCGATGCATATGGAAGGCACACAGCGTGATCCCTTCATGTTCCCCAGTGACTTAGCACAGAGGTGGAGATAAACAGACGGGTTCATCTGGAGGAGTTTCTAGAGAAGAGCTGCACAGTGCAGAGCAGGTCAGCTGAGAGTGATTGTCAGTGCTTTTGAAACAACCCGTCACACACATACAGCCCAAAATTTCGGGGTTACTTAGCACATAAAGGAGCATGTCAAATCTAACATACCTGGCAATTTATACACAACATATTGACAGCATGTTTTTAAGACATGCATCATTCAATTTACTCATGTCTAGAATTACTAGGCACAAGTAAATACTCCTCCCAGTGCGTTTCAGGGCTTATTCCGCACTAATCAATAAAAATGCATCATAATCCGTTTCTTTCAGGAATCTTCTGGATTTCCACACAGTACAATCAACAAATAGTGACCCAGATACCAGAGTGCGTACATCATTATGCATGACAAATGATGTTCCCGCACTTAACAGCTACAGTTGGCGTTTTTTTTTTACCCTTCATGTTTATCACCAGCTTCCAGCTTGAGGTGTCGCACTTTAGAAATCTTTACTCCCCTGCCACTGGCTGTAAGTAAGACAGAGCATCCGAGAGAGCGACCAACAGGAACCATATCATGGCATCTGTATTGATAATGAGACCAAGTAGGGTTTATTGATATGTATTGTTTGGCTGGTTTCTAGAGTGCGCCACTGACAACTAATTCCCCACTCTGAATAGAGCCCCTAGAAAACTCTGAATGCATTTGCTTTCCTAATTAGGAGACAGATAAGCGAGTGGCTGCTGATGTTCAGGGTATTCTGTGAGCACCTGTCTATCTGGTGATCTCCAGACGGCATCGGTACAATGGCTGGTTTAACAGCCATTTAATGCTGCAATCACCACACACCCCAGACGCCAATAAAAGACACTGTGCATTTAGTTTGAAATCGACTGAAATCATCTCCTTTTGAAGACGACGACACAAGGACGAGGAAACCATGGGAAATAACATTAAGGAGAATGGGCAGTCAACTCCTCCTCTGTCATTTTATTGCCTTTTGAGAGAGATACAGTCATGAAAAACAAAGAAGGGGCTCACAGGGTGATGAGATTTGAACCTATGTGGCTATGATCAGGGTAAACAAGCCAAAATCTAAATTAAAGCCACAATGTATTTGCAGAATAGAGTTTAGATTTTTCTTGAATGTATCGATGTAAATGTCAACTGGGCTTCTTTGCACTAAGGATATGCATTTAAAAAATATTGCTTCTGTTTTGTTTTCACTTTAGGTACACCCATAATTGTACAAGTGTGATCAATTATAGATTATGAAATCAGCAATGATGGACTTGTGTATAAGACAACATGAGTGTAAGGAAAAGGATTTTCATTTAAAAGCATAAATGAATGCTTTTCTGAAAACATTGTTTTTTCATATTTGTTGTAATTTGTCACACAGTAATGTGATTGGCTGATGACTGGAGGATAGTTAACCTTCCTTTTATTACCACTACATGACTGAGCAGTAAAGTTCATTCTTGACTTTGGAAATAGTAGTTTGACTACATTTTTTCACTCAAGGTCCACTTACTGGCTTTTTCTTGAGCTTTCATTCGTTCCATACTCCGGTCATAACAACTGAGCCATCTGCATATCAGCTGAGCAAACACCGTGTGCTGATGAAGACCAAGAGATGTGGTTGAAAGCTCAACAGAATTGTTTGTGATTACATGCTGGTACTTAAACTCTACATATACTGGTAAAGAAAACAGGGCCACTGGTAAATCAGGTCACTCTGTAGGGTAAAATATTACAAAGTAATAAGAACTGAACCTCCTAACAGTATATGGAGGAAAATATTTGATTTGTGAGCTGCGGTTAAAGCTTTTGAGCTGTTAGATTTGGGGTCAAAATGGGGAGGGGGGAAGTGGGGGATAAATGCATGAGGCGTTCATTTGTTGGAGCCATTTGTCTGTGGAACAGGAGACAACTGTGACGTTCTGGCAGAGCCAGACTATTTACAGCTATTGGCAGGCCGCTGCAAACAGCGTATCTCTCCCCCAGGGTGTCTGTCTGGTAATCCTTCCAGTGCATCTCCTTACCTGTGACACAAGGAGACTGACTGTTCCAAGCTGCAGAGCAGTCGAGTCTGCCAAAAGCCAATTTACATATATTTCTTAATTAACTGAACATGTGCATTTGGGAATCAATAATCAGATGTGCATGACACTCTCTTAAATACTAATTTCAAACATGATACACGCCCACCCTCACTTTGGCACCATGCACATAATAAACCTGTATTTGCTTTGTGCCATTGACTCATTCTCAGCTTCTGGAAATAAAGTGTAAAGTACGTCTGGGTATTCTGTGCATGACCTGGTATCTGAAATACTCTTCATAGGTCACAGAGTTATTTTAGCACCTTACATTTATGAATGCTAATCAAGCAGAGGCCACTAAACATCAGTGTAAGTCAGTTATTTATGCTCTTCCCACAGCTGGCCTCATACAGAACGAAGTACATGGAGAATCTTTTTGGCATTAATTTACAATTTAACTGAAAGACAAACTCAAACATACGCTCATTACAGCGGTATAAAATTCACTTAAAGAGTTTATACCCCTCTCAGAGATGAGCTGCAGCAATTTACATGTGCGACTGCAGTGCTGGCCAGCCAATGAGAGTCTGTAAGCAGTCACAGAGACATTGCTTACACCTGCTGAGTTGACTTTATAGGCTATACTTTGTGCTCTCAGGCAGTATTTGCTGAGTTGCAGAACTGTCAATGCCAGAAACTCTTGTCTGTCCATCAGTTCAGTCCTCTCCCAACTGTTGTGAGCTATTATAGTCAGTCTAGATTTCCTCTTCCCGTATAGTTAGAGTGATTATTGTTTCACTCCTAAGCCAAAACTCTAATCTATTATTTTATTCTGATATACTGTCCACGTCTACCTCCTGAGGTTCAGTAGGTAGAGCGATTTGCCCACTAATCACAGGGTTGGCGGTTCAATCCCCAGCTCCTCCTGTCCACATGTCAAAGTGTCCCTGGGCAAAATACTGAACCCCCAGTTGCTCCATATGGTGAATTGTAACTCATGGTAACTCGCTGCCTTCAGTGTGTGAGTGTGTGTGTAAAAATTGGATGAATGAGAGGCAAAGTGTAAAGTGCCTTGGATAAAAGTGTTAGATAAATGCAGGCATTTGCCCTTCATGTCTGATTTTGTGGCTTTGAACTGACCGTTCGCTACACCGCTTCCTTCCAAGGCCAAGCATTAGCATATCATTAGCTAACTACAATATTCAACAATTCCTTTGATATTGATTGAGATTTCAGAATAGCACTCTTACTTCTTCAGACTTTGTGTTCTTGTGGATTTACGAGACTGTCCTCCCTAAAATTACGTCCATATAGGTCGTCTGTGCAGCACCTCATTACGACTCATATTTACATTTGTATGTACGGCGACCTCTAGTGGCCGTAGTAATTATGACGGGAGCAAAGGCGGTAGTCTAGTGAGGTAGTATAAAGAGCGACAAAGTCTGCATAAGGAGGAGATCGGGGTGGATAGATGGGTCAAACAACACAGGACTTTCACCCATGAGACCATCATGTAACTTAGCTTACTAACGTAGTTATTTTAACCCAAACCTAACCAAGTAGTTTTGGTGCCGAAACCTAACCAAACTGTGAACGCTTCACAACGTTACGCCTATATATGTCATTTTGGGAATCATTGGCAAACGATGTATTCTGTCGTTTTTGGAGTCATATCTCCTACCACAGGTGGGGGTGTTCATTTAGGAAATGCTCCTGTGGGTCGTATTACAGATTAGGAACAAACAACCTATGTGGTTGTATTGGTTGGAGGACTTGTTGGGATTTACTGTTATCAAATGGCCACAGATGGGGATAAATACACCTGCATACATGCATACAGATTTGGTACTACACAGAACATCCATACCGTGGGTAGGTATCCACAATCATGCATGTCTACAGATCAATAACCCATGGGATCACGCAGCTCATGCAGCCCCTCACACATACAAACAGGCTCAAACATCCCTGCTACTACAGTGTAACACATCGTACTTGTTAGTTGCCCCTGATATTACATATGACTGGCAGAGAGTAAATGAGACAGTACATCTGTTGTCAGAATTAGTGTGTCTCTTGATAGCAGGTGAAAACAGGGAGATGAAGTGATGAAACTTCCCCATGACTGTCCACCGCTCACAGCAGCAACATAATGGATTTATCACGGCCTACAGCTGGGGTTTGCTTCTTTCTCTTTACACGTTAAAAACTCTTCTCGAAGAAAGCCGGGCATCCTCCCAAATGCGCTCGCCTCATTTTTGTTGCCGTTGATGTGATCTAGCTCAATAACCGGAGGGAATAAAGGAAAAGGTCTCTTATCGTAAACTAATTAAAAACTTACTCAGGACACAGGGAGCGCCTGACAGAGTGCCATCCGTTTTAATCAGACACGCAGCTCCACTATAAAGACATCACCTCAGCAGATGCCCCACTTTCTGAAGGAGAGAGAGGAAGTCTGCGAAGATGACAGGTGTTATTTATTTTTCTTGAACCCACGTTTCAAATAGATTTCTGCTTTTTGGCAATGGCAATTTTCTGAGATAAGAGTGGGGGGTAGTTTTGCATGGGCGTACGTGTGTTTGTGAGAAGGATTAGGTTGTTTGTTTTTTTTAGCTGAACAGGAGGCAAATGAGAGAGGGTGGCACAGTGATAAGAAGGACACCTTTAGCGTGAGCTTGCAAACAAAACTGATGTGTTTTTGGGAAGAAGTTGTGTTAGAAATTTAATTACTAAGTGTAAAAAAAAAATCCATCATGAGCAGCCAAGATGCCTAATATTTTGGATGACTGAACTGCCATTTCTTTACTGTTCAGTGGCTCTGGCTGCCACTGTCGAGAATGTTTTGAATAAATTAAATTTAGTGTGTGGAAAAGAGGAGATGAATTAGGCTGTTTAATTTATGAGTGGTTTCCTAGTTGTGCATTACTGGCCCATAATACTGCATTTAATTGAATTAAGCTAGCTTCTGATCATATCATGAAGCATCATTGGACAGAAAAAGCTGCAGCATTGACCGAACTGTACAGCGGAGTAAACAAGACCCGCATGCATTCCTCATCTGTTTTTATCACACAATGCTCGATCACATTATGATAAAATTTTATTCTACTCGATGGTGGATGGTGCTTCAAACTGCAGGCAAATTTGTGCTCATAAAGTCTGGCCTTTGGCAGAATTGTAGATCTAACCTTTAGCCTGTGCTTTGGAAGGGAAAAACAAATGTTTCATTACATTCAAACAGTCTTTTTCACATCTGTTTCAATGACATGTTCTCACTTTCACTTTCTCTGTTCTGCAAACACAAAGCTGTTGCTTTCAGTCATTGTGTGCGCTTGACAGTCTGTCCCAGCCCTCTGACATGTTCACATTCACATTTTCTGTATTGCCACCATGATGAATAGACTTGTTTTCATCTGCAAGAATATCAGAATAATCCATAGTTTCCATACATGTGCTTTTCATAATTAATGTTTTGAGACTGAAAATGGTTTTATGCTGCAGGGCATGAAAGCGGCTAACGAGCCTAAAATACACACTCACATGCTAATCCTCCATGTAATATTTGGTGAGGTGGCATCAGTGACTCATTGTCACCATATATTCACCTGGTGGTATTTATACAGCTCTTAGACTCCAGACTACTTTGATTATTGCTGCCAGGACAGATCTTACTGTTGCAATATTCATGTCTGTGAAAATGTATGGCTCGCTCCTGAAATATGGCCGGTTTGACTGTGTTCCGAACCCATTCCCCGCTAACGCCTTTCCCCTAATTAGATCCGGAGGTCTGTTCTTTTACTCTAGATCTCTTCTCCGCCCCCCCACACACTCACATATGCACACACACACACACACACACACACACCTCCTCTCACTCCCGGTAGATTCGGAGTGGAGTTGAGATGAAGGCAACAGAGCTAATTGCATTAGCATCAATTTACTGGTGCGGCAGAGGACAGCTGTGCAATCCAGTGATGTATGGCCCCTGCTAACAGTCCAAAAAAACGTAGCATGCGTTGTATGTGTGTGTGTCTGATAGAGGGTGAATATTAGCCTCTCCAAAGAGAGACAATAGGCAACCCAACAACCACATTTTCACACTGATTATGATTATCAGAATAATTTCATTAACCCATTTACATGCATTACAGAAACTGCCATTAATACTTTTTACAATTTCCATGCAATCTTTGCACAGTGATTGCTGATAGAGTGGATTGTCATGATTCGTCTTCACCACCAGCTAAAGGCAACATAAATCATTTCCTGTCTGTCACCAACTGCGGTCATATTGCTCCCTGCTGTATTTCTCTTATTCCCATCTCACTTCCTCACAATCCATCTAGAGGCAAGACTCAAGAGCTGGCTGGGTGTAAACAGAGTAATGTCAGGGTGCTCTGAGACTTACCACGATCTTCGTTTTAAAGATATAGCTGAGTCAGTGTGTTCTCACAACCTAGGTCTGATATTCAGCCCATATTATCATACTCAAAATGGGATGAAGTTTTTTGACTCCATGTAAACTGTGTCAGATTTTAAATGAAAACTGGATTGATGGATCAATCAGAAAGCAGACTGGGGATATTGAATTGCTGGTAAACTTTCAACCTGCATTTAACCTGCCATCAACTTGATGAGTCGCATTTCCTTCTGTGCAGTGGTTTTGTTTTATAACATGACGTCAACTTAATGAGTTCACACAGTTTCTGTGTCTGACAAGCGCTAATTAGGTAGCATTATCCAACAACAAACACTGAAAATTACTTCAGACTGTACCGCTGTTGACACAAAGAATTTACACAACTGCTCTCTAAAATGTTTGTTCCTAAAGTCTTTCCAATACATTTTGTAGGTCAGTGCAAAGCTTTGAACAACTCTTTGTACATAAAAACACATCTGTAGGGTAAGAAATAAGCATCTTCTCTGTTGCTGGTGGCCAAGGCTGGAAAGTACAAAAAGTACACTTAGTTATGTAAAATTTGAAGGCAATGCTACTTTATGTGAGTAATTCAATTTTGTGATATTTAATTCTTAATTTCAAAGAGAATAATTGTGTTTTTTAAATCCAGTACACCTATCTGATGGCTGGAGTTACTTTGCAAATAAAGCCTTTAGACACAAAGGATGTGATAGGCTCATAAAAATGATGAATTGATTCAATTTCCCAACACTGTATAAGGTAGTTAAACTTAAAGCACTACATGGACCACCTACATCACTAAAACCTTTAGTTTTGATACTTGAACATGAACATTTTTGCTGCTAATACATTATAGTATATATATTTATATATAGTCTTACTTTAGTGAAGAATCTGAAATCTTCTTCAGTCCCTGCTAATGGCCCAGCTAACTTTAAAGCAGCATTATTTAGGTTTTTTGTCCAATTGGGTCAGAACTTCACAACAAGCTGCACATCACACTGTAGCTTTAGAAAATTGTTAGCTAACATGTTAGCAAACAGTTGCCTATTTACAGTACACATTTAGGAGACGCAGGGCATGAATTTGCCAGTCCAGTATTCACCCTCCTTTTTATCTCTGTCTTGTCTCAACCACCTCCTGAGAAAAATATCTGGTTCTGTTGTCAAATTCTCCACTATGTTCACCCGCACATTTGCTCCAGTTGCTAACTTTGTCTGTTTGCCGTTTGGTGCTGTGCAGGTAGCATACAGTGGGTTTATTGGAGCTTTTTTCCTGGAAACAGCTCCGTGCTGCTGCTGGAAACAAGGTTGATAAGAGCGCCGAGAGCGAGCCAAAACAGTAAAGTTGCAGGCCATAAATCCAAAACAATGAACTGAAAGAAGCTAAAATGCCCCATAGAGCTGAGGGGAACTGCAGAGTTGAGTGATAATTCTCTGTGGGTTTGTCACTACAAGCGACACCTCTCACATCACACATAGTCATTTCTTTTATTGTTCATACAAAAATATTGATTAGCGCAGCTTTAAACTTTAATAAATAATTTAGCTTGTCGCTTGTTGTGTTCCCACATCAGCTGAGTTTAGCTCACCACTCAACTCTAAAAGGAATGTATGGCCTGTCAGGGATTTGATGATATTGCTCACAGTGAAATGCATTGGTACTTATTAAGTAATAATAATAGACACCACATTCTGTCCCTGGTATAGACAGTCACTCTGGTGCACCCTGAAAAGACTGTACTATATATGTTGAGTGACTGTCAGCATAATCTCAGAACTGAGAAAATGACATTTGTGGCAGCTCTAATGCTAAATGGCAAGTCATCTTAAATGATATATGGCCAAGTCTGGCAGTTTTTGTGTGGGAGGTAAAATTCACATGAAATATGGTTGGACTGTTTCGCTGTATTTCATAGAATGTAAAGGGATGAAGAACAGAAGATGTGCTAAAGAGATGCTAAAGTCACTGCACAGTGAATAGACTTAATTACCTGTAATCATTCCAAATGTAATTGTAATTATAATGATTACATTCTGGACTATTAACAATACTGGCGATACTGATTTTGGTGTTTACATTTTCACCATTTAAAGGGGAAGTTCGCCTAAATCATAAAAAATGGATTTTATTCCACTTACTGCTGATACATAGACATCGCTGTGAACTGTTTTTATTGGAACTACTTTTTACTGAAGAAATAGTCCTAATGAGAGCTGTTGACAGTGAGGTGTGGGGATTCTTTAGAGCAACTAGAATAATGTTTCTGAAAAGGCAAGTTGTTTTTGAGTTTTTCATGTATCTTTTCACTGCTTTAAATTTCAAATTCTCAGCACATGAAACCCAAACTATCTATCTTTATTTCCCCTGTGATTTTGATTAACTGACCCTTTAACAGGTGAGTTAACAGGCAACCCCCAAAAACTTGGCATGCTCCTTTAAGGACTTTTAACTCTCCACCAGCAATCCCCCGCAGTGCTGTGAAGAACCATGACTCATTCATATGGCCTTGTGTCTGCATTTCACTGGCTTCAAGGATCCTGCACAGATCTGCTTCAACTACCATGTATCATCCTCTTAACATTGTGGATTCACAGCGGCCATACATACCCATATGTCCGCTTAATGTGCGCCCAAGAATATTGAGTGGAGTGGAGTAAATGCCAGCTTGAGAAATCCACTTTGATGGTATTTTCACAGAACAAGCATGTATCTTGCTGTGCGTGAATGTTTGAGTGCGTGTACTCCGATGCCACTTTTTGTCATCTCAATTTCCGCGTGTTGCGCAGGATCAAACGTCATGCCAGGTTCTTTTCACTCCCCTCCAGTCAGACAGAGCAGGAAATGAGGAAATTGAAGATAAATCCTATCAAGAATAATTATTTCCTACCTCGCTGGATATGCACAGGATGTGCTCAACCTGTGCGAGCGCTGATAACACATTTAATAACCCCACCTTGCAACTCATCTGTGTCGAAATGGTGTTTGAATTCTCTGAAAGGTCAAACTGATCAAAATACCAAAAGTTGTCCAGAGCTATTGAGGGAGCTTGTTACTTGAGAAGTGTCGTGCCAGCAGGTATTGACAGTAGAAATTATGTTATACAATTGTAGCAAAATGTGATGTCCTGTTTTGAATTTACTGGCTCAGTTCAATATTTCAAGGGAAAATTATCTTTAGACTGACTGTTAACGGGCAAGTTATATTCAACATCCCAAATGCAGAAGAAAATAAACTTCAGAGACTGTAACGCAACATAGATGTCCTTTTTTTTTCCTTTATCGAGCAATCCCGAAGTAAGTAGTGTCCAAAATAGATGAGATTCCCTGAACTCAAGCTACTGATGTCTCCTGAGCTTTCATCCATCAGTCTGCTCACCTAAGCTGCTCCCCTCCTACACAGTTTGAGGCTGTCAAAAAGTAAAACACCGTCGAGCAACTCTGTGACGCTAACAAAGTCAGCACCTCGCTCTCTCATCCACGTCTCTATTCTTTGTCAAGGAGAAAATGTTTTCACCCACAGCAATCAATATCAAAAATGTATATCTGATTTGTATATAAATATTATCGCATCACTGGGAGCACTGATCAAATATGCAGCGACTGAATCTGTCTGAGGAAGAGAGACCTCTGAAATCAGCTGTGCATTTACTCAGAAAAATGTTACCTTTGTTTTTTGACACATGTTTTGGGGGGGTTGTGACTCCAGCCATCAGATAGGTGTGACATTGGGTGAAGTTGCACCTAATTTCCATTTTATTTATTTGCAACATTTATGTGACCAGTGAATGAAAACAGCCAATGAGAGAACATGTTTTCTATTTTTCTGCAGCATCCAAAATCTTTTCAGAGATTGCAACAAATGTTCTTGTTGTTCGCCTTGGCTGAAAAGACTGAAACATGAAGTGGTACAACATGCTGAACAGCATGCTGTGTGTCTGCGGCGGGCTTTGTGCAACCTCTGGGGCCTGCACTGGGCTTGCTAAAGCTTGCATGACCTTTAAACATCATTAAGTCAGCTTGGGCTCCGCCGTTGAGCGGCACATGCATTCACATACACTCACCTTAACCCTATGCAAAAGAGAGGAAAGTGGGGACACAGCTTACAAATGCTGCACACACACACACACTGAGACACACACATTTTTTACTAAGTGAGGGGCCAAATCAATACCAAACACAGCACACCGATTCTATTTGCATGGCTTTGATGTCAGTCCGAGGCTCTCTGGAGAGGAGAACGATTCACTTCCCTCTGTAATGCTTGAACACACACATGCACACGCACACAAACAAATGCTTACAAATGATGCAAACACGCAGAGAGGCACATGTGCCCACACTCATGAAACCCAAGTCAAGTTAGGAAGGTGTCTAAGCATGGCTGTACTTTCTGTCCATGTAGGGAAATATGTGCGTGTGTGTGTGTGTGTGTGTGTGTGTGTGTGTGTGTGTGAGAGCATCCTCGAAGCCAAGCACCTACACTAAACCCAACAGAACTAACAGCATCTCAAGGGCTTTTTGAAAACTGCTCCATGTTGCACTTTAACATTAATAAACCACTGCCACATTACCTTTGACTAAATATTACTGTAAATATCATAAACAAGACCACCAACCTCTACATGGCATGGGACAGGAAATCATTGATTGACAGCACAAAAGGCCACTGTACAGGACATGGACAGGGCACAGTTCTCTTTGTTGGGAAGACTCCAATATTAGATTTAAGGGACACTTTATTACCTCTGCCAACGAGGTGATAAAGTTTGTTTGTTAGCAGTTACTAGTTTCTCAAAAATGACTTCACAGATCTGAAATTTGGTTAAAAAGCAAAAAAATAAGAGGATTAACTACTACTTGACTCCTCGCATGTATTGCAAGCGTGGGATTAATACACACAGACATGTTTTATGTAGCAGGAATAAGACTACACTGTCCAAAACTGACCACTACAGCATGCCTGTGACTTCTGAATTCATGCACACAGTCAAAATGAAAGCTAACAAAAATGCCAGCTCTAACTTTCAGTCCCACAGCAAATTGAACAGATTGCACAGACACGATAAGAGAGCAGCACATACACCTCTGGGGAATGCCTTGGCAACTAGCAACTTCATTTTGACTCATCTGCTCCATAAAGTGCGAGAACAAACGCAACAATACTAATAAACACCAGTTTGTCCGATGGAATCCAGGGTGGGGATTTAATTAAAATGAATGTTACAGGTAAGACATGCCCTCTCTATGTCCCCATACCAAACAATATTACTCTGCTGGCTTGGTGCCTAGGCAACCCTGTCATGTTCAGAGCAGGCTGGGAACCCTGCCACAGTGGCCAATCCTCATTTAATAAGAGGTTGGATATATGATCTGTAACGAGGCTAGTAATCCTCTGAAAATCAGTTTTTATTATAAGTGTTGGGAGAGACAATTAACACCCTAACATGCAGATTTTGATGCCCAGCCTAATTTCCTGTCCAGCAGTCAACCGACAATGAGAGCTCTTCCTTTGTTTCCAATCACTGTGGCCACATTCCCATGAGCACAAAAGCCTCCTGAAGTCATTTGGAGTCTGACTTGGTTTCCCGCTCAGCCATCGTGGCCTCAAGCCTTTCTCAGTCACACATAATCTCATAACTGTGCTTTGTCTTGCGTAAAATAGCATAAAGACAGTAAAAACCAAATTTTATTCTTCAAGGAAATAGCCATAAGGTTCGGTTTAATGCTTGATATGCGTCCTCGAGGAATCCTAATTTAGCTACAGTCAAAAATGAATTGCTTTTCTAAATTTTCTCAGGATCAATCACTGAGTTTTGGATGGGTGTTGTTGACAACAGGGTATGATTAAATTAGCCCGTTTCTCCAGTCTTACAGAAATGCAACTGTCATATTTAATTCTGTGCGAGGTGTTCAGTTCAGCAAGCTGAATGTCATCCAAACAAATCACGCTTTCATCCGTTTCAGTGTAAGAGCGGGGTAAGGTGCTATCTGCCAATCAACGTCCAATACTGTTTGCACATTCAGTTAGTCCCACTGTTTTAATTTCATTCAAGAGATCCTGCTTTACTTTATATTTATCACATACAAAAACAAGAGGTGTGTTAATGCTATCTACAATATCTCTGTCAAGATATGGTGAAGATAAACACAAATATATCAGAAAGGCACAACAGCACATGTCAGCAGTGTTTTTGATACTTATTTATGGAGTTTAGATGCAATGTCACTAAGTCAAACCGGCAGATACACTTTATAAATAAATGATAATACAGGTGATCTTGACAGATGATTGGCAGTAAAAACAAGTGCAAGCAATTTTGATTAGCATTGCTGACAAGAAAAACAGCTGAATGATGATAAATCTGAAAGGAACCTTGTGCACTAAAGAAGCACTAAGCTTATAATGATCCTGCTTCGCAGATGTTGTCCTTTACTTATTCACAGTAAACAAATCAGTCTCAAAAGTGGAGTGATTTGCATTCTGCAGGGCTGAGAGATGAGAATAAAAACACAGTGAGGGGAACAATCATAGAGTGACAAAGCATTTGTATTCTTTCAACACAAAAAGCCACTTTGTTGTGGGTGCTAGTTAAGCTTCATATGATACTGAGGGCCAATTGTTTGATGCTCCCTGAAAGATGATTTTGACGACTGATTGCAATTTGGAGTTGTTACGAAACACTTTTGATGGACACCTTTTGGGTTGAAGATATCATTTCTTATTACCATAGCCAGTCTGCGCCTCGTGCATTCAGCTCCAAATGAGCCACAATGAGAGGAGAAATTACCTGTGTTTAATCCCTTGAGCGATCAGATTTGACCTCTTTTATCCCTATTCTTTTCTGTGTTCTGTGTACAAAAGACATGGGGGAAAGGAATCCTTGATTTGCAGCAGTGATGGTTCAAGGTGCAACAAATAATGAATTACATTTTCAGGGGAATATATTACAATCAAATGCATTTCATTATAACCAAACACATGCAACAGTAACCACTGAATCTAATTCCATTACACTTCCATTTTCCATTTTCTATGAAAACCCAGGAGCTGATTTGTATGAGATTTGCTAATTTCCCACATCCGCCACTTGGGAATTAGCAGCCAACCTGCAAAGCTAACAATCTGTGATTTCCTTGTAAACCATAAAAACTCACATTTTTTCCAACTGAGAAACAAAGTGACATCATATTACCTTTATACATGCCATGTTTTACAGAAGGGGGATGTGCCAGTAAATACATGGTTGCAGCTAATGTGACAGCAGTATTTAAACACATTATGCAGTCTTCTGTCTCTGGAGACGTTGTCACAGACACATTCAAGACTCCTGAAGAACTAGATGTGATTATAGTAGCATTATGGCCTGGCTGTGTGGGAAATCTCTTTTTCCAATTGCATTATGGGAGATGGTCAGCAGATTAATGGGTTTTTAAAGGCCGAAAAAAGGTAAAAGTGTGGCTGGAAATGACTGCTTTGGCTTCAAGGGTAAGAGACAACTACTCCCATAATACTGAGCCACAGATCTGATCACACAATAAGGCTTCTTTTTTTGCCGCAAGCCTCTTTGTTTTAACGAGTATGAAATTTAACAGCAAATGTCTGCTGGTTTAAAACAACTTCTCCTGACCCTAACCGGTGGAGCAGCCCTTTGTTTACACTGTGCAGTTCAATTACAAACATTACTTTCTAGATTCCATAAAAATAACAATTCATCTCCCATTAAATGGGATGATGTTTAAATGTATGCTGTCTAGCCCGTGCAGCCATTACCTCCTTCCATTTGTTCGGTATGAGCTCATTATAGTTCTTTGTTTGAGACTGCCTGGATGGCTTGTAAATTGTGCCCACAGGAATGGCTAATAAAAAGCAGTTGCTCTCACTAGTTTTCACAACCTCTGAAATGCATCATTGGTATGAATATCACTTCGAGGGGGAGCTGTGTTATACTACTCAAACAAGCTCACAGAATGTGCCATACAACAATGGGCTCACTGCCTGAGCACTAACTGTACACCAGCAGCCACTTGGAGGCTGAGAGGCATAAAAAGGTCAAGGTGGAAATCCCCTGCAGGTGTCGGACATTTTAGAGACACAACGAAAAGGCTTTTATACTCAATACATTTATGATTGCTTCTTAGATGTCTATACATTTCATTGTCGGCATAGTAACTGATTCATTTTTTTGTGATGACGGATGGCTATCATTTCGCAGAACCATGCACGAGTCGTGGTTCTGCATGTAATGAGGTCGGACCTTCCATTTGCAGTACAGCAAGGGGGAAGGGAAAGCATTTGCAAAAATCACTCTGCTGTGTGGTACATGTGCTTGTCACTGTGGACATGTGGTCTGATATCATTGCCGGGAGACCAGTTTCTGTCAGTTTGTCCGGGTCGGTCATTCATCTGATCTAATAAGACATGATACTGCTGTAGATACCTCTGATCGCACATGAGTGATGGATCTCACCATTCCATTTTCAAAATTACACTGATTAAGCCAAGGGAGGTGCTCCATCATTCATACATTGCTCCACATGTCACATGTTAGAAGCTGCTGATTGGACTGTGGCTAAGATGACCTCGGTGCTATGAGACCTTTATATTTGGATCCATGCAGGCCAGAATTTTATTTACATGTTAAAGGCCTTTTCTACCACCCAAACCATTTTTGTTTCGGTTGCTGCCGTAAATATGTTCATTAAGGGTAGTCTTTACATATAAACCATGGAAAGCATGTGCTGTATTGCTGTTTTACTGCTGTTGATACAGATCTATCATATCCCTTAGTGTTGAGATATCATTAGAATGACAGTGTCTGTCTGAATGCTTTTGGTGGTTTAGACTAGAGGCTCAAGGCAGCGTTCTCTATAATCTCTTTAGCTGCTTTAAAGCTTTTGACACACAAGATTCTGGGGCCAAGAATCTTTACAAAAAAAACAAAAACAGTGGTACATGAGGTGCAGCACAGAGGAAGTGTTTGGCCATGGCATTGGATTTTGTGATACAAACTACACCAATGTGGATAAATAGAACAAATAACATTTTTCTTTCCACCTACCCTTTTCCCCATTTTGACTTTTTAGAATTGAAGAGAGGAATTAAACAGGAGTGCTATTATGTAAACCAGAGCTGAATGGAATGATTTAAGCATGGGTGTTGGAGTACCAGTCAATAGAAAGCTGACGCATTATGACACATAATTGGAAACTGTGTGAAAAAAAAAACAGTACTGTAATGTACTGTACATTTAGACAAAGAAGCTAATTCGTTTTGGCATTTTGAGAGCCATTAAATGTCCCATTGAAATATATGCAGTGTGCACTTTACCAATAACTTACCCAGTTTCATCTCATATTAATCAGGAAGAAAACAGATTCAATGATTATCACGTGTATCACTGATCTATGGGCTCCAGTAGAACCAAAGGCTCCTCCAGTGTAGGAGATGCTCCAACCTCCTCTCTAGATTTCAAGTCACTCCAGCTGCCACTGTTAGGGACCATGCCGAAAACATTTCTTCAATAATTGCTGCTTACTTCTTCATGGTAATTCAATTGGCTTCAGATGTGAACCTTTAGATACTGCTGTTACAGGTGTTCAGCTGCACCTGGTGAAGAAAGCAAAAAAAAAAAAAAAAAAGGTTTGCAGGTGCACATCTCAGCGAGGTTTGATTTGGAGAAATGCTGTCAAAAAACAGCAAGTTTGTAGGGGCAGCACTGTATGTGGAGAAATCCTTCAGGAGACAGAGTTTTAATTCACAATATTCCAGTGGTGGTGCTGTAGTAGGTATAAGTCTCCGAATTATGGTTCTCCAAAGATACATGTCTCTGTGGGTCTACGCAAAGAAGGATGCTATGGGCAACCATAAGTCGCAAAGGCTGCGAGTCAAGAGTCAACATGCATACCTTCCAAATCTCAACAGCATGTCTTGTGGACCCGTACATCAAGCAGGATGAAAACAGAAAACTCATAAACATGATACAAGTTACAATATACAGTATAAGTATATGAGAAGCACTTCTGAAAACGTCTTGAACGACACCTGGGCAGGTTTGCTCACATGCTGCCCGCATACCGTCCACACAAAAAGGTGCATTGCAGAGCTGACCCCTCCCAACAACACATCTTGCAACCCTCCGCATAAAGCAAGCGGATTGGTTGATCCAACTTTGGGGGCAGGTTCTTAAAATGCAAAAGAAAAATAATCTTCTAAAAGAAACGGCCATGCAAACGTCTCTGACACTCGTGCACATTCGCTCATGAGAAGCGTTTTCACAGGACACACACCTACAGTTTTAGGGTGTATGCTATCCAGAAAAGTCAAACGTTGTGTATTGAGGATCATCTTCCTTTATGAATGGATATATAAGTATTTTACAGCCTAGTTTTTAACTACATTTTCAAATTAAAAAAAAATCAAATGAGGCTCATGTGGTAGAACACTGAAATGCACCAAAGCTTCAAATAATACAACCTGCCAGCAACGTGCCTAAAGTCTGGTTCCATGTGTAATGCATAGATGATGTTGTACTGTGCTGCAGCCTGACAAAATCCTCATTGCCATGGTGTTTTAAGACTACCTGTCAGTCAAAGAGTGCGTTAAGTACAGTGACATTTTCTGGTGATGAGGTTTTATCTTCCATAGGTGGCGCGCTTTTGAGTCTGTGCAGGAGTGGTGACTATTGTACTTCTAATTTTCTAATTTCAATGTCAATTTGAATGTTACATTTGTAATGGCTTCATCCTCATCATCACTTTGCATACTCAGTCCCTCAGATTCACATTAATGATGTCCTGTACTTGATAGTCTGACCATTAACTGATTAAGCTCACAGCACTACATTCACTCAGTTATACACTCCCCGTATGCACACAGTTAGACTTTGAAATGTGTAAAAAATAATCATATTTTTGTTGCTGGAGCAGATGTTACCCGTAGCTTTAAAATTCAGTTGGGGGTCTCCACCGAGGAACTTCAAATATTTAAATGAGAAATTAACACTAAGCAAACCAACTAGAGCCGTGCCAACACCTTCTAAAATAATTACTGCTTGTAAGAGACTGGAAATACACTATAGTAGACAATATTAGACTTAAGTCATTAAATGCACACTACATTTAATGATAATGAATGTGAATTCTATCCTTTCTATTACACAGCTGTCTGTTTTTCAGCTCAGCAAGGCCTCAGTGTTAGCTTCAAAGGGGGAATTTGTTGTCAATAATAGCCCCAAGGTATATATTGTTACTGACATATTGCCATTGACTGACATGACAGCAGAGAGAGGTCAAGTCCTCCTAAAGTCTTTTGCTTGATCATTGGTTTTTAAGGTATTAAGCTGGAGAAAACAATCCCCACACCAATCAAGAAGGTCCTTGTATACAGGACGATATGCATCCCATAGGAGACTGAGCATCACAGTGTCATCTGCGATCACAACAGTGTCTGTCCTTGTAATTGCCTCTGCAGTCATTCATATATAAACTTTCATATATAAACTTTACAGAAAGGGAGACAGTACAAAGCCCTGCAGACATCTGGTGGACTGACATCCAGCTTGACATCCAGAGAAAGAGTGATTCTCTGTCTGCAGATGAGGTTAAAGGATGTTAAAAGGTGAAAAAAAAAGCATATCAACAGCAGCCTTGCATGTGTCCTTGGTCCCTCCAGTTGTTTGTAGTTGAGTTTCAAAAGGGTTAAAGTGCCATCCTCCACCCCCTTCTTGTCCCTGCATTCAAACAGCAGGGAAGCCAAGGTGTTTTCAGTCTTGCAGAGAATAGCTTTTTAAATTGTTTTCTCCAGTACTTTGATTACTGAGGATGTTAAGGCCACTGGGTGGTAGTCATTCAACACCTTGGGGCAACTACTCCTGGCAACTGGAATAACTGAAGTGCCTTGTTTTTTTGTTTTTTTCTCCACATTTTCTGGCATCCTGTGCAGGTGTCGTGAAGACGTAGGGGAAAATGAAGCTGTGTGCAGGATCTCAATATCTTGCCCGTGACATTGTCAGGCCTCGGCCTTTTTCCCAGGATTGATCTGCTCGAGCTCAGGAGAGCTGGAGGCTTTTTGAGGTGACTCAGCATTGTTGTGGAGGCATGGTACAGTACCGTGCACTGGACAAGTTTAACGTTTATGTCGAGGTCTCACTCAGCTGTTTGAGCATTACATTTGAACTTTTCCTGTATTTTTACTTGATAAATGTTGTATTTCGGTATTTAAAAAGGAATGTTAACATGCAAATTGCATAAGTCATGCATCAGTCCCTTCAAACACACATTCAAGTATTTAGTTCTTAATTGATCAGAAATAGAAAATCAATACAGTGTATATATTATTATATTTTAAAACAGCCTTAAAAGGTGGATGTAGTAAATAAAAATGGATATCAGAAAATTCAAATATTTAATAATTGTCCTATATAAAATGTACTGGTACATTTTCTAATGACGTCTTTTCAGCAACATCTAAAGTAATTTCCAATACTGCAGCTTCAATCGCCTTGATCATGATTAAAAAAGCGAGGTTTTAAATGAGTATGAATGACTGAGGATTTTACGTGTACTTTGATGATGAAATGTTGAAATTGCAAAATATATATATTCAGTCAATGAGCAGCTGTCAGAAACAAACGTCTCCTATTTGTTGTTTTTGACTTTCTGTTACATTTGGTAGCCAATCACTGCCCTGGAGTCCACACTAAGGTCTCTTCTTATCCCCAGCCGTTTTGTATGCAAAGGCCCTCAACACTCAGCATGTCTAATCCTTTGAGAAAAGAGGGTGAGAGCGTGGCCCTGTACGCTGCAAACAGAAAGATAAAGAGGAAGAACTGAGCGGCTCCCTGACAAAATAAGAATAGGCCTGTTTTTTCAATCTCATCAGCATCAGAAGAGAGCAAAGATAGGGGGAGCGAAGTTTGGAAATGCGAGCGATGAGGACAGACAGAACACGGGAAAGAGAAAGAGCTGCTGCTCGTTTTCCTCACCCATGTGCACAGTGAATGCTGAAGCACGGATCTGAAATCAAATTATGAACACTAGGGAGATTTTGCCAGAGGGGGTTCTGGGAGATGAGGAGCATGTGTATGTGTGTGTGTCTATATTCTGTTTGTATGTGTATGTGGTGCTCAGTGTTTCATAGACACACCAATGCCCCTTGGCTAATAGAGGTACTTGTGATCTTCTTTCTCTCATTCCCTTCATACCTATCTCTTTGTAAGTTAGCCTGTCTGTCTGTCTGTCTGTCTCTCTCCCTCTCTCTTTCACTATGTATATCCCTATACTGCCTGCTGGCCCAAGAGTGGCAAGCTTAGCATCCATGGCGCAAGCCAGCACTTTGAAAAAGTGCAAAGCTGCAGACCAAAGCGGCTTAGAGAGGCAGTGCACACAGAGGCCTCAATGTGAGTCTCTTTTTTTGCCACAATCACCCCTGCTTGCCCTGCTCTCATGCTCCCAGCGGGCTGTGCTAGAAGATACCAGTGTGTGATCACACCTGACGGAGAGCAGGACAGCACGCACGTGTCCTGGAGCTCTCTGGGAGTGCAACAAGCTCAGTGTACAGCAGTATGACTGACATGTCTCTGATTATTCAAGGCTGTACTGAAGACTGGGACTTCATTGATGTTTTCACAGACAAATTGCCCAGACATCTCTAATTCTACTTTAACTACCTCTGTCTTTATCCATGCCCTCACCAAATATGCAGAGTTGATGGCACAGTGTTTGACATTTCATGTTTATCAAGATTTATTTTCTGAATAGTAATTAGTTGTGTACGAGTTAAGAATTCTCTGGATATGTTGCCCCAGGCATTTTTGTATGTTTCCAACTGGTACAAAGTTTATAATAATTTCAGGCTTGGAGCTCATTATGTAATTGGATTTCATTATAGTAGTTTTTATTGAGGAGTATCTCTCATTAGACAAAAGCCAGAGAACATACACATTTTGATGGAGCACAATAAAACGTTTTAATGGCTAAAGTAAAGTCAAGCACAAGTGTTGTCAAAAGTTTTATTGATATTAAAAATTTGAAACTGTACCATATCAGATTTACTCTCCTAATCTTCCTGTCTTGACAAGGAGCTACATACATACACATAGACACACACCGCTCCCCCACCACTGAAGCTAACTTGCCAAAAGGTGGCAGCTACTGGAACTTCTACAATGTGCAAGGTGCTGGTCCCACGACAAACAGAGGCAGTCAAAGACTACTTTCTGTTAGCCATGCTTAGGCTACTTGTAGCTTGTGAAGTACAGGACAATCAGATTTTGAAAACTAGTTAAAGCCTCCAAGAAACCCTCCAAGAAGTTACTTATTTTATTATTTATTATAAAAATGTATTATATGTCCTATACTATCAGATTTTCCCACAAATTGTTTAATGTTTAATCAGCAAAAGACCCCAAGTCTTTTCAGAATGCCTGGATGGAGAAATATTGTATGATACAGCTCAAACACAGTGCTAATTTAGTCAAAAGGAAACACACATTGTATTTCTGAATTGTAACATATAAACATTTTTTAGCCAATGGTGATTAATAAAATAACAGTGTAATAATAAGTCACATAGTAAATGGTCAGCCTGCAGTAAACATGCTAGCAGATTAGCTTGCTAGCACTAGTACTACATGGGCTATTGCTGTCAGCCACCACATTAAACCCCAAATACACTGAACTACAAGTGCATGTCCAATTACATTCTGGCACTGATGGGAGGAAGAAGTTATCCTCTATTACAGTAGAGAAGAATAATGGAAAAGTACATTTCTTTGTGTTTCTGAATTCAGTTCTGCAACTCTACTCTCTGATCCTTCCGGGACTTGAGGAAAAATATCAATCCTGGCAGAACATATCAGAGAGAACGGGGATCCCAGGTTATCAAATTAATATTGAGACTGCATACACTCTGATGTAGTCTGTAGCATAGTTAACAATATTATATCGCTCTTCGGTCTGCCACTACCTCATGCAATCTATGCCTACGTGCGTTTGGTCTAAAATAACCAATAAGGATAATCACGAATAATTCATCAACATCATATTTTTGATTTTCCTGCAGGGAGTCTGTAGTACACACACAATTGCTAAAATAAACTCTTCAACTTAAATTATTTATAATGCTTAAAGAACCAAGTTATCTGCATGATGGTGTCTCATAGTTCATGTCATTCACTAAATAACAACTCAATAACATAACAGTCAATAAAAGTTTTAAATATACAAGAATATAGTTTATTGACTCATACATCTATGTTACATTTCTAAATTGTTTAAATAATGATTAATGGCCAATTTGATGTTCAAAAATGTGCAAAATGTGCCCGCGGAATTCTGGGTTACGGTAATTATGGACATGCCTGGCAATGCATAGCAACATCCACAAAGAAGAGTTAGCTAGCTAGCGGACTTTCAAGACAGCACGTAAGTGAGAGAGAGAGGAGCAATGGACTACAAACACCAAAGCAGGATTCAGAAGTGAAAATTCAAAGAAGCAGCCGAGAAAGAAAAGGCAAAGCCTCCGAAAATAGGCAGTTTCTTTAAAAAGGAAGACGAGATAGCAAGCTAGTCACTGAACAAGAGCCGAATAAGACACCTGCTAATGCTAGCACCAGAGCACCACCCAACACCATTGTCTGGATGTAACCGATGTAAGTAGAACATATTTATTATTTATTTGACAAATAATCAACCTACGCAATTGTGTTTTGTGTTTATAAGGTCTATGGACTGACTTGAATAATGTCGTCAATGTGCGGGTGCGCCATCACCAATAATGTTTTCATCTGTGTCAAGGTGCGTCATCACTAATGACTTAATCCGTTATGGTGCTCCGCCACCAGATTTTGTTAAATAGCTTGTCACTATCTTGGCCTTGCTGTTACCACTCCATTAGCATGGCGGTGTGTTTTCCTAGTAATAATTTCATTTAGGCATCAACTGTGCAGTGCATTTCGCTGTTGCTGGTCGTTTTAAAGCTGCGTGCTTTCACTTCTTTGATTTGCTACTGACTGATTGTGATGTGCCGATCGCTTTGACCATCTTGCATTGGGGTCTGGCTGCCTTGTTAGCCACTGAGGCTAAGCTAACTAAAACTAAAGCTACAGTACTGTAATACTTACAACAATAGCCTCAGCATTTTAACAACACTACACCTGTTGTATTAGGCTATTAGCTATAACTAAGGCTGTTGACCAAAAAAGCAGTTATTTTCTTAAAGTCTTGTTGCTTGTAGGTGTGCTGTTGTTGGCTATTAAGGTATTTCAAAAACTGCATTTGGTGTGAGCATTTAATAAAAAATAAGGTGTGTAGGTGTGTGACTGGCTGTTACCAGACATTTGGCTAGTATTTGATATTTTAACTCCTCGTCAGACTTTTCATTACATCAATATTAAAACCATTAAAAGGTAGCTGCCTGTGTTTTTACAATACACAAGTTAACTAAGTCAGGAGCTTATTTTCAGTTCAGACAATAAAACATTTACTGTTTAAAACTCCTGAAAGTAATTGTTTCTCTGAGCTGAATCCTATAAAATGCTGCGAGCACTACACATGCAGAGTACGACTCATTCTGTCTGGTCTCTCGCAGTTGTGTGGCCTAATTTTTAGCACATCATATTCACTCTCACGCAGCCTCGGGTAACAGTAATCAAACTTTTGTGAGACAGGCAGACGTATAAACTTGGAGCTAAAGCGAGAGTCCTGCCTGAAGTAATGCCCAGTTCGTACAGAGTACAGTGACACCAGAATATGTGGCACCGCAGGGGCTGCTGTGGCGGTGGTGGCGGTGCGTGGGAAGGGGAAATTCAGGTAAAGTTGCCTTGAGGAAAAGTCTTTTATGCTGTGGCTGAGTGGGAGCATGCAAGATTAACTCTAGTATCCACGCTTCCTCAAGGCTGCCATCAAGTCCCTTCTATTGGACAGCGAAGGAACAGCTGTTACTTCATCAAAGCCTACCTTTTTAGATTACCTGGGTGCTTCTGTATGCTGTATGTGGGTGTTAACTGTGTCTAGGAGGTGGGTGTATAGGCCCCGTCTTCCTCTACTAGTGATTTCCTGCATTTACTCACATCTTTTGTTTTATTGGCAATATACCTCCTAATGCCCACAGTCTTCCAGCTGACAGGATGCTCATATTTTTTGTTTTTGAACCCTTAGAGCACTTTTGTTTGGACTCTACAGAAGGTCAAGTGTTATTGAGTTAAATCAGAAAGTCTGTGTGAGTGAACCTGAAGACTGTGCGTCACTGCGTTTGTGGGCGTCTGGAGGTGCACTTGAGTGCGAGTGGGAAGATGTGTGTGGTAGTATATTTTCCCATTCTTCCTTCAGTCTGGGTTATTGTTTTGTTTTCTACCAGTGAAAGTAAGAAGAAGTATAATTTCAAGCTAAGAATGCCCTAAGGTCCCCGTTGATAAGGAGACTTGAGACAGACCTTTTGTTGAAGATCCCCAACAAGCAAGAATAATTTTGCATGGATGAGAAAATGTGATTAACTATCAAGTGAATGCCTCTCACCAGAACACAGGCTTTATGTTTTTAATCATATCAAACCAAAAGATATTATGTTTCCTGAATAAATGGATGGCATTTCTCCATTGCCTCAGACACAAGCATGATTCGGGCTTTTATTGGCATTTAAATAGCAGCGGCACATATCCATGGTAATAAGGCTGCACTGGATGTATTTCAGGTATGCTGTGGTGTGAATCATCAGCTCTACATTGAGAGGTAGGGACAGGGACTTATCCCTCACAGCGCCATCTCTCAAATTCTGATTAACCCAAGGTCAGGTTAGCCAAACATTTGCATCAACAATGCAAAACCTCATCAATAATTCCATAGCACAGCTTATCTGTCTGGGTATTCTATTATGCAAGTCTTTTCCTCGGATATCTTAATCTGATACCCAGCATTTGGTTTGGTTAAACATTTTTTTTCTTTCTGTCTCCACCTGGCCCTTCTGCTCATTATACAGTTAAATGAATGCAAATTATGGTAGTTTAAACATAATAGTAGTTCCTCCTTATGTAAAATTCCAATCAACTGTGGCTGAGCGCTTCTGTACTCTTCTAAAATACAGTTGTGAGATCAAAACTTAGCACATACCAGCAAGCCGTGACACCAAGCTTCCCCACGCAGATTATTAAAGGTTTTCTCACATTTATTGACAACAGCCGTTTCTCTAATGGATACTGTCACTGTTCAGATCTGCGTTGGCGCAACAGTCGCTGCAACAGGTGAGGCTTCACTCGTCACCTCCCATAGGATTCAGGCTAACCTTGGTGGCATTTCCAAAATAAATTCGGCAGAGCAAGAAACGAAAGAAGACGATTCATTGCACGTCACGTTCTACCAGGCAGTCTTGTTACTTTGCAGCAACGCAGAAAGATCAAACTCATAAATATTGTCTCTTCTGGGACTGATGAAAAACAAACAGCCAATTAAAATCCAGCTTGCCTCTGCTGGTTCCTCTTCTTCACTCTCTCCACTTTCCCCTCTCTTCTTGTTCTGTTCTGTCATTCTGTGCAAGGTACAGCCTAGTTTGCAGAACTAGGTTGCAAAGGCATGTACTGTGTATTTTTAATGATGGGGACCCAGGTAGCCTTGTCTGCCAAAGCCTTTCCTTTATGCATACCAACCCAGTTCATTTCACCGCATCTCCCTCCTCTTTTCTGAGGATTATTTAAATAAACACTATGCTGACATGCTCTCATCTGTTTTTGTTCACATTATTTTGACTTTTAAATTTCATGGGTTAGGCTGGCATGTGTTTACTCTCCTCAGTTGAGCTCTGCGTCCTGGAAATACTGATGATAGTAGAATAGGACACAAAGCACAGGAAATCTGCCATCCCTGCTGTTGTACCTCACTTTGAAAGGTGCACAAGGAAAGTGGAGGCTGACATGTTGCTGTCACTGACATGAAGTTATGTCTTTGCAGATCAGCCCCACAGTCACGCTTGTGTTGTGACTGCTCAGGTTTGAATGCTCAAACACCGGGGATCACTGACAAAAAGACTATTTGAACATTGGCTCAACATAAGTCGGAGTTATAAAAAGCAGCATGGCATTGGGGCTAACAGTCGGCAAGAGAGGGAGCCCAAATCAAATCCTGTGCACAGCCGTAACCTTCTTTTTTCCTTTTTGTGGATTTCTCTCCCCTGTGCCCATGCAGATTAACTGGACTGGTTTTGCCTACAAAGACATCTGTGACCTAAATGCAATGCTTGATTACAACAAAAAAGAACATTGAAGTTCAAGCACTTCTAGAATTGGGTAGTAACACCTCAGGATCACCTTAATTCAGTTGTTTTGTCTTCCCTTTGAGGACTAAATATCTGTAGAGAAATCTATTTTTAAGTATTCTTCTGATATTTGCACAACACACAAAACCTGAATTTCCCACAATTATCTCTGTACTTCTTGCTGTGTGTGAATCTGAAATAAACATCCCAACCATCCAAATTCTGCAGAAACAGTCTCTCTCTCTCTTTCACTCACACACATGCACCCCGAGTGTCAGAAAGCGGAGCCCAATTACGATCTTTTCAACATGTTGCTGATATTGCTTTCTGAAGACTGAACACAGCCCATTAAGTTCCATTAAATGAGCGAAAAATCAAATGCAGTTCAGTGTTGTTTATGTTCCTCCCACAAATTGAATTGTGTGACAATAGCATGAATTATACATGAATTTCCGAAAGCCATTAATGGTTTAGTTTAGGCAATTAAATTAGTTTTTAGATCTTAGATTAGTTTTAAGGGTTAAGGTTTTGGCAGTTATACATTTGAGAAAACTGAAACACCTTGGTTAAAGATTAAAGAAGGCTTCAAGGTTAAAGCAGAAAAATCCAGTAGAATATTTGTCTCCTTCACATATAGTGGTGGTGGCAGGAATATATTATTTTCATAATTTTTCACGGTGCAATCACATATTTGCTTTTATAACAAAATCATGTTTTATTGCACAACATTTCTGAACCTCTGGCTCAGAATTGGCCTTGAGTGATCAAACTTTTTTGAGGAAAGTGGACAGGCCTCAGATGTCCAATGCAATTATCCATTGTGTTGCAAAAATCCATGGGCCCTCAGCTATGGTAACTACGGTAGGTCAAAGTTGAACCAGGAAGTAGCTTGGCAATGCAGGGAATGTTCACTGTGTAGAGTTTGGTCAATCATTTCGGTGTTTACTGTCATTTTCACTTTGTTTTAGATAAATGGACTGAAGTGGATTTTTTAACCTATAACCTATATTACAATGCTTCATGGACTTATGACCCATGGACTGTAAGTCATTGTTTCTAAAGTGAAGCTGGTGAGTAAAATCTCATTATCTTATCTTTTCCTATGTAACTGATATGATTTATCTTATATAATTACCAGACAGGAATAATGCCCCAAACTACAAAGTAAGACCCAGTGATTTAAAAAAAAAAAAAAAAAGTAAATTCTCCTCAGAGAAACCAGTCAAACAATAAAATTACCCAATGTATGGTAATACATGCAGCCCTCAAAATTTGTCTTTTGATTATGTTAATCCACAATTGGAGGGAAATAAAGCAGCAGTGTATCTGGGGTAAAACCAGATGATCTAAAAGCCTTGTCTATTGTTTTTTGAACTGAACTAAACAAGTATGTTCTTTAAGTCAATGAAAGTGATTCTGAAAGTATGATAGCAACAGAAAAGCTCTTCGTGTTCATTTGTGCAGACTGCTGCTCGTGTCAATTAAAAAGAGCAAACCTTTTGGCCTCCGAAGCTCTTTTCATCCCCAGTCAGTCCAGCAGCTAAATTATGCCAAAGCATTTTCTGTCTGCTTCAAGGCGAGAGCCCTGATTGCCTCATCACTGCCAGCCAACACTCCATGCCAAGTACAGCCCTTATCTGAAATACTTGCCAATCAATCATAGGCACAAACTTTCCCATCTGATGGATGCTGGAAACTCACAGAGTGCATCCAGATGGTTTCAGAATTCAAAGCAGCTTCATTTTAGGCCCCACGCTTCTTGTCGTAGACTTGCCATTTTCTCGATGCTTTCCTGTCGACACATCTATCTGCTGTCAGGCAGACACGTCCCGCCATTCGGTCTAATGACCATCTGCCTGTGTTCCTGGTCCTTTTGAGGTGGCAGCAGCCCCGCTCTTTTACTCTACTTTTGTCCTGTACTGGGAAAAAAGTCCTATGCATCTTTGTGTAGTCAGTGTAGATTCTAAATTAATACAACTCTAAGGCAGATGGATTAGGCTATACAATTGGATGTTGACACAGCCAGCACTCCTAGATGCAACTGTTTCCTCAGTGTTGAAAAAGGGTGCTGTGGTTTGTGGAGACGCCACTTTTTTCATTACACACCAGGCTTGTTAGAGCCTCTCATTTAGCTCCCAGTTTTGCAGTGTGGCTAAGGGCCTCGGGGCAGAAAAAGAACTACAACACACACCTGAGCTTGGAATACAGAAATACAGACGCAGCCAAGCACATTCTCTCTAACTTATGCATTGTTTATTCCAAAAAAATAGGACTCTGTCTGTCCCATTATGCAAACCAGTCATGTTTTTTTGAGGCATTCTCAGCTATCTCCCCCATCAAACTCTCCTTCTCCTTTTCAAAGCTTGTCAACTCTGGTTAAGCAATGTGTCAGGAATGAATAGACAGAGGCTGATTAGTTTGCCTTCTCTCTTCCTCACTGCTCCACGCAACCATCTCCTTGCTATCTCTAACATCTCCGATGACTGACAGATTGCTCGTAGCATTTCCTGTCCTCGTTGGATTCCCTTTGCCCCTCTCTCACTCCTCCCCTCACTTCGTCTTTTGGCGGCTGAGTGCCATGTGTGTTGCCCATCCATAACGTTCTGCCAGTGAAGTGAAGGGTGTCAGAAATAATGTCCCAGCAGGTTGTCCCAGCGGGTTGTTGATTTTTTTCCTTTTTTCCCCAGTGAGCTCATCTGAGGTGAGATTTTGGATTAGCCTTGGCTACATGAAGGCTACACACATAGGCACACAGTAAAGGTGTCAGTGTGTTCAAAACAAACAAGCTACATGAAAGCCTTAATAGTGTTGCACTCGGTTGTACACACAAATAGATAGATTAAAAAGGAGAAGTTCAGACACTGCTTACTTAGCTCTGCACACCTGGCTAATTGCTCAGTTGTCAGACGCATCACTCCCCCCCAATGCCAATGTCACAAAGCTCTGCGGAGAGTGGCTTTTGGACGCTGTTTGACAATCCGACAAGCGCTTTGGTTGAAGCATACTGACACCTTGACAGTGGGATAGCAGTGGGAGTCGTTCAGTTTACTTGGCTGTTGCTTGGTGGTCCAGCAGCAAAACCAAATCTAAGGGTGCTTTTACATTCGGTTTGGTTCATTTAAGCTGTTGTGAAAACTGTCAATGCAACTCTGGTGTGGACTAAACAGGGTGCAGGTGGGTGCAGTAGATATGGGAATGTAGCTTGAAGCTAACTATTATTAAATCAATCTGCTGATTGCGAACTGTACAATAAGCAAACTGTAGAAGTGGTGCATAGGTATGCAAGTTCGTATGGTAACCATAGTAACATGTATGCGTCAGCTCATGAGTGCTGGGGTTTTCCCTGGTACAACAGAAACTACTTTTAAAGTCGCCCGTGTTTTTGTTGTGTTTTATCCCCACTGCAGAATTAACTGGGACATTATTAAATCTGTGGTGTATTTTTGGGTTACACCATATATGGTGCAGTAGATAAGAAAATGCATGCACTACCCAATCATTCCGTACACAAGCACCACATGGTATTAGCATAACAGTGACACATTTTCTTCCAGCAGAGGGATACGCTCAGCAGTCAGTCCAGTGATGAATAAGGTATTAGCATGACCACACTCTCTTTTACACACCACTTCTCATCTGGCAAGGCTAAAGCTCCCATTAACTGTGTTACTGAAGCATGAGAGCGCAGGTAGCCACATGCTGCATAGATATGCGCTGGCCCTTTGAGACGAGCCCTGAAATCCCTGTCAAAATGAATCTGGTACCCCCATGCTCAGTGAGTCCAGCCGCACAGCCCCAGCAAAGATGATGAGCAGCGGGGTCTGTGTTTTCACCAGCTACTGCTGTTTAACAGTTTAATTTGCTGATCAATAAGTCAGTCAATTAGTCAACTTACCCACGAATTACTATTTGCTTGTGCACACAGCAATGTGTGTGCCTGTCAAATACTGTACGGGCTTTGTCCCTCCAATCACAAACACAAGGGGTCACTTCAATTAAACATGGAAATTGCAACAGTTTCCCGCTCCCTCCTGTTCCTCCCCACCTCTTCATCAATGTCTGTTTTTGTCCTCGTTACAGCAGCGCTTGCTGCCATTGACGTGCAAATTGGCTCCATCTCGATCATCTCTCTCTTGTTGTGTTCCTTCCCCCACTGCTCATTAAATTACAGTGTGCTCAACAGGGGAAACACATCTACTAGGGCTCTGATAGGCTGCTAGTGTTTCCTCAAGTGTCATTAATCACACTTTGAGAGATGAGCGACAAAGTTTAGCTCCTTCAGTGTACTTATGGGTCAAAAGTGCTTTGACAGTAATGCCTGACAGGTTGGTTTAGGATGATGGTTAATTCTTCAGGTGCTTGTAATTATCCAGTGGCTTCAACCTGCTACCTTTCTATGCATAAGGGACTAAATGTGTTGCACATAGGTTGTGAGTAATATGTAATATCTTGCATTGTACATAATGGCCCAATGTGACTGTAATCACAGATTCATGAATATAGTCAGCAGAAAGCAGAGACATGTGCAAATACCTAGCAACATTAAAAACCCATCATCTTTATTGCTCCGTGAACATTATTTTTTATTGAAGCTGCAGACATAAGGGATTCTTTACCTTGCTATCTTTTAATAATGCCATACGTTCCTTGTGTGAGTTTTCACCGTTCACCTTGCTCAGGTTATTTAGTTTCATTAGTGTTGCAAAATAAGCAACATCCTGAAGATTTACATAAAATGTCTAATCATCTCTCCCGAGCGGGATATTAGCTGGGACTCATTTCATGTTTGGTGTGATTGTAGCTCGCCATGACTTTGGTGCTGTGCGTGTGTGTGTGTGTCTGTGTGTATCTGTGTGTGTGTGTGTGATGCAGATTTTACGGTCCTGAAAAAAGAGCAGGCAGCACAATTGTAAAAGTCCATATTTGATTTTATCAATTTCTCTGGGGTCAAATAAATATCTGCTCCCGTTAAAATACAACACAGCAAACGAACTGCAGATCTGATTATGCAAATGTTACATAAATCACATTAATAATATTCATGAGATTATGATGATTTCTCCAAATGTTCATCTCTTCATTGACTATAGATGGAATTAAGTTGACCTTTTGAATAGGCTCAATATGCGACAGCATAACGGCATCACTTAATGGAAGTCAAGCACCATGCATCTTTTTTATTATTTATTTATTGACATGGCATTTTGATTCAATTCATTGCACCGTTGTTACTTTGTGTTGCAGGACAGTAGCCAACACAGTTTCTACTTTGCTAGAGGGCTTGGCTGAAGCCTAAAGGTTAGAGTAGCAAGCTTGTGGCTTAAAGGTCACTGGTTTGAATCAAACAAGTCTGTTATTGAATATCGATCAGTTTTATTGTCCAGCTTTGACAGTTAGAAACTCCTCTGTTGTGTCCACAGCTACTGAAAAACTGCGTTTTCTTTGATTGCACTTTTGAGTTATTAATTTTAATACCGTGCTCAATAATGTTTTCGCGCTTTAATTTTTCATTCAAAAGGCTGTTTTCCAGAGTTCCTCTGTCTGTCAAATAGATGAAGCAGGGTGAGCTGTATTACAAATCAGCTAAAGAGTGTCATTAACCTGGGGTTCAATACGTTTTATTTGTCATCTAAATGCTGTTTTACAGACTTTTCCACCTGACTAGAAACAAACCGTGGGAGAAACACTGAATACTTTTTTTTTTTTTTTTTTTTTTTTAGCATGAAATACATATCAGTCCGACTGATGAAGGTTAAATTCCTGGAGCTGAACCTTCTTTTTCATAGCCTTGCGTGTTGCATGTTCTCCCATTGTTGGATTTAACTTTGGGCGTCATGCCGGTCAGGTGGAGTGGGGAATCTAAACTGTCCATTGCGTTCTATCTGTGTTTGTGACGAGCAAGCATCCTTAGGTCGATAATAAATACAGCCTCCAAGACATTTTCCAGATAACTGCACAAACATGTATCCACACTCAAGAGCAGTGTTTAGCCAATTTTGCTGTTAAAAGATGATTGTATGATGTGATCGACCCTGCCTGCCTGTTTAAACGCACACCCTTCTGAACTTCTCGACCCACTCAAGTATAAATCCAATCATAAATCTTTTAAAACCAAATAAGGGAAGCCTTGTAATGTTGAGTGTTAATTATGCATTAAGATCAGGAAGGGCATCATTTATATTTCTAGCCATGTGTCAGCTATTCCTTATATGAAGATGCATGACTCTTCTGCTAATTGCTGCTGCTGAGACTTTCTTGCTGGATTTCTTCTTGATATTCTTTATGCTTTCCATCTTGTTAAGTCGCACATGGACAGGCCTCTTTTCTGTGCACCGCAGAACTTGAGGTGCTGTAGTCATTTTTACACAGCCTCCTCTGAATCACCATTCTCTGACAACTATAATCTTATTTTATAGCAGCTGCCTGTCTGTTTTATTAACATTATTTAATATCCAGCTATGTGCCAGCACAGTTTGCATAACGCCGCATGACCATAAAATATTGTTCCTGCTTCTCAGCCACACGAGGGGGAGCTTTCAGGGGGAATTGGCATTTTTTGGATAAAGCATTTATGCAAAATACACAAAAGCCTTAAAGTGGAATCAATTTTACTTTATATTCATACAAACTCCAACATCAAATAATCTATGATGTAAATTTTATTAGGAAAAAAGTCAACCTGCAATTATATTACAGCCCTTGGACTTACAAGCACTGTCACATTACAGTCCAGACACAAGATTAATTCAGCAACCCACATGGATGATTGATTATGTAACTTCTTCGCTCGATATAATAAACATGAAAAATGATTGAATAATAGACTTGACTGCATTCATTTCCAGCTGAAACACTGAATGGGCAAATCTATAAAACTGTCAGGGACTTAGAAAATAAGCACAATATTCCAAATCTGAAGGACACGAGGTGTCGGTTGTCAGATATAATAAAGACAATGAGTAAAAATGTTTATATAGCACAGCTCTGCAACAACAGAGGCACATGGTTTACCTCTGACTGGTCATTTTCAAAGAGAGCATTCATTGTTAACACTGTCACTTTGATTCTTTGCTTATATGGTCATTCTTCAATACCCCTTATTCTTCTCTGGGGTCATGGGAGAGAAGGTGAGAGGGTTACCCAATCCCAGCATGCATTTGCCAGGGAAATGTTCTGGACTAGGGTTGCAAATTTCGTGCATTTTCCTTGATTGATAGTTAAACATGTTAACAATCAATAATCGGTTAAACATGAATAATTAATAAGATAGAAAACGTCTTTTTCTCAGTTTATTTTATTTAGACACTTTTAGCGGCACAGTTATCCATCCATTATCTATATCCGCTATATCCTTAGAGGGTCGCGGGGGGCTGGAGCCGATCCCAGCTGGCATTGGGCAAGAGGTGGGGTACACCCTGGACAGGTCACCAGTCAATCACAGGGCTGACACATAGAGACAGACAACCATTCACACTCACAGTCACACCTGCGGGCAATTTAGAGTTGTCAGTCAACCTAACCTGCACGTCTTTGGATGGTGGGAGGAAGCTGGCGTACCCAGAGAAAATGGGGTGACAGTGCTAACCACTGCACCACACATTAGTTACGTGAAACACTGATTTTAATTAATATTGTACTGCTTCTCAACGCGGCTAGTAATTGTACCTCCTGAGGGGGATGCGATAGCGTGGTTCAATGTAGTCCAGTAGCTCACGAAATCCCTCACGGCCCACCACGTTTGTAGGCATCATGTCCTTTTCCACCGTAAAGCAAAGCCTCAGAGTTATTGCCTCTGCACGCACATCACTACAGCCTCTTCTAGCTAACACCGACATGATAGTTTGTTCGGAGGACGGTGTTCCACTTTGGACTTGCACTGCAGCCGTTGGGTGCTGACTTTTAAAGTGGTACAATATTGACGTTGTACTGGAGCTGTATTTTAAGACGGTGTCGCAGTATTTACATTGAGCATTGTCCTCTTTTACAGTGTAATGCTGCCACGCTGGTTCATCTTGCCTCACCATTTCCCACTGAGTGCTTCTTCCTTTGTTGCACCGGTAGTTTTTCTGAACTGCAAAGATGAAGTACACCCTCTTGTGGTATAACAGTTAATATACGTGAGCTCCGGAGAAATGGTACACAAAACATACATTTTTAATCATACATTTTTTTAATAATAGCACTGTTTCTGTGTACTTTTAGCTCCCTAAATGTACAGATCTCACCATACTTAAATAAAAATGAATAAATCTATTTAAATGAAATTGAACAGAGGCAGTGTGGTGTACATTAAATGTTGTTTTATTGTAAATATACAGTGAAGATAACGGGCATTTATTAACTGCAGTCAATGTGACTGAAAGCTCAGAAAAGACTATTTTTTTCCCCCCCTCAAAAAAGTGTGTTAGTGGACCTTTGAGTTGAGATTACTGTCACACACAACTGTGTGTAGACAGTTATATTGAAGTGTAATGACCAGAGCCTGGCTGAGCTGGTGAAGCATGCAAGAATGCTTTTGTCCTAATTACAAATTAAGTGCACTGCGTCCTGTATACTCTGTATTGAGAAAGGTCTGTAGACAAATATTGTACCTTGAGTCATACAATGTTTAATATACAATATTCCCTTTATATTTTTGGAACATTTCCCCTCAAACTGAGGAAGAGATCCCTGCTTAACATGTCTCCAGTGGAAGAGACAGGGGGACACAATCCAGTCCTAGGCTGAGAAAGTTCAGCTGAAGATAAGATGTTTCTCAAATCAGATCTTTAAGACAGACTGCCCACACTGTTATTTGCAAGTGATCAGATCGGATTTGTGTGTCCAGACATCACCAACATATCTGCATGGGTTGCTGTGGTAACAAGGTAGGCATCAGTAACTACGTACACTGGTGATGCGGCTTTCCAACGCGGAAGCATGAGAAATTGAGATCCATCACCTCGCCCTCCAAGAAATCGTACTGTCAAGGGATCTCTTAATGGCCAGTATAGACAGAAGGAATGATTACAGCAAGCAAAGACTGTTTCAATATTCATACCTGACTACTCATTTAACAGACAGACCTGAAACATTGTGAACCTATCCTTTAAGTTCTTGTAACACTGCTGGAGTCTCCACTAATCCTACAGAGGTCATAGATGACTTCATACAGTACATCTCTGAATATTAGAATCTTTTTTTCTAATTAGAATTTTAGTTATTTTCTTTATCAGCTCTTGAGATTGAAAAGAATGGCGTGAGAAGCCAAACTCAGCTTGCACATGGAATATAACCCCTCTACACCCACGGACACTAAATCCTTGTAGCTATCAGGTCAAAAACAGGACGATGTCAGTGAGGATCAATCTGTGGTGGAGGGACTTAATTTCGCGCAGTTCTAAATGTGCCCTTCGAGACGGAGCACAAGAGTCGCTGAGAAAATGAGACGGATGACATGAAAGCAGAAAATTGCCATGTGCGATAAAGGAAAAGTCAGGAAAAAGAGCCATGTGGAGGAGTAGGGGCGACTGTTAAAGCATGAGAGTAGAAAGGAGGTGGAAGAGCTATGTTCTTTGCCATTATTTATCCCAGTGCACTCCAAAATGAATGCCTCATCATGCCATCTGCTGTAATGTGTTCCCCTGCCTCATCCTCTTGTTCTCCTCCTCGAGTAACTACTCCTCTCTACACACACACACACACACACACACACACACACACACACACACACACACACACAAAGGTGTGTGGAAATAGTGACAAAACAAGGCCGCCAGCTTCCTAAAGGAGGCTTTGTCAGGCATCATGCTTGGGCTGCCATGTGAAAATGTTTGGTGTTCCACAGCTTCTTACTAAATCTTCCTATTCTTCGTCTTCCATAATTTGGTAACGCCACTGCAAGTGAGATCAACGTGTTCCCGGGTTGACATGATTAGGACGTCTGCCCTGCCCCAGGGGCACACAGGGGCCATGACCGCCAAGAGGAACAGCCCGTAAACAAGACTTTCCTCCGGTTTTTCCAACTTACTGCTTCACTTGGTTCCCATTGAAGCCAAGCATGAGGCTCACGATTACATGCGCTCCATGCATGCACAACAAGGAGCAGTGAGGGGGAAATCTAACTGTATGTCACAAGAAAGTGTGAGGAAACAACGGCGGATACTTCATTAGCAGTGTCATACATGAGTACATTTGTGTAAAAATGTTTTTCATGTAGCTGAAGGCTGAACTGTGTAGCTTTTTTATACGTTTGTTGCTCCTAAAGGCAGAGTTAATTCAATATTTAAATATGAAGAAAAGCGTGAGGTGAAAAGCGTAAACCACACACTGCACACATGTGTTCAGTCTAAAAGGAACAAGAGCAACAAAAACTGGAACATTTTTGAAATCTAACTATCTGTACACTGCTGTTTGGCAGGCAGTTTGTATTTCTCTCTTGAAGGATAATTCCAGTTATTTTCAACCTGGACTTGTTTTTTTCTACTTTTTGCCATCATTGCGATTGATTCTGTTTAAAAAATTCAATAGATTACTGTAGAGCTTGATGCAGCTTTACTTTGCCTCTTCAGCAGTTGGACCCGAAAAGGGATTAAAACACGTCCTTCCAACAAAATAACAATCACAGAAGAATAAGACCTGGCTTGAACCGATTTTCAATTATCCATTGCCTGAAGCTGGAGCACATTGCAGTATTGGATATGATATGTTATTTCAACAAGCATGAGCTGAACAGCTCAGGTCCCCTAATGCTGCGTTCACTGCATGCTGTATATTCCGTAAATACAAGCTGCTGACTGGGGGGGCTGTCTAGAGGTAATAACATGTAGAGGGTGCTTTTACAAACTCTGATATCTGCCACCTGAGTAACAAATTCAGGAAGCGTGACAACACAAGCAATAAACACAGCAGCTAATCCTCTCGTCAAAAGTCCATGATATTCAATTATTTTAATTAGTGAATAATTGGAATGACAAGCTATACTTGCACTAATACAACATAACACTGTTCTATCTGTAACGCTGGTAATTATTTCGTCACAGCTGCGTTAAGAAATGTTTAACTGCAGCATGAGTTTGCAGAGGGGACGTGCTTTAATCACGTTTTAAGTTCATAGCACACCACAATGCTTTCAGTCACACTTTACGTGCTGGGAATATTTAGTCACAGTTGGCAAGTTTATTTAAGAGCGGGCAAAAAAAAAAGTAGCAATTTTGCATATGCATGGACAACGACGCACATGCGTGAGCGCCCGCAATGGCATCCTGTCATTGGTTTCATATCATTACTCTGTTGAACCAGCCCGTTCTCATTCCCAGGGCGTCAAATAAAGACGTTTTGTCATGCCCCTGTGTGTGTCATACAGATGCACAAGGTACCCTTCAGTGTTTGCACCAGGCTTTCAACATAGTGACGTAGTAGAGTGACAAAGTCAGCGTAGGTAAGAGGAGGTCGTGGGTCAAACAAGACAGGACTTTCACCCAGCAGACCAGGGTTTGTGTAACATGTAAAACCAAAGTTTTAAGTTACATAACGTTACATACGTGACTTACACCAAACCACGATCTTTTCCTAAACCCAACCAAGTAGTTTTGTTGCCTAAACCTAAAGGCCTACACCTTGTGCGTCTGTATGAGACGCGGGGGGGGCATGACAATGCAGCGTCTGTGTTTGACCACCTGGGATGAGAACACATTGGTTGAACAGTTGGTTGCAGTAATGTGCCAAGAAACGTAGTAATGCGCCAACCAAGGCTAGGAAGAAGAAGACTGCTAGAGTAAACATGGATGTAAACAATGCAGGATTTAAAATATTTTTAAAAATCGGCTTGTTTTATGAGGAAGGAAATTCAACACATTTGTTAGACCTCAAGGATGCACACAATTCACTATGCTGAGTGGCGCTGAATGTAAATAACTTAATAACATAAATATAAGATAAGATAGAACTTTATTTATCCCGAAGGAAATTGTTGGGCAGCAGTTACAGTACAAAGTAGTAAGAGTGCAAATATGTAGAGTGCATGTATGCATGAAAAGTGTCACATAGCTACGTATGTACAATATCACATCTCATGTATCAAAAGTGGCAGTTTCAGGATAATGGCACACTGAATTTCACTTCATTTCCCAAGATTCTCTTGTGTCAGTTGCTTTAAAAACATTATCATTACCTGACTGAGAGCAAGCAGGGGGGGACCAACAAACATGGCTCCTGGTGAGGTGCGATGTGTTTTAGTTTTGTGATAATACCACAGAAATGCTAAAACGTAGTGTAAAGGTATATTCAGACTGAAATCAAAGCAATTTTGCCTCACATCATTTGAGCAAATTTGACAGCTGTGAGTGTTTTTTGCAGTCTGTACTTATTTGCCCTAGACAGCGAGTGTACCCACTGCACAGACGTTAGCTACAGCTAGCTAGCCAAGTGCACACCGGCCGTTTGTGTGAAGAGTGGCTGTGTGTGTTAGTGTAGACAGCTTTACTCATCTGTAACCTCACACAGAAGTCGAAGTTCTTTCTGTTGTTTTCCTCCAGTCTCTCGTTCTTGTTTGCTATATGCAAACATTTTTTAATATGTGCTGGGACAACTTCGCCCAGGGTGTTTTCACATGTATTTGCATCCTCATGCGTCTTTGCACTGACTTTCTATCCTATCATGCCACCTCTAAAATTTGTTTTGCTTTCAACGTGAACACATCTTACCAGTACCATGTAGAAAATACAAGAGTAATGTCAGTTACACAGCAATATTCATCTAAACTTTACTAGCATTAGCTAATGATAGTCACCATAAGCTATGGTGTGTGGCCATACTAGACATACCAAGTGAAGCTGTGGCAGCAAAATGTCTGACTGTATTCACTAAGGGTGTGCTTTATTGTTTATGAATTCAACTTTTCATTAGTAAAAGGAAGACTGTTATTCATTCTTTCAAAAGTTACATAGACTCAGTTTAAATGGAAATACATGACAAACTGTTTCTGTATCCTTGAACTAAACTATCAGTGTGCAGTTATAATGAGGGTCAAATGGTTAATGTGATTGTATTCAAACATAATGACAACACTAGACTCCACAAGTGTCTCAATGATGGGAAAATTGTTAAATTCTGATGTCTGATAGTTTAAGAAACAGTTTTCTTGGCCTAGGGCCTTTGCATGTCCAACTTGTTAGTGTCTCCCTTCTTGAGACAGAACTGCTCCAAAAGTCAAAACACTCATTTCACTCCCGTTAAATGCTGTTCAGTTGCTGGGCGCTCGTTGCACACGCACTCTTGAGGGAATTCAAATCTTTCTTTAAACTACTATCAAACTGATTTCTCCATTTATTCGTAATTATGTCTTTTTCTCCTTACTGCCGCCGAGGCTGTATCTGTAGCAGTGCAAACAAACTTGTGGACAGAAATGACTCCTCTGTCGCTGGAACAAAAGCATGCCATAGCATAAACTCACAGAGGCTCATTATTTCTTTGTGGGGTTATCAGTAGGGGAGTAGAGGCAGCTGTAAATGGGAGTGCATACAGTTGTAGGCACTAAACACTCTGTTTAAGCACTCCTGTGCTTCTTGATTCTCCTCCGCGTGTTTAACCCATCTTGTCTCCCTCAGCAGGAAGGTTAAATTGCTCCTTGTTAATTGGTTGTGTCTCTGCGCGTCCCTCTCTTCCCATCCATCCATTGCTACAACTTTGGGAATTAGGTCATTAAACAGAACCGGTGGCTCCTCCTACATGTACAGCCTTTATTTCAGGCCTACCAGGCATAATGGCAGATTATCAATTTACTGTTGTCACTGGCTGCAGAACAAACGATGCTCCCAGTGGTAATCTATTCATCATCATATCGTGGATACATTGTTAGCATGTCTTAGCATACACACTTCAACAGGAGTGTGACACCTGACCAGCTCATTACCAGTTGTCGCGTATAACCGGGCGCAGCTTCGGCCCTGCATCCTGAGTTGTTCTTGTGATTTTGCGGAGGCTCCATTTTTATCCTGCTGCAGTGTGTGGATTTGTCAGCATTAATGCCATAATTAAGCTCATAATGGATCATCTTAATTGCAACATATTTTTAATGAATGACCAAATGGAGGAGGGCTATCTTTGGCATGACAATGTTGAAAGCTTAATTAATTTCAACATGGTGCAAATTGACATGCTGCCTAGCATCTCATGCTTTAACGGGATAGGCTTATTATTTCCATCCCCCAGAATAAATATCATAATGAATGTACTCTGTCCAAGGCAGAAATGGCTTGTAATAGGTGTATCCATGACTGGGAGGAAGAAACTGAAAAGTGATGCTATATGGAAGTCCTACATCAAAGCCACGACCTGCTATTCCTTCAAAGGCAGCCATTATATCCCTGTCAGTAAAACTGTGGTATTTTGTGTGATGACATAGACACCGCACACCCCTGCTTCTCTCTTTCTTTCATGATATTCTTCTCCTTTAATCTTTTTTTTCCCCCTCTGAGTTAATCATCGTATGGCTGATGGGTTTTTGAAACGGGATGTGAAGAGGGTGCAGGACAGGACCCAGGCACGGGATGACCCCTTTATCAGCAGCGAGCAGGCTGTGACTGGGCCCAAGTTCTCGACTAAATGATTTCCCCAGAGAGTTGTGGTTCTGGCACCAAGTCAGACTCTGCCTGCTGTCACACACAGATGTATGGAGGTTACCCGACCCTTCTGCTGGCTGTCCGGGAGACTGGGCCGTGGGAAGATGATGCATATTTTATCACTAAGGGCTCCACGCTGTCTGTGAAGAGGGTTGAATTACATTGTGCTGTAATTGGTAACCGGCTATTGCTAGTGTCTGAGGAGATTGGAAGCATTCTGACAAACTCCTCTTCGATTTTTGTTCCTCTTCTTTTTCTTTACAGCAGACTTTGACTGTGTCACTTCTGAGTGCTTGGGGACTTGTGAAATTTTCCCAACTGAAGATGGACAGCCTGCTAGCAGTGTCAACTGCAGCTTTTCAAAAAAAAAAAAAAAAAGACACTATTTTGGAGAGTAAACAAAGCAAAGGAAAAGCTCCAACAACAAGCAAAGAGTTACATTTACATACCACGTACAACTATTACATTTGATTTTGGCAACTCTGGTTAAAACCCGAAAGGTTTGTACCACCAATAAATTACTTTTTGTTGGTCTCTACTGCTATAACATAACACCCAGTTAAAGAAAGTTTTACATTTGTTGCTCTAAATGCCCCATAACAAATGGATTCTCAGCATTGTAGATAAGACTGTGAGTGCTGTGTAACTGCCTACATGATTGTATTACTTTTATATCCCAATAGACTGTTTTGCAGTCTAAGATATCGTGGCCACAGTGGGTCATTCCAGTCTGTAGCTATGGAGCATAGCATCTAGTATACAAGTTGGACTGGATATCATAATTGCTACGATTGTAATGAGAAACTAGATTGGCAGCCTATTGCCTAAGATGCCAGAATGTACAACACAATGACCAATATCATAAAGATGAATTATTGCCACAATTTTCAATCCATGCTTAAAGTTTACCTGAAATTAAAATTAATTTTTTCAAGATGTCAGCAAATATGTCCTTGGTGCTTGTTTTGACTTGTTTGATTATTTGGTGAAAAATTAAGAAGTTTAAGTTCTGCAGTGACAGCACCACCTACAGTAGTGTTCACCAAGGGCGTGAATTTTTTGTTAGTCCTGCCCAGTGTCTGCTTGCTCTTTCAGACAAAGGATCCTCTAATGCAGTTTGTCTTAAGGAATTTCCAGCAGCAGCATAAATAAATGTAAATGAAACATGTAGAAACACTGGGTGTGTATGAATGTTGTGTGTCTGAGTCGCACTGGCATACCACACTCAAGTTTCTCTCTTTATAAAAATGCAAGCAGTGTAACATGTGAGGCCTGACTAATTATTTTTGCACTGAGAAGGATACGTTCCTTAGCCACATGTGGGCCCACACAAAGTAGCTGGTAAAATGTCTCAAAGGTGTTCAGTTGCTCACTCCACTGCTCATTACAAGCAAGCCAAAAACATTCTTTCTGTGTTATAACTGGTTGATTTCCATACATTAAGCAGAGAAGGAATAGAATAGAACAGAATAGCTTTTCAGTGCACCATGCTAAGTGATGGCCTGAATTAATTTATTGATTTCAATGTCAGCAATTTCATCCAAATCTTAGGTGACGCAGCAGTATGCGCAATTTATTTATACTGCTGCATTCATTTTTGCCCATAAATAATGACCAAATACAAGATGTACACAGAGAGCAGGAGGATGCTTTTGGAGGAATGTTGTGCTTTTAACAGGAAATGTTAAACATTTCAAAGCACCACTTACAGAAAAACAATAAGTCCAAAAATAATAAAACTGCTGCAGTTTTTCATTTTGAGCACTCATACTGCAGGGCTGCTGTTTATCAGATAACATTGTACTTCATCCTCAGTATTTACAACGGTCGCAAGAAAACAGTGGCTGTTTCAGAGCTGTTGTTTTCTGCATCTTTGCGTTCGAGTCGTAGAGGAATTTAACCAGGCTTAATGATCATTTTGATCCAGGGAGCTTTGCATTTGGTAATTGGTAATTGGCGTCACTGTCAACCAGATTCTCATTAAGGGAAAAGCATCATAGGATAGAAATGGCCACTTAAAAATGTTACATTATTGATTAAAATGACAGCAGTGCTGTTCAAGATACTATATTTGATTTCACGCCAGGGAAATAAAACCAATAATGTTAATGCAGAACAAATAAGACCAAATAATAGTCTTCAGTTTGTTTTGACCATAATTTCTTCATACGCTGTATAAAGCTGTACTAAGTACATAAAGTTGATAGCCTTCTGTGTCACTGTCATTCACTTCTCTCCCTGCTATCAAAACATAGTTAGTTTTAGCCAGCTAGCAGAGCAAAGTTACATCTGATGTCAACTTGCCAGTCTGATCTGATGTCAACAGGCTAGCCAATGTGTTTCTCCTTCATTGTTTATCTTTTCCGTTAGCATCACATTACATAATCACTCCAAAACGTGTCTTTGGTGCCACATTGAGAGATCTCTGACATTCTTTTGTGTTCTCTGTGAACACTCCAGACTTTTGCTATATATCAAGGAGTTTCCTCAGGAATTGAGCATACCATAATGCAGCTCTACTATACTTAACAAGCCTTACAATCCCAAAACAGTATACGCTGTCAAAATCTCGCAATGGTCGACGTCTCTTAGCATGGGCCGTTGCACAACATCAGTCTAATTGCCCCACTTTTAGCAATCATCCAACTCTTTTGTCCTGCCCAAAAGAGCGTGTATTAATATAATGCCTAAACTCAAAAGAGAAACCAGGCAATGGAAAAATTTTGACAGTCAGGACAAAACTCATTCTTATGATTGAGAAAATTACTTTTTCTGCTTCAGAGAAGGGAGTCGGCAAGCAATTGATGTTTTAGAGCTCGAGATGTGGGGTGTCTCCAGACCAGAGAAAAAGAATAATGTGCAGAAGGAGTTTTTCCAACATGTCACATGTCACGCATACACACTTACAAAACCAGAGACATACAAGTTTCCTTGTTCGCCACATATCCATCCATCCATCCATCCATCCATCCATCCATATTTTTAGCCTCCTCCTATCACAGGCTATTAACAGCTTCAAAAACAATCAAATGCACAAGCTACATGTGTTATAGTGCAGGGTTAGCCGGCTACGTGCAACACACAGCTACAGGCTAGTTTCCAAAGTCAAACATATTCAACTCAAGGCTGCAGACTAAAAATCCATCCAGAGGATTTGACTCTGAAGTTCAACAATCAAGCCGAGACGTGAGAGGCTGGCTGGGTCTGATTTCACTATTGAGGTTAATGTTAGGGGCGGTTATTTCCTGAGGCAAGCCACGGTCGTTTATATTTATTAATGACTATTTGTGTAAAAATTGAGGGCAGAACCAGATTTTCTTGGCGAGGAACGTTGTAGCAAGTAAGTTGTTTTGTCTCGCCCATGGCCTCTTGAGTCTGCAAGCTCTGAGTCATTGCACAATTGACTTGTTTGTTTTTTTGAAAAGTGCATACAGTTACTCAGAGTTCTAAAAGGCTCTGCTGAAGTGGAACATCAGGCAAGTTGTATCATGGGAAAAATCTTCCGCAAAAACATTACACATTCTTCCTTTGCGGTTGCAAACGGGTTATTGTCAGTTCAGTAGCATGGGTGGTTAGTTTTTGTCTCATTCACAAAGCAGTTATATCCAGAATTGACTGGATTTACACCAGTGCTCCTAATACCTTTTAAATAACAATTACTCAATAATATTAGGAGTACGTTTCCTCCTCTGCAGTTGACTTAGAGGGTGGGTGATGTGTTATTTTCATGCCAGAGTGGGAGTATAGCTGTTAAATCAGTTGCCACATTCCCACTGTGATATTGTCAAAGTCAGTCAGGTACAGTACATGAGATGAGCACTCAGAGATGTAAGATTACCAATAGGCAGGCAGCAGCACCATAAAGGACAAATGTTGTTCAATTCTAAATGACAAGACTGCACAAGTCCATTATATGACAAGGTCAGAAACAGGGCAGCAGAGGGGGGAGAGGGCCGTATAGCAAATGGATTCTCAGCATTGTAGATAAGACTATGAGTGCTGTGCCACCTACATGATTGTATTACTTTTATATCCCAATAGACTGTTCTGTACTTTAAAATACTGTGGCTTCAGTAGGTTGTTCCAGTCTAGCTATGGAGCATGGCATCTAGTATACAAGTTGGACTGGATATCATAATTGCTACAATTGTAATAAGAAACTAGATGGCAACATATTGTGAGAAGATGCCAGATGTACAACACAATGACCAATATTATAATGATGAATTGGCTTATTGCCACAATTTTCAATCCATCCTTAAAGTTAACCTCAAATTAAAATTCTTTTTTTTCGAGATATCAGCAAATATGTCCTTGGTGCTTGTTTTGACTTTGAAAAATTGAATTTATTTGGTTCCGACTGACAATGTTAGTACTGGTTATTTGATTGGTGCAGTGTCTGTGTGGATGGGCACTACAATTGTTTGTAATATCATTTCAATCCCAATGGCCCCACAGGCAATTTAACAGGTTAGGGGCTGATGTTGTTAGCTATTAAGTGAATGTCCATACACCGGTTTTTACTTTTTCAATTAGCACATAAAAAAAACAAAAACTCTATAGAAAAAGTTTTTACGCTTGGCTAGGGTGGAAAAGTTGGTGTATCGCTAAAAGCAAATTGCAACAAAGTGCAGTGGAAACAGACTTTGTGAATAAATCATGACGTACATGAAGCATGTCACTTCAATGTCCACTGAAGCTTCCACTCCACTGGGGAGACTGGCGCTCTTTTAATAACCTCATCTTGTTGTGCCCTCTTCTTCTGCAAAGGCTTGCTAGCTAACTTTTTCCTGGTGGAAGCTAGTTAGCCTAACTTGCTAGCTTTCACTTTCTGAGTGTAATACAAACTTAACAGCAAGATGGGTCCTCTCAAATGTCGAATGTCATAAGGGACAGGCGTCAAGTTCGTAGGCTATCGTGGAGGTTGACAAGGCGTCTTCTTGCAACACTGCCTGTCAAACGTCAGTCAACCGCTGCCAAGGGAAATGAAGTATCATTGTAATTTATATCTCCTTACACAAAAAGAGAGAATTCAAATTTCAGTTCAAGTTTAACATCTCTTTTCTTATGTCTACAGTACACCTTCCAATCAAAAGTGAAGTCGAGATGAAATCAATAAGGGAACATCATTCTGACAGATTCGCAAGTTTGGTGAAAGGACGGGCAATTTACTATTTCGTTCATGGAGTGTAAACGATGAACACATTACTCACATGAAATTGGTCACGCCAAACAAAAAAAAAAACAAGATGATAGTTTTTCTCCAAAAGTAAAGGTTACGCTCATCTGTCAAACAAATTTACATGGTTCACCCCTGTTTCTGAACCTCAAAAATGCAGTCATATCTTCATATTTCAATAAGATATGTTCAAGTGCAATACCACCTCAGCTGCAGTTTTGTTTTCCTGTCATAAATGGCAGATTTGTATTTGTTCCCGAGCAGCAGGCAAAAATTACTAAGCCAAAAATAATGAGAGCTCTTTGCTACCTGTCAGACGTGATGTCCAGATGTCCACAGGAGAAAAGAAACATTCACCTTTCATTGCCTTTCATCCCCGGCCCAGCCCGTCACCTAGCATTTAGACTTAATGTGATGTGTCACTTCAGGCTGTCTCTCACCCAAATGCAACCAGACTTGTTCTGTTATTCTTCCACCTGAAGCCAGAGGTACCTATGAAAACCAAATGATATTATGTACGTGACTGACAGATGCTCATGAGAGGTTTCTACAGATGCTGATCAGACCGGTGACATGGAAGGGAGGGATCAGAGGTGGCTGAGATCTCCAGTCTCTGATGCTCAGAGGAATCAGCCAGTGAGTCATCCTGGTTTCTTATTGTTGACAATATCCAGTAGTGCATGGCCAGTGACAGGGGAGATAAATCCCCACATAGTGTGCAATGCCAGTTCTAGAGGTGCTCGCCAGACCTCCAGCTGTGAACCTCAATCTGCAGTCACAAAAACACTTTTTTATTTTGGTCCAACCCCTGGTGAAAATCATGGCTTTGATGCATTGAAGTGGAAGCCAACAGTGTGAACTTGAACATGAACATAAAATAAATACTAATATTTAAAGGATTATTTAACTTGGGTGTTATTTTGATGGTTTTGCCCATTACCTAACTATATTATGAACATTGTACTCACCAAAGTATTGGCTGAGATCTGGGAACAAACTTTGCTACAAGAAAGTGTGCAGAGCTTCAATGATTAGTCAAGTAATCGATTAGTCAATCGAAAGAAAATTAATTGCCACCTATTTTGATAATCGATTAATCGTTTCAGTCATTAATCAAGCAGAAATATCAAACATTTGCTGCTTCTTTTTTTTCTTAAAAATGGGTCATGGACATATAGTTTCATTTATAAAAAGGCTCAGTGATTCCCTATAACAGCTGGGCGCTGTAGTTTTTAGTCTTTGTTGGGGACTATTTTCAGTGGCGGATTTGGTGTGCTTGTGAGTATTTACGACAGGAGGATGGTGTATGTGGGGTTAATTAAAAATAAACTGCAGTGCTCATGTTCATTGTAATGAAGGAACATGTCAGCCAGTGCAGCAGTGTGGCTCATTGATGTGTTTTAATAGTTTTTGGACAACGATGGAGCTCTATGACATATCAGGCTATGGATAAACAGGTCAGTTAATTGTGGGACCAAGCACAGGGAGCGTGGGATTTGTTGACAATAACAAAAATATAGAATATCTCAAGGCTGATCCTTTAACTTAGTGTCTTTAACACCAGTAAGATTTGGAAAGATGGCCAAAACGTTGACAATAAGACCCAAGTCATGATAACCCGGAATTATCCTTTTAGTCACCATGTTCTAAATAAAACAGGCTTAGAGACAGAGACACGTATCAGTTTTGTGTATATACACTATTTTTTTTGTCAACCCTTTCTCTGCAATAGAAATGGTCCGCCAGTACCTACATTAGTATTTTTGCATATTGTGATGTAAATTCTTGGAATATCTTCAAATGCTTCATATCCCTAAAACAACAACCTAAGCTAAAAGGTTATGTAAGTCAATAAACCATAATTATTGAGAAAGTACTGAAATTCATAATAAAATGTCATAAGTAAAAGAAATACGAAAATCGGACATATTTTTTCATCACATTTTACTAAATAAACACACAAAACATACTGATCCAAAACAATTCTGAATGTAGAAACATGAACAAAATATTTCTTAACACTCCATAAGTTATTTGAACTATGTACATTTTTTTGGTCTTGAGATATGCTCATTTTTTCCAGGAAGTGACACTTTTTCGGGAGGTCAAAGTGTCCATTTAATTGTGTATTTAAGCCTTTTGAACTCTGTAAAAAAGAATCTAATAGATACACGAGCCATACTGATTCTTATTTGTGGGGCTTTTCACAGTAATTGGATCAGTGGACAGTGATGCACATGGTAATGGCAAACACAATCCACTGTACTCGCATTCATACGAAATGCCATATAAGAGCTTGTACCGTAGGAGATACTAAGGCATTAACCAGTCTGAGAAATTATTTGCATTGTGTTGTAGTGGCTGCGGCATCTACTGTAGAAGATACAAAATAAACAAAGGGGAAAACAACAGAGGGTGTATTTGTGCTTCTGTTTGAGTCCAACACTCTGCTGTTACATTTTTGCAGCGTCATGCGAGACATAGAGGCAGAGAGGGAGGGCATGGAGCCAAGCAGCAACTCCACCAACTGGAGCTGCAACACTCAATTAGACTGGCATCTGTCAGGGAAACACTTCATCTCAATCGGAGATAATTTAACATGAGATATGGACAAATGGGAAGCTCAGAGAACATATTGCAGTGGTGTTCAGCCCTGATAAAGCTGCTGGAGTAATTAGATTGTTTGATGTGTCTAAACAGTATCCCAACCCACTGTGTCAAAGGTGAAGAAGTTGGTCTAGCTCATTACTGGCACCATATACACTTAATTTAAGCAGAAATGTTTACTAAACCACATAGGTTTTCGCAGTTTATTGCCTTAAAAAAATCTACAAAAGTGTGGCTGTGTCTCTTGATAATTCCAAGTACATGATTATAAAGCAGGATTTGAAATTTCGGGGAATAAAATCAACAATGAAGAGCAAAACATGACTACTTTTCTGTCTGCATTGATCAATATTTCATCTTTGTTGTCGCTGCAAGAGGTTTATTGTTTAAGTGCATCATCTCACAGAAGTAATACTTCTATTATGGTATTATCACTGCACAATAAAAGCTAACAAATCATCTGCTTGTTTCTCTAGGATTTATTGCATCAAGCACTTGCATGAACAGAATGTTAACAGGTGCTGTCTGCAAAGACACTGAAATGAAACATTTTATGGCACCCTGCGTTTTGGTGTTACAAATAGCTTCTAAATGGTTGAGGAAAAAAATGTTTGTGCTTCTGTTATTAGCCTTTTTGAAACAATTCTTTCTCCATTTTCCACAGCCTGTAAAATTGATCTCTAACCATTTGTTGAACTCCCATGAAATCATGTCACTGCTGCCTGGTAACCACATCCAGCAGGCTTCGCTCTACAGACCCTTGCCAGACTTTTACCTCCCCGTCAGGACAAAAGTGTGTGCCAGCAAAGACAGACAGCAGTAACCCCATGAGCCAGTCTCCTGCGAGTGGTCTCTCTCTGTTTCCTTCACTCTTTTTCCTCTATCTATCCATCGTCCTCTCTTTCCTTCTCCATCTGTCTGTGTTGGCAAACAAGTCTAGATGTTATCCACCAAGAAGATCTAGTGGTGGGTGAAGAGGGGCTGCCCTGGATCCATCTCCAGACATGGATGCCACCATCATGTCCTCCTCCATTACACATCAACATTTTTGTTATTGTTGTTCACTCCAAACTCGGGTCTGTGTGTTTATGTGCACAAGCGAGATGTGCCATAATCAACTTAGCCAAGAGCTACCTCAGGGAGCCTTTTCCTCCCAGCATGCCTTTCCTCTGGCTGGCTACTCCTTCAGACGAGGAAGTCTGCATAGGAAGGAGTCGAATTTAATAGGTATGCCTCCACCAACTGTGCCTGCATGTGTTTTCTTCTCTGTAGCACTACTGCGAGCACACAGTAATATTGGCAGTTTGACACAGTTACAGCAGATTCTGACACTAGGAGGTCTACGCAAATTAGACTTTTTGTCAAAGTGTCTGATGCGTGACCTTTTTGTTTGACCCAGTTTTACAAATGGTAATTGAAATTTCAGAGAGGAAGCCAGGTGGCTTTTGAAATGGAGCTACTGTTGTTGTTAAGAGGGTTCCTAGATTCTGATGGTGGTGGTGAAAATGTATGACCCACGTGTTTCCATTATTGTGTTTTGTGTAATTTTTTAGATTGAGCTCTTGCCAGGAGAAAATATATGTTCGATTGATTTAAGTTTCCACTGGGTATTATGCAGTAATCAAAAGTCCTGCCCTAGAGAGAAATATTTCTAGGGTGTGGGTAGTACACACTACTTAAGCATTTATTAGTGACAGTCATAGCATACACACAACACAACACAATAGGCAGCGAGTAAATTAAAATGGCACAGCATAGCGTGCATTGGGATCCATTCAGTCACAAGTGTCTAACTGAATGAGCCACTGGGATTGATGTCCCTTTTTGTAAAAAATCTTATTTATATTCATATAAAAACAAAACTAAGGACATGTCTGAAATCACTCCCTCATATACTCATTCACTACTCCTTATATGATTAAAAGTCAACTTTTTTTAATATAGTTTTTTAGTTTATAGTTTTTATAGTGAGCAGTAAATCAAGATTTTGGACACTAATGCATAAGTGTCATTTTATCACTATATAGTAAATAAGGAGTGATTTCAGCCATGGTAAACATTATACCTGCTAAATATTAGCATGTCATTGTGTTAGCATTGTCATTTTGAGCATATTAGCATGTTGCCTAAAGCCTAAGTACCTTATCACAGAGCTGCTAGTGTGGCTCTAAACTCGTCGTCTTGTTGTCTAAAGGAAGTCAAATTTGAAGATATTTAGCCTAAAAAAATATCAGTCTGCTTTTTCCCAATTAATGATGAGCTCCTCACTTCTAGCAAAGGACAATATGCAAGACTGAGTCTACTGACAGCGAGGCTGCACTTTGACCTAAATGCTTATGTCAGCATGCTCACAGTGACAATGCTAAGGTGCTGATGTTTAGTAAGTATAATGTTGATGGGAATGTCCTTAGTTTTGCAGGTACTTCACCAAAGTTAATAAGATACATCATCTAGTAACCATGAATGTCGGTACCAAAATTTGTGCTAATCCATCCAGTAGATGTTGAGATATTTCACTGAATATGTGACAATTTTGACCTGCTGGTGGCGCTAGATGAAGAGTCAGGGGATCACCAAAGTTAGTAGGATTCATCATCTGGGCACCTATACAAATATTCCATGGCAATCCATCCAATAGTTGTTGAAATATTTAAGTCTAAACCACAGTGGTGGACCCATCGCCATTGCCAACCCTAGAGCCATGATACTAGCATGGTTAAAAAGTCAGCTCTTATGGGTATAGGTGGTGTAAATGTATATTTATGTTATGTCACCATAATTACATTACATCTCTATGCTCAGCTCTTCTCCTTTCCTCTTTGTTCCTTGCCATACACTTCTCCTCAAACATCCACCCAGGGCAAAACTGATGCGAACAACTTTCGTAACTTAGACTCCTCATTCTGCACTTGTTTCCCTTTCATCGCTGCAACAGCAAGCTGGGGGTTGGCAGTTCCCTCCTGAGGAAACCAGAAATTTGAGGCAAAACACAGCAACCTGCATATTTACCTCAGTCAGGAGACGAACAAGAACCTTCAGCACTTCCAAGCTGGGGGTTGGCACTGAAAACACAGGATGAAAAGCCAAGTGTTCACTCTGAGCTTCCCATCGGGCGCTTACAGGCGCCAAAGCAGTGGAGGGAGTCGAAAGGAAAGCTTAATCGATCCTTGAGAATGAAATCTGAGGGCCTGGAAATCAAGCCAGCAGGACACCCTCTCCCTCTCTGGCAGCTCCCCCCTCGTACATATATCAAAGTGGGTCAAACCATGCAAGGAATCGTAGTGCAGAAGAAATTAACAGATCAATCAAAGGGACACTCAGCTCCCTGTTGGCTGATGCCTCATCAATCCCTCAGACATGTCTGATTAGGCCTCAATATATGAATGTTTCTTCAATGACATATTTTAGGGATGTAAATAAGTCAGTGGAGCTCAGGGAAAATTAATGACCCACTTTGGGTACCTTAAATTTCCATATGCCCTCTTTCCTCATGTTAAGCTCATGCTATTAAGAAGAACCATTAGCAGGAAAGGGAAGTGAGATGAGAAGTGAACCCAAGTGGAGCAGCTTATAAGGCTGCATACTGTCAAGGATAAATTCAAGTATTTTTGTACCTCTGGGAGAGAAAGAAGAAGGGAAAGAAAGAAAGAAAGAAAGAAAGAAAGAAAGAAGAAAAGATGGCAGTAATAACAATATTGAGAGAGAAAATAAAATGAAGACAGTGAAATTATTAATTCTAGGAAGTGTCAGTCCTGCAATACTTTGTGCTCCAGGCAAAAACAAACATTAGAGTTTAAAGCAAGTCAGAGACAGTGTTATAAAAATGCAAAAGATGCTCACCTCTTCAATTCTGACTTTCCCCAGGCATGCAAAGGTATTATCATCTCAAATTTATTTCAACCTTCCAAAATGTCTTGACTAATTGAGTTGTGTAATCTAAATCATCGCCTTTACATTAAGTTTCTGCCTTAATTTAGATGTATTTTATTTATGTTATAGTATCTTTTAGGGTCATAACTCGATTACCCCAGTCCAGAAATAACAGTTAAATCTGCCTGTGTGTGAGTCATTTTTAAAAATGCAAACATTTAGCTGTGGGTGTATGTTTCAGTTCAGTAATTGGAATGAAAAAGTTTTTATTTCATTCATGTTAAAAAATACACGTTATTGTTTTTTTTTGTTTCAGTATGTGCTTTTAATTTTTCATTTAACCAAAAGACGGAGAAAGACAAAAAGCACAGCAGGCACAGTACAAATTGAATGAACCACCAACGTAGAAAAAAAAAAAAAAAAAAAAAAAAAAATAATAATAATAATAATAA
>VMKM01001064.1:0-187895 GCA_008360985.2 Macquaria ambigua
TATGCATCTTTTCCTTTTCCCATAATTTCACAATTTCCCCAAATATCCCCTTGACATCCCGGTTGAGATCCTCTCATTCACCCATAGATATCAGCCTGGCTTGCACTTTGTCTGCAACACACTTAGTTTAAAACACCATGAAGACTGGCTTTGTGGCAAACAAAGCAGGCATCCAAATCAGTTTTCCCAATGCAGAGAGAACAGTCGCTCTGAAGGGAAACAGAAAAGTCTGTTGGCAAAATGAGAACAGGAAGAGGCTGCAGATGTGAGGTCTGAGAAATCGAATATGTTTCAGAAAAGATGTTGCATAAAGACAAATTCTGAAGTGTAAGCATTAAAGTATTCCTGTGACATGTTTTTGTAAGCCTCTCTGCGTTTCTTTTCTCATCCAGTTTGTTTCTTCATTATTTCTCTTTTTCAGTTTTTATAACTCACATGTGCAAACTACCCAAGAATAACTTTGGCCTGTGCTCCTTTAATAAAGGCACAAACGGAAACAGACTCTAGAGCAGAATAAAAACATTTGAGAAAATGTTGCACATTCCCTTATTGTCCCTTAGACTCACTCTAGTTGTAACGGCCTCTTGTCTGGTCTTCCCAAAAACACAGTTAGACAACTTCAGCTCATTCAGAACGCTGCTGCCAGAGTTCTAACGAGAACCAAGAGAACTGAGCACATTACTCCTGTTCTTAAATCTTTACTCTGGCTTCCTGTTACTTATAGAATATATTTCAAAGTGCTGCTGCTGGTATATAAATCATTCAGTAATCTTGGGCCAAAATACATCTCTGATCTCCTTGAAGAATATATATAAACCCAGCAGGGCCCTTAGATCTTTAGGAAGCAGTCAGCTCGTAGAACCTCGACTCAGAACCAAACAGGACCAAGCTGCTTTTAGCTGCGATGCTGCACACAGATGGAACCAACTTCCTAAAGATCTAAAACTTTAGCCACTTTAAAATCTAAATAAAAAACTCTGCTGCTCTCCTGTGCCTTTGCTTGACTGGTTTCTCTGATGCACTTTTATTTCCTTTGTTGCATTGGCAAAGTACATCTTATTACTGCACTGTAACTGTATTTTATTTCATTTAATCTCATTTTTCATGTCATTCTTAATTGATTTTATTCTCATTGTTTTGAATGTCATTCTAATGCTTTGCCTGTGTTAAGCACTTTGAATTGCCTCAAATGCATCGTGAATATGGTTACCTGCAGTTTCCTATACCTTGCATTGATCAGAGTCAGGTTTATTGCTAAGCAGGTTTTCACGTACAAGGAATTTGCCTTGGTGTTGTGGAGCATAATCAAAATATTAAAAGTAGGAGAAAATACAAGTACCGCTATTGATTTAGAGCAGCTCATCAGTTGTGTCTTGATGTACATTTTCAATGCTTCTATGCAATTAGAAACATATATTTTCATTTGCCATGGTAACACAAAATAACTCTCATCATCACAGATATGACATGTAACTGTGCAAGAGCATGGGGTATTTTCTGTTTAACGTTTAATTAAATTTGCCTTTTTATTCAAGGCACACTATAGAACCTGCAGGTGCCTCTTCAGCGTGGATGGCTCATTGTGCGATTTAAATCCCCAAACCTGGCAGCCTTAGCATTTCTCTACTCGTTGATCTACACAGGGAGCTGAACCTCTAAACCTGGCAGTGCACCACGGAGCTTGTATGCATAAACCTGAAGCCTTCCTCGTCGTATTGCTGCCATGCTCCACCCACTGAGCTGCACAGCACCACTGAACATGTGGCCAAGTAGCATTCCAAAACCAAAAGTCTTCAAGGGAATACCAAGACGGGTGATGCAAATGTGCTCACACTTGTGACTCTAGATGAGTAATTAGGTTTCATAACTCCCGTGTATCTGACTACCTTCCCCTCAGGTAACAGTACACGCCGATGATACCTTTCTTCAGGGGGTATTTCCAGGACATTTCCAGGAAATTCCAGGTTTGGTTATCTTATCTGATTACTCATGCCTCTTGTTTGAACAAGGTGTGTGTAGCTGGTGGAGGACGTGACTTCAGGCTATGGAATTAGATATAAACACTGACAGGCACTCAAAGCACAGCTGTTGTTGAGCTCTATCTGGTTTACCTGTATCTGCTGCAGCACATGTTCTCAATAAAGGCAGAGGGGGTTTTGTATATTTGTTGCACTTTCTTTATATCATGTAGGTGTATTTGTTTGCTGGTATGTCTTTCTCTAACCATACATTGCAAATAAGATGGTGATACAACAGCAGGCACCAGCTCTGAAATCCATGTAAATCTAGCAGGAAAACAAAAGTTTGTAGTCCACATTCATTTAGGGCTGCTGTCTGTTATTGTTGAGGATATAAACACCTATTTTTCTGTAAAAAGTTTGACATATTCCTAACTATTTCGACTTTAATTGAGCCATGACATCCTGTGAAGTATTTGGGACAAAGTCATTGCTTTGCAAGTCACAAGAAAGTCTCAAGTCTTGACTATGAAGTCCAGTCTAGTCCCCACTTGTCAGTACAAGTCATTTTGTTTTTTTTACAATGACAAGGAATTGCAATTTTTCAGCCGAATGTCTTTACCTGCTCGTTTGCACTGCCGAAGGCCTTTACCCTCCTGCTCACACAACATGATTGGCTGTGATCAGATTGATTCAAGTACATGTATATTCAGTTAATTTGCTACACGCTCTGTTTTACCACATCATTTTATACATTCAAAGTCAAAAGGCTAAAGTCCAAGTGAAGTCACGAGTCCTTAGTGTTAAAGTCAAAGTCCTTTTTAATTTTGTCAAATCTAAAGTCATCAAATTCTTTGGTCTGCTTTGCCAGTGAACTTCCTCCTTCTGCACATCACTCTTCTTAAAATACAGTAATACAGCTGTGAGCCAAAGATGGTCTCAAGATGATTTTGGGAATGTGACATTCCAATATATATTCAGTTTGTAATCGAGTTTTAATTTGGGTGAGTTTCCAGTTCACCTTGCACTGAGGCCCAGGCTGGAGCAGTGTAAAAGCAAACACTAACACAACAGCTGTAAGTACTGCGTGTATATAATCTGAATATTTCCGTAAAGATTACAAGTATATATGTTTATATTTTCAGGCTGATGTTTGGCTTTTGCACTAATACTGAATACTGGGTATCTGCCAGACAGTGATGTCAGTTTTTGATGTGTTCAAGATTCCTCCGTCACCACAGATAGTTTAATCGCTCAACAATATTATTGAATTTAAGTTATTCATTTTAATATTTAGCTGAGTTTTGTCTTGCCTTGATTGAATTGGTTAATCTTGTAATGCTGTTAAACTTCATGTAAGAACTGTATGTGTTTCTTTGGAGAGCTTTAGTGCACAAAAATGGCCTGAGTACTGTCGTAGAAAGATGCACTGTGATTGTAATTTTGTCATGAAAACCTTAAAATCTAAACATTTAATATTGAAAACTGGCAATAGACAACGTGAACACAAAAACACTGATGTCCACATCTGCCTGTAGAGCTGCGTTTTGTTTAAATCCTCACTGCTCTTATTTGGCTCTTCTCTTAGGAAGTGTAAGAACCAAATTACTCAAACCACAGCTTCAACTAAAACATGGATTATACGAAGAAACTAAATCCATTTTCTTTTGTTTTGCCTCGGTGTGAAAACTGCGCTGTCACACAACTTCATATCAGCGAGGCAATTACCACTAACACACCTCATCAAATCTGAATAGTCCAGAGAACAGCGACACACGAGTATAATTATCTGGCAAATCAAAGTCTAATTAGATTTTAATTAGAATGTTAATTCTTTTGCACGCCATTTGGTTTCAGTATATGCTACTTAACTTGGTGTATCCTGAGCGGGGCTCCATAAAACAAAGAGAACAACAAGCATGTATTTCCGATTATTGGGCAAATGTACATGTTTATGAGAATCCAGCGGCTTGAGAAAATAGTTGTAGTGCGTCAATTTGTCACGGGGCTTTTAAGCTGGAGGAGAAATCAAAAGTGACAGTTAAAACAACAACGCTAATTTATGGAAGCAGTGAGGTGTTGAAGCTAATCAAGAGATAAACCCATGACAAAATGCAAAAGTGCAAGAACAAACAAATATTTCTAATAGTTAAGAAAGAAGCCTAGCAACATTTCTGTCAGCAAACTGCCCTCAAACGTCATGGATCATAGGGATCTTTTTAAGAGATCCACAGAACGCCAGTAAAACTTTAAAATGATGAATTTCTCATGCAGACATCTGAAGAGAAATTGGCTTCATCCTGCACAATAATAAAACACGGATTAATTTAAATTGTATTTACGAGATAAAACAAAAAGGTTGATAGACTTTTCACTTCCAAACGAGCAAATCTAAAAATGTACTCTACATGCCGAAAAACAGATATTACAAATGACCATAAATCATCTCATCAAGACCAAAAATAATTCAGATGATCTCTGCAACACCATCCACTACAGCTTAGTCTCATTGTGCATTGTGATGGTTAGCCTGTTAGCTAACAAAACTGAACACGTTTCGAGTTTCCACCTACAGACTTGTTTTATCCTTTTTTTCCTTCTCTCCTCGTCCTCCATCTCTTCTCTTTCTCAATTTGGTTTTCTTTCCTCAGTTTGAATACAGTAGGTGCTTTCTTTATTGTAACAACTGATTAGAAACTCTTGCTGCGACATAAATGTTCGGGGGGTGGCTAGTTATCGAAGGTTTCAACCAACAGAGAGCATTGCCGGATCAGTTTCCTGCTCTCTGTGTCTCACTGTGTGGTTTAGTGTACAGTAAATATTTCTTTACTGTTACTGATTGTGCAGCTTCGCCCTCTGAAGGTCCTTGAAATTCAGAACTGCTGCATGTATATGAGGAAAAAAACTCGTTATCGATAATTGGAGAGGCGTCAGAAAATCAAGGCACCTCAAGAAAACCTACCAAAGAAATATTAGTCACAATAACAAAGATCCATCGAGCCCTAATAGCATCTATAACTCATAATTACCTTAATAACTGTTATTTTAGCTTGTTTTTCATCCTTTGAGAAAGCATTGTTTGTCACTAATGGCATCTTAAGTTGAAATTGAATGCCTTGCCCACAAGTAAACAGCATCTATCAATCATGACTTAAAACACACAAAAGCCAAAAGTGTGTGTGTGTGTAATGAGTGTAGTGTGTGTGGGAGTTAGACAGCTCCTACACCTGCCTGATAAGTGTAAATGGTAATTATGCACGCAGTGACCATCTTTTGCGGTTTTTCACAAGCCATTCTTCATTTCATAGCAACATGCAAACTCATGAGCTGCTGGTGTTACGGAAGACGCAACGCCATGTTGGAAGATCCGAACTGATGCGGCTGGGATGTGTTCAAATTGTGCTATATACAGGATTAGATTTGTTATTCTTTCAGCATGGTGGCTTGTCCTGTGCAATAGAGACAGAGCGCAACGCGTCATACTCTGAAAACCACGGCCACCGCAGGGGAAAACTGAAACACTAACAAAATGCCTGCAGCTAGCTACAAACATTAGATTTCAGCAGGTCAGAGGATTATTTTAGCGCCCTGTGTCTACCAGAGAGGACAAACTCAATACTGTGGGTCTGTCTCAGTGTCTCTTCTCAAGCTAAGCTACTGTAGTTAGCTAAGGCACTTAGCAACATAATACTGCATAGCTCTCTGATTTAGCCACATTCCCCTACACAAGTTGCTTTAGCTTAACTTACAGCAGTATAGTTAGCCTAAACCTGACATCTGGATATCTGACTACGCAGTGACTAAATGCTGCTGCACACAGAGACATACTGAGTGTCAGGATCCCACAGGGTTCCCATTCTTCCTGCTGAAGCCTGGATCCACTTTTGTCTTCTTAAAGGTTCAGTTTTTGGGTTCGGCAGCTTATAAAAACTTAGTTCTGGTTCTTCACCCTGTTGGTGGTGCATCCCACCACACAGCAGCTTTTAGGTGTGTTTCTGTTGTTTGCTAACAGACCGAAGTGACAAGGAGGAACCTTCACGCAATACAAAGTCAATGGAGAGCGATGAATTGTTTTCCCCTCTGCTGTGGGCGGGACTTGACTGTGCGCTCTGTTTTTATTGCTTGTGGCAGTGATGCAGCGTCAAATAATCAGGCAGCAAAATGAATCCTAACACCATTATGAAGTACACATAACCCATTATGAACAAAGATCTGTTTTATTTTCAAAAAAGCATTCAAGTTGCACACGGTGACTTTGCAGGTTGGCCATGCCAAATGGTAGCAAGAGACGTCCTTTAACAAGACATCAGAAAAAAAGGTCAGAGGCTACATGTCATACAGTATTTCACAGTTACAATAAAACTACTCCCATTTGGAGACAAACTTATAAAATGTAATTGTTTTTTATTGATTTTATACTGTGCGCAATGGTAGAATCTGGGTAAATGTCATCGCCAAAGGCTGCATTGTGTGCCAGAGCCTCCTGTAGTGGAAATCAGTAGTATTTTGTAGATTCCAGATTCCCTTTCAAGAGGTAAAAAACCCATTTGGCACACTTTTGGGTATCCAAGTGGCCAAATGGAGAGTCCGCCTGGTCCTATCCTTACTAAAATCTTTGTAGAATCTATTTGCTTTGTGGTATTTCTATCTACTTTGGCACAGTTGTAGTCGTAGCAGTTTTCTAGTTGTAGGAGAACCGGTTGACAGCATCTGGTCTGGATTCTGTCAAGTCTGTTTTAATACAATACTTGCAGGCTATATGTATGTTGAAAGAGCTAATGGGCGCTGTAATAACCCCTCCTGTTTATACTGGTCATGAAGTGATTCCTTCATAATGTGTTTATACTGTAAGTGATGGGGAACAAATCCACAGTCCTGGTTTTATGCAAAAACACTTTGTAAAGTTTAGCTGCAGCTAGTCTGAGTTAGACAGATGAATCTTCCAGTTAGTTAGTCCTTTTAGTTCAAAATTCTCCTCTCTGTGTTTCCCCGAACTGTGTTTCCTTGCTGTGCGGTGGCAAAGGGATACTTCCTGGTAGTTGCATGTAGGTTTGTTGCTGGGATACAACACCTAAACCCATCCACAGTACCAGGTTGAAGTAACATCTCGATTTGGCTATCTAAAACTGAAGCCTCATTTTAGCTTTGACTGAACTTTGGAATGCATTTTTGCATGGAACAAGGACTGTGGATTTTGTCCCCCCTCTTTTAGGAAGTTGCACTATGAAGGGATCACTATGTGGCCAGTATGTACAGGAGGAAGTATTACAGCCATCAATAACTCTCTCAACGGCAGTGACTATTGTATAAGATAGACTTAGATAGACCAGAATCTATCCTTTAAAAAGTTCCAGAATTTGAAAAATGTCCTTTCCAAATTGTGTTTATAGTACATTTTACATAGATGAGAACAAGTCTGTTCAATACATAGACGTAATAATGAAAGTATCAATGTCTGTGGCCATGCAAGACCTACCTGCTGCTGTCTTACTTATCTTCAATTGTGCAGGAACTTTCCCAGGTCAAAACTTGAGACTTAAATGTTTTTGCAGTCACAACTCCAGTCCTAATGTTTGTTACTCAAGTGTGACTCAAATGTTAAGTCTACAGCTAGATATGTCACTGTTGCACCCCCACTTTGTGACATAGAATAGACAAGTGTTATAATAAGACAATAAGTATAAGACAAGTATAAAAACTTGAAGAAAGATGAAGCCCTAATAAAGAAAAATGACTTGCCAAATGCAGCTTTGATCACGATTATTCCCCTCAGAAGACCCAGTCATCACACAGTTACCAACAGTTTGAGAACTATGTGTCAAACTGCAAATTCACGTTATAAAGATGTATGTTTGAACTGACTTCTTACGGGTTCACCCTCCACCACATCCCTGCACGGAGGGCCTCTGTGCTCCTCGGAGGCAGACGTTAGCATTTAGAGAAGGACAGGCAGCAAGGCATCGTCCAGATAATGAAATGAATCCACGTTTGATCCTCTCATCGTCTCCCGGTAATTGTTCTTGATTCCCCCTTTGTGTTTCACGCTTGACTCCCCCACTCATATCAGGGTCGTGTATGAAGACGTGCTCGTTCCCCCTATCAGTGACAGCAGAGTTCAGTGATTAACAAATTAAGGATCTTCTTTGCCTTAATCTGTCTCGAGGCTTTTTTCAGTTGGCTCCTGCAGAAACATGTTTGGCAGTGACAGCACCTCTGCTCCCATGTTTAATTGGATTAGAGGGAAATAGGGATAAATGCACTCTCAGACGGGACATCGGGGAGGGCTGGATGAGGGAAAAACAGGTGATGAAGCCATTTCAGAATTACCCTTTCAGCTTCTTTCACTGCACTGTTGAGACGTCAAGGATTTCTTTGGCGTGGAGTTTCACGGGAGGAAGTGAAAGCCAGTGTGACAGCGTATGGATTAATTTCTGGAAACATTAGGCTGAACTGATTAATGTCAATGTAGGAACATCATGTGGTTTCCTGATGTTCAGCAGTGGGGATGGGGCAGTGCAAGGCTCTACTAAATTCTCTAGTTTAGTTAGTCCAAGACTGAGCATGATGGGATATTTTGCGCTGTTGTTTAATATCTTTTAAATGTGATGCTATGTGATGAGAGGTCTATGTTTTTTGCCACACTAGCGGTCTGCCAGTCAGTCTATCACTTTAGTCAAGATTCAAATATCTCAGCAACTTTTTAATCAATTGCCATGAAATTTCGTACGGACATTGGTGGCCCCCAAACAATGAATCCTACTGCCTTTGGTGATCCCTTGACTTTTCATCTTGTGCCTTTGTGAGGTGTACATCGGTGGTTTTAAGTTAAATGTCTAGACAAGTTTTGGATGGATTTAAACAAAATTTGGTAAAGATGTTCCTTATCCCCACTGGATGAACTGGAAAACCTTTTGTGATATCTGACTTTTCATCTAGCGCGACCATTAGGTCAAAATATCAATTTCACCATTAATTTTGTTTACCTATAAAAATTAGCTTAATTTCAACAATTTCCCTCAGGATAAATGAAGTTCTATCTTATCTTATTTTATCTTATCTTAAACTATTGACACTCCCATAAGCCTCAGCTATACTTAGTGTTTAGTGCTAATAACAAACGTTAGCATGCTAACGCGCTAAACTAAGACGGTGATCATGGTAAACATTAAACCTGCTAAGCATGTTAGCTTTGTCATTGTGAGTATGTTAGCATGCTGACGTTAGCATTTAGCTGAAAGCACTGTAAAGTCAGAAAAAGCTGCTAACATGGCTGCAGACTCTTAGTCTTGTTTCCATACATTTATTTTGTTCCACGTGAAAAACCTGTGAAGCAACATTTGCATCATTATCAGACTCTAAAGGTTTTCATTCACATCTTCAGTGAAAAACAACTGTAATGGTGGCTGGACTTTAACTTTACTGTTTTTAAAAGAAGACATCGTTCACAAAACTATGATTTAACTATTAAATGAACTATCATTCGAAAGCTATGAACTACTTTTTGAGAACTTTACCTTACTGTTTGTTTTCATGCCAAATTTCTTGTAATTATGTCATCTTAAATGCTCCCATTTAACAGCCAAATAAAATGTAACAATAATCGTGTAACAAAAGAAAAGACAAACTAGTCTCTTGTGGTAACTCTCGCACTCTGACTACACAACCAATTTCATATTAATGTCTGCGTTAAATAAATAAGTAAAAGAAATAAATGCAAATAAAATATGAATGGATGGTTTTATATTCATGCCAACAAACATTTTGTTCATCTCGTCCAACGCGCTGTTTGTAATGAAGTCTGTGGCTTTTATTTCCACGTCTTTCATGCCGTGACAGATGAAATCAAGGCTTTATTAAGGACAATATGGAGCGACAGTCAAATCCCTCTTGTCTCTCTCTTCCTGTTTGGGTTACAAAAAGATGAAAGGAAGAAAAAGAATCCAGGTTTAAGTGCAGTTCATTGTTTGCTTTGTGCTCTCCCTGCCTGGGTTCATGTGAATGTTACCAATATTCACGTCATCTCACTTACATTTGTATTCATATATACATAAACAGATTCTGTGCTGAAAAATTTCTTGGGGGGTATGAATATTTTTCATGATTTTGGAAGGAAAAAGTAATCAGTGATTTCAAAATATTTATTCAAGATTGATTGTTGTGGCAGCAGCGAAAGCATTTATATACTTGACATAAGTTGTTTCCTGAGTGGAGTCATAAAAACACAAGAGTTGGGCAGCAGATTTCCAGTGTTTCCAAAGTCCATAACTGAAAACTCTGAGGAATTCATGGTCAGGGCCAGACCAAACATTTCAGACAGATATCATAGTCACACAATACAAATGATACTCCTGGTTCCTGTCACAGTGTTGGATGGTTTACTGACTACACTTTGGTTCAGGGGGAATAAGTAATCAGGTTTTCCAGCTATTTGAATTTACAAACAGCCAAAGTTTGGTGTTGCAGTATGTGAATTTGGTCCTACTATATGGAAAAGTGAGGAGATATTCTCTAAAGCTCCCAACGGCTATTGGATTCTTTTAGTTTAATGCAGGATATATGCAGAATGAATCTGTTAAGCAAAGGCAAAATGACGTCTGCCAAAATTGAAATGATTTCCTGTTAAAACAGTATATTGGGGTAAAAGAAATTCTGTGTATTTTCTTTCAGAAAATATTTTCTCATATTTTTAAAATCAGTTTTGGCGATACATGATAAAATTGTTGCAACTATCTCTCAGATGAGTTACACCCATATGCAACTAAATGCAAAGCAATTTACATCCACTGGCAAAACTTAGTTCCAATGCACTTACGCTCAGATACTGTAGCGTAACCCACAGTAAAATTGTGGAGGTTGTGATTGGATGGGAGTAAGAGGTCTTTTACTTGAACACAGCTCAGCTAAGTTTTGTCAAGTCAGGACTAATAATTCAATAAAATAACATGTTTAATATAGACCAAGTTATTTTAATCACCTAAACTCCAAAACTCACCTCCAAAAATCAGAGTGCATTTACATTTGGATACTTTTACACTAGTGTCCTGGATGTGACCTGGTTCTGTTTTGCGCATGTAAACACTTTATCATGGTTTCAGAAACCTGAATATGCTACCTGGAGTACTCCAATAAAAACCAGGATACTGCGGCATGTAAACACCTTATCCTGGCACACCGGCAGGCAGACGATCAGAAACCTGGATACTGTTGTGATCATGTATACAGGGATATGAATAACCAGGTTTTTCATGTTCCATGTAAACGGCATATTCCGAATAGGATACAAAAACAGGATAAGATTCAAAACAAGGATACTAGTGCACATGGAAACATACTCTATGTTTTGAGTCTCGAAAGGCTCTGAAAAACTTGTTGCGTTCTCCTTCGTGGAGGTCGGCAGCTGTAGCCATCTTGGATACACAGCAGTTACACTACAATGGATTCCAACAGGCTGCCCAGAGTCTTTGCAAAAAAAAAACATTAAAACATCTCACAACACCAATAAAAAAGTCCTTAAACCACTCCTGCAACATAATCGACCTCTCTGCTATCTGTCCAAATTACTCTGTATGTTATAACTATAACAGTTATGCTAAAATGTGGCTAAAAACCTAGCTTCTATTTTTTGGCTAACTGAATCAGCTAACAGCGGGACGTGAACAGCTAACCATACCAGTGACAAATGAGAGCTTTGCATTTAAAACTACTGAAAAACAAAGTGAAATTGGGTCACAATTTGAATATATTGTACTGTTTATCCAAGATAACTAAAGGTTATTTCACTAATCACAGAATACGGTGTGTTCTACTGGTTTGCTGCTCTGCTAGCCTAGCCTAGCCTAGCTTAGCGCATACCTAATGTGGAGATTCACCTGGCTTTGGGGAAATAAATAACTGTTTGTCACTGAAATACTGTCTATGTAACAAGGTAAAACTTTTTTTTTACTTAATTGTAAATGTTTTCATGTTGACAGATAGATATTATTACCCACAACACCTCGGATTCAAACCTGTTTTCCCAAAAACTGACAAACAGTGAATACCTGCTTCTTTTCTCAGTTCAGACACCGCCGCTAGTCTGTAAAAAACACAACCATCAGTTTGCATCCATCTCGTTCCTCTGTCTCACACTCCCACCGGCCTCCCTGTCTCGCGTCGCCCCTGTGTTTTTCTTTACTTGGCTGACACGCAGCCTTCACGCTGGCAGCTTTGTCCATCAAAAGGCACCTGCTCCTGGTGATTGTTTGCTCACCTTCCTGTCCAGAGTGCTGCAGATGAGTGTCAGCAGTGTTTCGCTCTCACCACCTTTTTTGTTCTTGTTTTCCCCCCCACTCTGATGAAATGTCTCCCAGGCTGACGGGCCGCCTGTGCAAACATCAGGTCGGCACAGCGTCCTGAGGCGTGTTCACACAATTTCGTCATTGCATTACGTTTACTCCATTTTTGGAGGAGTATTTTGTTGAGGCTCTTTGCGTGAGTGTGCAAGGTGGGAATTCAGAGTCTTGCTCAAGGACATTTCGTAATGTATGACTGTTAAATGACACACAGCTTATTATTGCTGATCCTGTGAACTTCCAGGTAAAAGACACGCTCTGAAATCAAACTTCTCTGCTCAGCATAAAGGTCCTAGCAAACAATTCTAGAGAGCAATGAATTGCTTCATTTCTTTATGCCATTAGTATATGAATTATATTTTGGTAGCATTTGCTGGCATTTAACTGACATTAAGTGACTTACAATCTTCTGCAGCTCCCTCCTCTTTACATGTATGTACTAAGTTTTAATGTTCATGTATGTGTCTATTGGTGCCTTCAGATGGGGTCGTGTTTACCGTGTTTTTATGAGAAGAGTCCATATGACCGCCCCCCTCTTGTGGTATTCACAACCTTGTAAGTAGAAATTTTCTGAAAGCACAGAGTTCACGAGTTGTGATGTGTTTGCTGACGTTTTCAGAAACGGCGGAGGCCATGGAAATTCATTTTTCGGTGGATGGTAAGTTAATATATTGTAATCAAGATCAACATTTCTTGAAAAGAAGCGAAGAATGTCAAGAGAACAACGAGGAATCTTTTGGCGTCCATGTTTCCAGTTGTGTTCTCATGACCTACCACTGGAACGCCGAGCGTACACGACTTCCCATGTTGTAACCACGAGCTCATGAGTTCTAATTGAAGGCAGCATATTAAGGGGCCGTTTTTGGCAAATCTGACTGACCATTTGCTTTGGTCAATTCCTTGAGAAAAGTGTCTGACTGAATCAGCTGTTGTTGCAGGGAGTGGAAAGGATCTCTATGGTAATGGAATTTGAGCCATTTTAAGCAAGGTTATATGCAGTACATTTTGGCATTTCAAAAAACACTAATTAGGATCTATACCAAGTGACAGATCAGAGTGGTTATTTTTGGCACAGCTTCACCCACGGTGCATGTAGAGCAGAAATAGTCTGAAAAGGTCAAAACTCCAGCAACACTCGTAATGTAAAGAGCCTGATGAAGGTCTGTTTTGTTTTGTTTTTTAACATAAATAGATTTTTCTTCAGATTATGCCTTTAGATGGACTTTTTATCCATGATCATTATCATTGACCTTTATTTCATCAAGAAAAAAAACTCCTCATTTACAAAGGTGTGAAGTTTTAAGCATCTCAGTGACTTTGTAATTATAGATGACCTGTGACTGAAATCAAAGATAAGAAAAGTTGAAAAGAAAAAGACTGCTTTTACTTTTTAAGAATACTGGTACAGTGGATGAGGATATTGCACAGAAACACATGTACTGTGTGTGTTGACACATGATCTACTTACATTTCCTCAGGCACATTGTGGTCTTGAGCTGTGTCACATGCAAGCTCTGTTTGTCATCTAAAGCAACAAGTTCTTTTTCAAGAACTCAGGAAATTTACACCATTCTTGCTCCAAAAGAAGTCTTTGTGATCAAAGCAGTACGTTCAGTGAGGCATGCACAAGTGGAGTTAGTGCTGAACATCGCTGACTGGTCAAACGTGAGCACAAGTGCCAGATTGAAATACAGGCAGCTGAAACATACAGCAGAAGAAACAGGAAGAAAGAGCTTAAATAAATGAAAATATAGAGACTGGTCAGACAGATGGCCTCTTGTCAAAGGCACAAACTTGAGAAAGAGTTTGAGTCTGCAACATGTCTTTCTTCCACAGTGATGACAATAATTGCACTTCCTCCTACGTGGCCTGACCGTCACAGTTTTTGAGATGTGGTGGGAAAACAAGCGCAAAATACACTCAAGCAGAATGTGTAGGTCCTTAACTTATAAGTTCCTCTATTTCCAAGATATGTCAGTGCTGTTTTAGGGCAGCAGAGATCTTGCTTCTGCCTCTTTAGGTTTAGATTTCAAAGTCCAAACTATGATTGAACTGGTTCACGTTAGAAAATGTGCTTTTTAGAGTTTTTTTATTTTTGCTATGTGAGTTCAGAAAAAGTAGTCAATGGAAAATTAGGGTTAGAGTTACTTCACAAATATCCAAGTGTGTGTTTGACTGAATGAGTACATAAGAGGCAGAGAAACAGTGAGTGGAACGAAGAAAGACAAAGAGAACGAACAGCAAGAGCGCAGCCGCTGATGTGAAACCAAAGTGGACGAGGCTTTCGATTAGCTGTTGCTTCGCATGTCAGGCTGCGCTGCTGCTGAACGCTGACGGGGGCTGATTGGTGAGGGCCAGCCCTTTACAGCTTAATGATTGTCCCATAGCACCCTGTCCCTCGGGGGGGAAAACACTTTTTAAAGAAGAGGGAAGTCCACGAGCCTTGCTGTCGCTTAAGTTGGCAGCAAATAATCCGTCCAACCTCGTCACCTCCAGCGCGACCCACAATCCTCTCCCCCCTTGTTCCACCAGCCCCGGTTCAAACGGCCCCGGGCGCTTGGAGCAAAGATAGCGAGGAACAATTGCTGTGTTCACAGTTCATCTTGCCGATGTTTTTTCCAGCCTGTCATGGGAGTCTTTGCACTTTTCCAGCGTTAGAAGAAAACTTGCTGGCACATTGTTGTTTCGTCGTTGTTCAGGAGAGGGTTTGACCTCGCATGACCTCGCAGGGGGACAGGTGCTTTGATGAATGTATCGCAGCACAACATGCTGTATGAATGGTTGCATTAAACATGAATAAAATGCGTGTACAGGAAGGATTACATGCATCACTGAAGTATGGATATACTGTAGGCCTTTTGATCACGCATAACCTTCCAGTGACCAAACACCGCACTGGTTTTCCTTTGATTGTGCCATACTGTATCTGACGACCATGATCCTCCTTCTTTGAGTAGTTTACATTGTTAGAAATGTAAGATTATCATCCGTTTTTCCCTCTTTGCAAAGAGATTATATTTTCAGTCCAATTTGTTTGTTTGGCAGCAGGAGAACGAGAAGAACAGATTTTTTGTTAAATTTGACTGAATGTTAGACCGTTTGCCAAAAGAGCAAGTGATCCGTTTTTGGTGCTGATCCAGGAGTTTCCTAAAGATTTTTGTAATATTTTGAAGACATTTTTCTCATGACCTACTACACTTACTTGGATTAAAAAAAATCTGCTACATGTATCCCATTATTTTTCATCACATCTATTCGGATGCAGATCTGGATCTAGACTGAAAATACATTTTCTCTAGCCCTTTTATTTCTTTTTGCTTTTTTTTTGTTTTCACTCCCCTCTTGAAAACGTACGTCTTAAAATCTTGTTGGTGTTTTTTGCTTTAAATGAAATTAATTGAACTTTGTCAGGCCGACACGAACAAGCAGCCCTGAAAGTGCTCTTTAAAATGTAAATTTGAACTCCATCTGCTGATGAAGATGGTGTGGTATAGCTGAAAGCACCAGAATAACTGTGCAACTCTTGCCAAGTCTTCAATGTCAGAGTTTATTTTACTGTCACGTATTTATTTGTAATCTGGACATGTCTCTAATATGTAAGATGCAATATGATGTTAAATGTGATATTCATATCATCTGCTCCCCTGGCTTTGGCTGAATCAGTGAAGAAATCCCCCCTGTTCTCAGCGGTTTAATGGATTTACCTAAGCAGTCACACTTGAGTTCACGCATGGACATACCTCCTCACTCAACTTGACAACCTTGCCGGTCTGCATTTACTCTGACGACCAGGAGTATCTAACGCATGTGACAAAGTCCTCAGACAGACCAGGGCGGCGGTGTGTGTGTGTGTGTGTGTGTGTGTGTGTGTGTGTGTGTGTGTGGGTTCGGACCTCGCCTCCTCCTCCCCCTCAGCGTCACATCTCTTGACAGCTGCCATTTTCAGTACCGTGCTTCACCCTTGTAGCCAGTCGACTGCCAAGTCCCCATCAACTTTGCTTTCTCGCCGCCTTTTCCTGCTCAGGTTTCCAGAGCGCAGACTGGAGACAGCGGAGGGAGTTGCCGCAGTGTCGCCACAGATTAGCGACATGGGCTTGAGGGCTAGCAGGCCTCCGCCCGACCCTGACTGATAGCTGGAGAGGACAATAAACTGAAATGAAAAACATCCTGAACTTTGTGCGGAGTTAGAAATGAGGCTGAGCTGGAGAGGATGTTCTGCCTGATGCTGAAGACATGCTGATATGATGGCTAGCACCAACATTAAAAAGCTAGACTACAGAACCGAAATGTAACAGACAGACAATGTGTGTCTTTTGTGAAATATAGACCTGATATTAGTTGATATACGTTTTTATATAAACTTTTATCATGCTGTATTACATGTATGTGAAATCTCGAGGCTAGGTTATGATGATGTTGAACTTGAAGGCATCCCTCCTCAAGATCAAACCGTTAATACTTTCTTATATTTGTTAAGAAAGGAAACTACAGTAACAAGAAAACTACCATGGAGGATCAATAAAAGAGTCTTTTGATGGAGAAATCTGTGGGTTTTTGACAAAACTATCTCCCCACAAGGTTCATTTAGTTCATTGTATCACACAATAGATTTTCGAATTTCCAATTTTCTTTGAAGTTGTGTTCAGACAGAAAGTGAAGAATCGTGAGAATTCGACCGCTGGACCGTTTGTGTTTATTTGCTCCAAACAGCCAATTATACACTAGCTGTAAGCTAATGGCCAGACGAACAGCGTCTGTCTGTGTGTTTGCGTTCAGCTCAGCCTCTGACTGAACTCAAAACTCACCAGAAACTCTTTTTCTCTTCTTTCTGTTACTTCCCTCCAGCTTCTCTCCTTGTCCTTTTATCTCTGTATGTTCATGAAGCAGATTCATAAAACACCAGGTTATGCTGATGTTGAACCATTTTCACGTCTGCATTAATTCGAGCCACCCCGGGAAAATTTGCATCTAATCGCGGCTTTCCATTGACTTTGTATGCAGTCGTGCCATCTCGCAGATACAGGCTGCGTCATCATCAGGTGAAAATTTTAAATTGTCTGATACTTTGTTATGACCAAATAGTCCTACCTGAAAAATTACATTCCCATCAACTTCAGCTGTAGTCTACTATAGCTGTGTCTCAAATGACGTACTTCTGTACTTACACTTAATATTTTGAGTGCATAAGTGCGTTCACACTGACAAGTAGGGCAAAATGCAGTGTACTATGAGTACCTGGATGATGTACTCATAACGGTCAAAAGTTGAGTGTGGAACGCTGCACACTTCTCACCCTCAACGGTCGCCATCTTGGCTATCTAGCGGAAGGGGAGGGACCACCAACGAATGAAAATGGCGTCCGCGGTTGTGATTGTTATGGCTAAAAGTAAAAGCACATTCATTTTCATTAATTTTTAATCAAACTGAATTGAAGTCAAGTGAGCAAACGAGTTGGCAGATATTTTGGCGTAAAATGTTGGCGATAATTCTACGCCCGGTTGCAACTCGCCATTAAAAAAAAGGAGCGGTCAAATGTTGCGATCGTCATTTCCGGTAAGCGCATGACAGCCGTGTTCGATTTGAGACAACACTACCCTGTCAAAATGAACGCACTACACAAGTCAGTACACAGTGTACACAGTGTGCTGCATGTAAGTGTACTAACAGAAGTATCGAATTGAGACACAGCGTATGTGTTTAGTACTGAACAACAAATGTTGGCATGCTAACACACTAAACTAAGATGGTGAACACGGTAAACATTATACCTGCTAATCATCAGCATGTTAGCATCATTGTGAGCATGTTAGCATGCTAATGTTAACATTTAGCTCAAGGCGTACAGTAGACTCTAGTCTTGTTTAATACAGTAAGCTAGACTAACACAGGAAAACGACCCATTGAGGATCAATAATGGAGTCTTTTTATGGAGACAAACATCTGTGGATCTGTTTGAATACTGTATATATATTTTGAATTTATATATTCTGTGATATTCAAAGGGCTTCACCTGACTGGATAGTAGGCCAGAGGAACTACAAGAAGTGATGCAACAGATGTTGATTGATAAATATGCTGGAAACATACGGTTTTGAAAGGAAATATCTATTTGTGTCTATGTTTCCAATTCCTGAGGCTCAAAAGTAAAAGACCAAGCCAAGAATTGAGTGTGATATTGGACACAATTTGACAGAATATTCCCCTGCTGTGACAAACTGACAGTGTTGATTAGGAGAGTCACTACTCATATGAGCTAAGATACACTGGCTGAGACACAAGTGAATCTCTGCTCCCTGCAGTTCTCAGAAGCGTAATCAATAACCTCAGCACATTCCCTCCTCGCCAAGCCTGAGTCAGAGAAAACACATGTTAGGTATTGTAGAAGTATCAGAGCATTCAAGAAAAATCATGCCTGGCCAGGCCGCATAAGTGAATTCAGCCGTTGTTTAGAGAACTTATTGTTCGGAGGACAGAGAACACAAAGATTCATCCAACGTCAACTCCTGTAACCTAGAAAGCAGCAAAACAAACAGAAAACACAATGCTGTACCTTCCCTCCCCTGGACCCTTTAGTTCAGGAGGAGGCAGCATGACGGGAATCATCTTGTTTGTTTCTTCAAGGAGCTTTTTGTTTTTTTTAGCTTCAATGGCATGAAATTGATATTCCTCTCTGGAATTCACCTCGGGTTCTTTTTATCTTCAGGAAAACCACTCAGAATCTGGTTTCACAGTTTTCTGGGCTCCTCTAACTGTTGTAGAAGTTCTTTTTCATCTGTTTATATTGAATCCTTGCTATGTGTTCAGTGTTACAAAGTGCGAGGTATTTCATTTTGACCTGATGATGACACTAGCAGAACAGCCAGGAGGTCACAAAGACATTACCACCATGAATATCCAAAATATCAAAAATTCATGGAAATCAGGCCAACAGTTTTTAAGATATCTTCCTCTTGACCAAACTGGTGGTCAAGTCGAAATTTTGACCTAACAGTGTTGACCTTCAGCAGGTCAGGTGTCACCAAAATCATAAGAAAACATCCTCTGTGGATGGTTTCCCAGAGGATGCTTCCTCTGTAGTTGATTAGATATCTTGTAATGAGCCTTAATTCTGTCTTGCAGCAAACTGGGGTAAGACTTCTTCTGCCTGGTCCATAGTTAAAGAAAAAGTTTGAAACTTTGGGAAATATGTTGCTTGCTGTCCAAGAGTCAGATGAGAAGATTGATGTGCGTAAGTAAGAAATATTAGCTTTGCTTAGCATCAAGACTGGTAGCTAGTCTGGTTCTCAGTACTATAAAAACAGTGTTTTGAATTTAGAGGGAGTCACATGTTGTACTTGAGATATTTATCCATCAGTCCAATGCTTCTTTGCAGCGCCTCCGCTGGTTGCCTGGCAACCTCACTGTGACAAGAAGACTCCAGGAAATACTGCGCGTATGACATATAACTCCCTGTAAAACCCGACATTATCGTTTTTATATTTCTGTTTGTGCACCAGTTAAACAAATGACAGAAAATGTGTTAATTAGTGAGCTTTAGAGGTGTTGGTAGGCATTATTTTGAACTTTGGACAGAGCCAGGCTAGCTGCCTACATTCCTTGTGTTAAGCTAGGCTAATCGCCTCCTGGCTCTAGCTCTGTGCATGAGGCCGAAATAAAGAGAATAAGCATATTTTCCAAAATGTCGAACTATCAATTTCCTTAAAGAATAAACTTACATTGTATTAACTAAACATCAGTAGAGTCTTACTGTTTACTTTTCTGGTATTGGCTCTAAACTTAATATGAACTATCACAAGCAGTTGTTAGTAGCTATTGTATGCTAACCACTTAGCAAAGGTAATCACTGAATTGCTACTACTGACCTAGTAGCAAGTATAAATGTGGCTGACATTGCCTGTCTGATAATGTTGAGTATTAAAATTGTATGTTTTGATAGAAAGTAAAGTATTAACATTAATTCCAGCGTAAAACTCAAGGGTTTATCTCACTTGTGAGTCTCAACACCGGACTAGTTGATACTGCGTCACTTCAAACTAACTAACCCTAACCTCATGTTCAGTACAGTTAGAACAACTTCAGACAGGTAAAAAGAGCACCAATTAAAGTTCGGTGTGGTATCAAAGGAATCAAACTTTGATTTATCAGAATTCTATGAACTGATTTGAAAACCATTTGTAACTATTTTGTAAGTTTGATGCTGTCAGATGTATTTTCAGTTCAGCAGGCAGACGTATCTTCTCTTAAAGTCCCCTCTGTGTCTTTACATCAATCTGAGTATCCATAGGACCATCAGCTAACAAGCCTCATCTCAGCCTGGAGTCATGTCCCTGTAATGTACACCAGAGAGCCGCATCACCTCCCTTCACATGGGATCCCTTTGAGGACAGCCACAGCACAGCACAGTTTTTTCATCTCGGACTACTGTGTGAACTTTTAATGCGATTACCGACCACATAGGATGACATGAGTCCAGGCCACGGCGTCCGTTTTCCCAAAGCGAACATAAGAGGTTTGGATGGATGGTGGGCAAATACTGCACATCCCTCCTGGCAATCACTCCAGCCTCCTTCTCTGGTCATCCTCTAATTTCAAAAAGGGTCACTGATCTAATAATAAAGGGCTGTGACAGTAATGAGGGTTGCGGATGTGTGGTCCGAGGCTGCAGGATTAAATGGGCGCAGTTACAATACCAGTAAACTCGGGCCAATCTCAGCAATATTTAGCCGGACGTTGAGCTGCAGTGCCTGAGCCTCAAGTCATGTTAGCTTAACACCAAACGCCACTCAAGTACAAGGGGGTGGGGAAGTGTGTGTACGCGTGTGTGTCTGTGTGATACTCGAACCGCGGCCAAACATTTCAATGGGTCACATACTTGGCTTAGCAGTGAAGCATTTGCTGCTTCCCAAAGTCTTTCGCTCCAACTTCCTCAGGCAGAGTGAGCGAGCGGATACACCTGAGTGCCGCTTCAGCTTTCTAAACTCTGGAGTTAAATAACCTGGGACTCATTCATCGCTGCTGCAATTACAGCAGATTGCTTAATTTGCACATGAAATTAGGAAGCCTCTTGTGCCTGTGTAACAACTACTCTGCACATTCTTTTTTTTTTTTTTTTTTGCATTGAGCGACGGACTCCCTCTCTGATTTTGACATTTGTCAGCATCGTGTAATTGTTTTATCAGATTATCTGTTGGGTTTAATTCTAAACTCTTAATGCCAACCAAATTTCTCTTAGAAAACAATCAGGATTTGAATTGAGTTGTGTCACATCTCCTTCCACACTCTGATGCCTTTTTTTTTTTTCTTTCGCACGCTCTCTTTCAATCTCTGCACGCTTGAGGCCAAGAATATGAGACCAATTAAAACTCGGAGCAGGGTCCTGCAACCATCCTCTCTCCTGGCAGGCATCCCGGTAACACGTTGCACATTCTTTGCTCCAGTAAGCCTCATGCTCTCCCGCCCCATTTCCCAAAACCACATAAGACAAACGGGGACTGGTGGCTCGGGGTGCGTGCCAGGCTCAGACGCGCAACAACAAAGACAAAGGAGATCACAGTGGGAATTAGGGGGATTCCCCAGAGAGCAGGGGAGGATGATGGTGGTTATGAGGTAAATCTGCTGTGAAATCTCCCCCATGTAGAAAGTGCGGAGGACAACGCCGTCTGCTTAGCCCTGACGTGACAAGAATGAGGTCAATGAACCCTGGGTGCATGAGTAAGTTCGGGGAATAAGGGCCCCGGGGGCGATGCAGTGCTTCGTTAAAACCAGGGGTCACTTATTAAGGGCAGGATCCTTCCCTCTGCTTAAATGTCTTGAAGAAGAGGGGGGCTTCAAAGTGATTATGGTCAGACATGGTTATCCATGTCAACCAGGGTCAGAAGTTAAAGGATCCCTGGTGACTGCCGGCATGTCTCGGGATGGTGCCCCCCCTCCTTAGCTCCCTGTGAGGCATCACTGGAAGTCCAGAGGGATTTATTTTCTTTTTCATTAATGCCACCACTCAAATCCTGCAAGCCATATGGTACTAAAACAATTTGGAAGAAAGGAGTGAGTTAGGTTTTTATTCTGGCTCTCACCCTGGGGTTTAGCACCCCTCAAATGCTCCAGAGTTATAAAATTAAACATAAGACATGGAGAAATACTTATATATAAAATATTATGCTCAAATATACCAATAAAAGCCCTTTTATTGTGTGATAAAAACACATTTGCAGCATTTAAGTTTCAAGTAAAATGCCTCCAAAAGAAAAATCATTACTTATGTCAGTTTTTACAGCTTCTTATTTTATAGCTTTTCAAATGTGTAATATGTTAAAAAATAATTTTAAAAAAATAACTTGACAAGGAGTTTTAGTGTTTGCTAATGCAGTGTAAGTAATCCCATTTTATCCTGCAGAGAAGTAGCCTAAGTCTGGAGGACATATGGATTAAAACAACATAACAACAACAACAACATAAAAGACTTTATTTCAGTTTGTGGGAACTTCCAGCTGCTTAAAAACAAGCAAATCTTTTATTATTTTTTTACCAAATCAGATGAATTCCTGCACAAGTTCCTGTTAGGACCGCAGCCAAAGCAGCAATGTGGTGAGAACATGTCACATCTACCACAGCTGCATCTGTGCTGCACATCTATGTGGCCATGTGCATTTTTACTGGAGGTTTTGCACTTGCTGAACGTCCATGATGGAGGTCCTCCTCGCTGGGGCCCCTTTCATGCTACTGTCATAACAGCTCCTTAGGTCTCAGAAACAGGCCCTTTTTGAATCCATCTTTTGAGTATTTCTCACCGGACAGGTCCTGAAAAAACCTTCCCACCCTGAACGACTATCTTCGGAGTCTGCGTGAGTTTTCAGTTTTTGTTTTTATTCAGTTTTTGAGTCTGTCAGCCAAACCCTCCACCCGCCTGTATTCTCAGTCTCTTTTCTGTCTGTGTGTTTTTGTCTCTTTCAGATGAAACTTTGATGCACTTATGGAACGCAGAGCTCTCCCTGTGCAGGGAGTCTGAGAGGGGCCACACACCCCCAAACACACACATCTACACATACCCTCCAAACAGCAGCTGTGTCCCACTGTTTGCTTTAAACACACACACACACACACACACACACACACACACTGCTCTGCTCGCTGCCAGCGTCCGCCTGCCGACGCCCGCCGGGACCCGGCTGTGTGTTTGCTGCTGCTGACTTTGATTTGCTGTTTTGTGCGGCGGTCCTGCAGCCGTCCCGGGCCACTGCAGGTTCGGAGGGGTGGAGATGGGAGTGGGGGTTGGTGTTGGTGGTGCTGACAGCCCTTCCTCAAGGCATTCCACATCATTTGTCATCTTCATCTCACACGTTTTTCTTTTTATTTTTTTTTATTTTCTGGTTTGGTTGTTTCCACTCCTGCCTCCAATTATCACTGCAGGAGGAAGACAGAAATCCATAGAAGAACAAGCACAAGTGACGTCTGTATATGAAACAGTGTTAAATGTTTTTGTAGAGGTTCATTTCTAAGTTAGAATTATAAAACCAAAACCCAACTCAAAACTGGAACAAAGTTAGGAAAGTTTAACACATCAAAATGAAACAACCGTTTATAATTTTGAATTGTCTGAACAGTAGGATATTTCAGATTTTTGTGTGACACTTCATGGAAAAAAAACACAAGTAGATATACTGTAGAATACAAAAGAAAATGGGACTCACTTTCCACTTATCCCAAATCAAACAGCTCACACAATCTGTTTTTCTCCTGGACATTTTTGAATGTGTCAACCTCAAAGGCCAGAGGATGAATTATTCTCAGAGCTCAGTAATTGCAAACAGCTATCTGTTCTGTTTGCACCAGGATACGGAAGAAAAATTGTGCAAGAAGTTTTGATTGACAAATAACATCTTCTTCAAAATCTGTCATTTTTACACTCGTTGGACACGTGAGGAAACTATTTGTGGTGCAAACCTTGTGTCGAATACAAGAAGAATTGAGAATGAGATCCAATGTGTGGGGTTTTGTTTGGATTTTTTTGTTGGTCTTTTTGTGCAAATCGCTACATCCACATGTAAGTCATATTCGAGTAAAGCTCTTGTAACAGTACACATCGGTGACTAGAAAAGTATCGCCTGACTACACCCAACACTTGATGCTGCAGTTACTTTTCCTTTTGTAACTGCAGCATCAAACTGTGATTTGAAACTGCAGTTTCAAATAATCTTTGCATGTAGAACAACATTTTCCAGTATTATTATGAATTTACACTCATCACATCTGACAAGGATCAAATTAGTGTTTTTATTAGCAAACTTGGGGAATTCAGTCTGTTTGAATTATCCCGGTTATGTGAGACTAAGAGAGCAAAGCCAAGTGGTGCATTTGAAGAGTCTGGAGGACACTGCCCTGCCCAGACTGAGGCAAACGTGCAGCTCTCTTCCCAGAGTGTGTTTTTGTTTGTTGGGTTGTGTATGGGAGGACGCCCTGAGGGCAGAGGAACCTGGAACATTAAGCATTGCCATGGCGGCTCAGCGCAGCTCTGAGCCTTGAGCTGCTCTGGCAGATTGCCTGGGGTAGAGGTGGCAGCGGGGGTGGCACAGGTTTGGAAAAGGCCCCTCAGCTCGCTCCTCTTCGCTCTTCTGGGACACACAACCCCACTCCCTGTCCGATCCGTTGGAAAGGTTTTTGTCAAATTATTTTTGGAATCACGTACGCCACAGAAGGGAAAGTTGGCCTACGTGGCCTTTGTTTGGGCGTGTTCATCCAGAACAGAGAGCAGCAAGAATTAAAACATTTTGAAAGATGGATGCAAATTACCAGGTCGTGTTCAGCGACTGGACAGTCTTTATGATGCAGACAGAAAATGTGTCACCGTCCCTTTGAAAATGTCCCAAAATAATCACCGTTGGAGCAGACGCCAGGTTGCTCTCGGCTCCTGGGAACTGAGCTGAAAAGCAGCAAACAAACAGGATTTACATGACAGAAAATCTTCAAAAGGAAGGTAGGTCAGCGCTGTGTTTGCATGCTTCATGGCTGGTACAAACTGGAGCTGTATGAGAGACTCGTTTGATTACAGAATCAGCAGATATAACAAGAAAGAAGCCCTCGTCGACCAAGATAGTTTTACAACTTTTGTGTTTCCCATCGACCTCACATCAGCTGCTTTGAAAGAATCACCATTTTATCTGAACTGGAGGGGCAGATTTGAGGGCACTGATGTCCAGCTTTATTATTTAATCTCAGCTAATTTGCCAACAAGCCTTCATGTCTCAACCATGAAGAAAAGTCAAAAACGCCTACTATTCTGTACGTTTTCAGGACATAGAACAAACAATTGATCCTGGGTATGGATTCAAGTATCTGGACCAAGTGTGAAAACTGTGACGGACCCAAGGCCATTCTTCTGGGCCCCAGCCAGGCATGACAGCAACTTTCACACTTAAGCAATTGTACCAAATTCTCAGGGTGAACAGCCTCAGGTTCAGTCAGCCCGAGTGTGAAAACGCCCTTAGACAGCCGTCACACCTACACTTTATTTTCTTGGAAGACTTGACTTTAGGTTCTCACAAGCTAACCAGAGCTTGAGAACAAAGTCATTTAGAGACCAATAAGAGTTTTAGTAATCTGTTGTTCCACAAGGTTAGATGGTTACTGTTCAATCATTGGCTGACAGTGACAGCAGCCTGAGACAAGCCTCAGACTTTGAACTGCAACCAACTTTAGCTTTCTAGCTAATGCCTCTTTCTTCATCTACACGCATGGAGACGTGTCTTGTGTTGCACGTTGATACAGAAAATGAGTTACAAACAAACATCTATTTTGCAGGCTAGATAGCTAATTAGCTAGGCAGCTGTGGCACATTTAACAGTTAGCAATTACTTACTTAGCAAGTGCACTTACAAATGTGCAAATGTCAAGATGTGATAATTATCTGTCAAAGTCAGTGCTAACAAAATGCGGTTTGTCCTTGGCCCAGGAACCAGTTTAATAACTCAGGAACCTTACCTGTGTTTTGACCAGAGGAACCAGGGTTTAAATTTAGCTCATTAGCCATGGTTTCGGGCCCCCAAAAAGTCTCTTCTCTGGTGGTTAGTAGCCTACTTTCCAATAGAACTTCCAGGACTTACTCACTCACTGGTCAAACACAAACTCTGAGGCTGCTACAACTTGTGTGCACCGTCATTTAGCACTGAGTGGCTGTGCTCGCTGGGAAACCTGCTTACATGGAGTACAGGGGGCATACAAGGCGGCAGCTATGACGCTATCAGCTAATAATCAAACAGCAGCAGGGGGGTGCTGTGGTAAACGTTAATCTGATCTATTTAGACCAACATGAATGTAAGTGATAGTATAGTACCTTTTTCATTTCAATTTAGCCACTACAAGCAGTGAGAAACATGCATTCATTACAATGCTGTTGGTACATGTGATATTTTATTTAGTGGCCGCACAAATCCGTCATTTAAAGTTGGCGTCAGCAACGTGCTGTTTTGCGCCAAATTGAAATGGAGAAGAAACAACACCAGGAAACATTTCGTGCCATTTTTGCCAACAAATAGTGACATAACAATAAGCTCAGAGATGAGCAAAATAGATCATTTAGGAAGGCTAAGTAAGTAATTTACTGTTCCCTATGAAACAAGCACTCCCAGGATTCTGTGGTAAAGAAGAAAATCACATTTTGCGGTTGTAATAGATATAAGTTAAACAAAATTAATGAGCAAGACAAGAAAGTCAACACAACCTTCACTGGCTGTTCTTCGACAGTTTGCATCAGATCTTTTTGGTCGTGTCTTAAACTTTCTACATTCGGACATCTTGCACATAAAGACAGGTGAGATTCAGTCCTCTCCATCGTCACGTTACACTAAAATATGCATCAAACTAACCAGATCAAGCAAAAGGCCCTGAGAAGGACCATACTGTATTTACTGTAGTCTGTTTAAAGACAGTGTTGCTGCTAACAGGTCCCACTTTAGTCTTTACATGATTATTTGTACATTATGTGTGCTTAAACTAATATTTACAATACACAAGTTGGTTCAGTGCCATGTGAAGTGGCAACTCGTTACTATGTGGGGGGTGGGGGGCACAAATCCTTTAGGGCACTGAAAAGTCTAGGGCCGGCCCTGCTAGTATCAATATCAGGGCTGGGGGTGGATATTTCTTGTAATCTGCCAAAAAACGTTCAATACAACCATTCAAACATCCGAGCTGTGCGACAGTAAACACAAAGAAGAAAATCGCACCTCAAACATCGCCGTCATTTTTTAAATCAATTATCAGCCTTATCAATTGTCACTGTTCTCCAGATGTGCTGAAGCGCAAAAGGGAAATGCGCAAAAGCGAATTTGAGTTCCTGACTGAGCTCCTGAGTTCAGTTCCCGTGGCTCCACAACTATTTGGTCGAAAAGGGACAATTGTGGCTCGGCTGTCAATCAAATGCGTGCCCCACCAGCCCGCCCACTCGGAGGCTCGGAGGCTCTGGAAGCGAGCGTGGCATTGTTCACACTCGACCAAACAAACCGAACAGAGGTAGAAAATGCTCCTTGATCTGAACGCAGCCTTCCTCTTGGTCTCTCTCCCTCCCTCTTTCTTCCCCTCTTCTGTCTCTTTCTCTCTCCGTCTCTTTCTCTTTGTAGTTAGAGCACCAGAAGCTGTGGAGAGAAGAGTCCAAGCCAGCCAACAAAGCTATTGAAGCATTACATCTCCCCTCTCTCTCTCTCTCTCTCTCTCTCCCTCTCTCTCTCTCTCTCCCTCTCTCTGTCTCTCTCCCTCTCTCTCTCTCCCTCTGTTCAGGCCTTGCTGTGTTTTTGGCAGTTACTACTGACCATCATGAATGTCATTGCCAATTTTTGTGAAAACTGGCACATATGGCAGCTGAAGTGCCATATGCCATACAGAATATTTTTTGGCCGTTTCCCCCATTTGTATAATCGCTGGATCCGGTATAAAAGTGGCTCATTATTAATTCATTCCTTCCCAGTTTTTTTTTCCTTTTCAGTTCCCCTCTGTGTTTTTCCTCTTTTTTTTCCTCATTTTCCTTCATTTTTTTTCCAGATCCATTTGATGTCTGTGAGGACAGGGACGACAAGTTAATTTAACGTGCAGTGTGTGGGGATTAAAGCATTTGGTTAATTCAAAGCTAAATGTGGGGATTACTGCCAGTGCGGAAGTCCATCTTCATGCATTAATGTTGTTTGTATTCTGTGCTACTATAGCACAAATTAGGTTTTAAATGCTTTGCATCGGAGATAAATTGGTTTATTGTAACAACAAACCCAACTCTTGTGACATCTGATGGCTGGAAATAAAGTCATTTTATATTTTATTCTTGAAGTGATTTACCTTGTGGGCTGAGCCAACATGCAGCGTTGTTTAAAGGACAGGCCTGGTATATTTTCCTTTCATCAACAAATAGTGTCATAGTCCAGTGGTTCCCAACCTTTTTTGTCTGACATACCCCCACAGCCCTATCAGACGGGCCTGAGTACCCCTTTATCAGACCCCTTTGATAGAAGGGATGGCTTTATGGTATTGTTCAATGGTACTTTTTAGTAGTTTTGGCCAAGTTTGCATTTGTCCTGCTGCCATTTGGAGTGACAGAAACTGGCTGTTTCAACCATCTACAGAATCATTACTAGTCCAGCTAGTCTTTCTGCATCTTAATCAACTTCCAGCTGACTCAGGTTGGTGGAAACTGAGGCATGTCTTGTCTGTTGGTAAGTTATTGTGACAATAACTATAAAGATCAGCATCACACACATTTGTAATCTTACTTGTGTGTTGATTTTTTCTCCTAAACACAAATAATGTGGAAATATATTATCAAATCATAATTTCTATTTTTTCAAATTAGCTGAGCTTCACAATATTGCACGTAGCCCCTGGTAACTGCAGAGGAGTCTGTCTCTCGACACTTTCTGATTTCTCTACCCTGTCTGTGCCACTCAGCTCCATCACTTCCTACTGAAGATATAAATCTTTACCAACAGCTCACAAATATATAGTTTTTTTTAACCAAAAGGCTCAGTAATTTCCTAAAATATCTGGGCACTGTAGTTTTTAGAAAACCTTATTCAAACAGAACTAAATAGTGCATTTCTTGGGGATTATTTTCAGCGGCGGATTAATAAAATGGTGCTCTGGTGAGCGTCTCTGGCAGCAGGACGGCGTGTGTGGGAGTCAGAACTGAGTACTACAGTGTGTGTGTTCATTGTAATGTAGGAGCATGTCTCCCAGTGCAACAGTGTGGCTCATTGATGTGTTTTTAATAGTTTTTTGGACAACAATGGAGCTCTATGGCACAGAGGAAGAAGATATATCAGAGGCTTTGCACACAATACTTGTTAATAGGATGCATTCATTGTTGGTTTTGGGTCTTTTCATGGGATTTGTTGATAAAAAGAAAATATAACCTCCATATATATATATAAATCTTGTTTTTTTAATCTTTAGTCTGTTTGTCTGGCTCTAACTTAACCACCCAGTGTTATTCCACATTAGCCAAAAAAACAAAAAACACATCACTTCCTGTGTGACAGAGGAGGATTTAAACAGCTAATTTAAGATCTATCCTGAACTGGCTGAAGGTTGAGTCACTGCTGTGTTATATCACTGAGAGTGAGTAGCAGGACTGACATTTATTTATATAAACTTGTGATTAAATGAGTGAAAACCTTTTTTTTTTTTTTTTGCCGCTCCCTGTACTTCCTCCTCTGTCTCACCTTCCTCTTCCACTATCACAGGAATTGTGTCCTCGTGTGTCTCTGTCTCTCTTTGACACTCACACTCAACACACAAACTCTCCCACACTTCCTGCTTGCTTTTGCCTCTGAGTCGCTGCCTCTCCTCTTCCCTCTCCTCTTCTGCCCTCCATTGGAAAGAGACTGGAAGGTCTACGCTGACTCCCTCACTCACAGTCCCCCCCCCCGTCTCAGCGCTGCTGCTTGTCCATCATCGCGTCAGTTGGATCTTCTTCTCTTCTCTAATTCGTCTTCATTGCATCTGGACTGTTTACAGCGACTCCACTCAGAGCCAGGGTCTTCTCGTTGATTCATCTCAGCTATGATTAGTCACTAATAGATAATCAGAAGATACAGAGGCTGGGTCCAAAATCACTCATTCACTACATACTGTAACCAACAGTCCCAACATTTTTGGGTTATGACCCGTTTAATGAAAGTGATCCCTCATCATAGGCTGTGACCAGAGAGATTTCTCCTTCTCCGATCGCTGTCATTTGAATAATTTACAGAGGCAATAAGAGGTAAAACTATCCAATATTAACCAACAGTCCCAACATTTTTGGGTTATGACCCGTTTAATGAAAGTGATCCCTCATCATAGGCTGTGACCAGAGAGATTTCTCCTTCTCCGATCGCTGTCATTTGAATAATTTACAGAGGCAATAAGAGGTAAAACTATCCAATATTTTACAAGATGTCTGACAAAATGAACACAATTCTGTGCAGCAGATACATGTCTGTTTGCTCACTTCTTATTCTGTTAATCATTCTTGCAGCCGCTCAAAGTCGTCTTCTGAACTTTGGGTCTTAAAAACGACTCATTGTCTTACTTATTTCCAACATGATATATTAAAAAAGACAGTCACCAAACATGTGACACCAAACTGAACAATAACACCTTTAAAACTGGTGTTATATCAGTACAAACTTAAAATTAAAAAAAAACCTCCAACCACCCACAGAGGGTAAATGTAAAATACTAACAACAAAACTTGAACATAGATATCAAATGATACTTCATTTAAAGATGAGTGAAGAGTGAATGTCCCTAACTGAAGACAATAGCCTAATAACACAATATAACATCAAACAATAGACAATGTCTGAATGTAATAGAAATGAATGGATGAAATGTAATGCCTTCTTGTTCTCAGAGATGCTCTTCTTTACATGCATACAGATGCAAACGTTTACAGTGGGAGATGTGAGGTACAACTACAGACTTTTACTGAATCACCTGCTGAATTTACTGAACTGCTAAAAGGCACCTTGGTAGAAGCCGGTCGGTAAGATCCTCGGCATTGGAACCAGCAACAATTACAGATATTCTTGAGTAGTGCGATATTGTGTTTTGTGATACTGTATTGATTCTCAAAAACACTCTATCGATTTTTAATGAATAGTTTACATGCAGAGATTCGGTGCAGTGGTTCATTTCGTGTTGTGTTTAAACCCCCGACCGCTAGATAGCGTAGCCATCACATAAACTGGCATACATACAACAGAATGTGAACCTTTAAAACAGCATTGCTGTCGGTTTACAGTTTTTTTTTTCTTAATTTGCTTACCTGCAAGCACTTTTATTTTATTTTTTTACTGATATAGGTAAACGTTAATTCCTTTGCTCATATTGCATAAAAAGTAGTGCTAGGATGTTGGATGTTACAGGGACTGTGATAAATGCAGATCCCACTCTCCTACTATGACAGTTTTCCTAAAATTTGATTTAAAAAACTTAAGTATCTAAGCTCTACTGTAAGCTTACAGTATCGCAATATATTGAACCATAAGCCCTGTATCATGATACATATCGTATCGCCAATACGCAGCCCTACTGTTTTAGAAACCAAAGTGTCCTATCTTCTTTATTTTATTTATGTGTGCACTGTATGTGTGCACTGTATGTGTGCACTGTATGTGTGTGTTGGTCCATTAAAAAAAAACATATTCCTCTCCACGTATCAAAGTGGAGGGAGATTTATTAAACAGCTTTGTTGGAAACAATAACTGTCAACATGTCCACAGCTGAGGACTTGGACGTCTGGGTGAATAACTGTGTTTTTCCTGTGATGTGTTTGCATCGAAAGATCAATGCATTAGTCTCCAGAGCTGCTTTTTTTTTTTTTTTTCTTTTCTTCCAAAGCACAAAACATGCCTAATATTTGATGAGACGCGGTGACAGTGCGGCGTCCGGGACGCAGCGCTGCCAGTGTCTGTCTGCTGAAATCCATTTGCAAAAGCTTTTGTTGTCACTCTCTATGTATGATGTGTTGAATGAAAAGGGAGGGGAATTAACTTATCTTTACCACAGAATTTTGCATCACAAGGAGAAGATTAAAGGTAAAGTTTAGTTTAGAAGTTTTAGTTTAGAAGAACGCCTGTTGATCCATGATAAAAATATGATCCTGTCAGAAACCCTCTCTATAATTGATGGCGAGGCATTTATAAGCACAAGATTGTTCCCACAAGATGTTTGCACGATGACGGTGAATTAATCATGGTGTGGGCATCAACCTGCTTTCCTCATACACTATTTATTCAACAGGTAATGTGACCTGATTGGAACTTCAGTTGATGCAGGAAAAGTTCATAATGTCAGTGTTCATTTCTCAGGTTTGGTGCTAATTGTCCTCGTTGGACCTTTTCTTTCCACTGTTCCAGTCAGTCACGTTCAGGCGACACAGAAGCAGATGTACCGGCTGCTCGGAGCAGTTAACTTCATTTTTGTCACATTGATTAATGAGATTTGTTATTTCTGTAATTTGACTGTTGTCGACCTCATCCACAGTTGTCCCCATTTTTGTGGCCGTTGTTCTGTCGTTATTTTGTGGCTCTGGCACAGGAAGATGACGTCCACAGTCTTCATCCCTCCTACAAGGCTCTGATTGGCTTGGCTGTTTTTGTTTTTTCGACTGGGGAAACAGCCTTCAATAAGAAATTGCTGGAGAAATCAGAGCCATTCAGAGGTCTGGAGCCAGGCGACATAGCTGTAGACATCCATCACAATGGCCAGACGAGACTGTTGATATTGGACAGTTTAAATTCTTGCTTTCTACAATATCTGCTCATGGCAACTACGGTACAGGTAAAGTTACAGAAAGATGCAAAATACGTGGAGTTTGTCGCTCTTTAAACTACCTCACCTGACTTCCTCCTTTGCTCCTGTCATAATTACTACGGCCACTAGAGGTCGACGCCTGACAAGAAACGCAAATATGGGTCATAATCAGCTGCTTGCACAGATGACCGCATTTTTAGGGAAGGGCGGTCTGAATGTATGTCCATACACCACCCGACATCCACACGCTTGCCTCGCTACGTAAAGGGAACACTTCTTCCCGCAGAGACACTGAAAGTTAGCGCTGGATGTTAATCGTGAAGTACGTGACGGTATCGTCTAATATGAACGTAGGCTAATTCTCAGGAATACTGGACTGGTGTATCTGTGTTGATCTCAACTACACTTGTCACCATTTTCTTGGCAATTTTTCTCTTGTTATGTTGTGGCTCTAGCACAGGACGAGGATGTTCACGTTCTCGATCCTGACTACAGATCTCTTATTGGCCTGGTTCTTTTTCCAGCTATAGTTGGATCACCATTTGACCAGAAGTATTTGATTTGATGAAAAACCTGGAGACCTGGAACCAGGTTACAAAGCTGCAGATATCGGGCTCGATTCAAGATGTAACTATTAGCATGCACATCATCAACATGCTAACATTCAAATGGTAATGCTAATATTAGCATGCAAAATGTTAGTATGTCACACTAATATTCTAAATGTTAACATGGTACTGTTTTTTACTAAATGTTAGTCTGCTAAAATGCCAATCCCTACTTACTAAATAACCACTTATTAACATCCAGAAACTATTAACATGTACATTAACAAGCCAACATTCAAATGGTAGCATGCTACCATTAGCATCTAGCTATGGTAAAGACTAGGGACGGCTACATAGCTACAGCTGTGGGTACAGCTTAGACTTATAAAAGCTGAGTGCAAAAATGGCCGCCATCAAAGAGAATAACTTCTTTAAACTATTTATTTCATAATCCTGATCATCACAATGATTGCTGACTGTAAAAGCATTGTTTCATACCTAAAAAACACCATCATACTTTTTTTTTCGGTGCAGCTCTCAGTCCCTCTCTCTTGCTGTTTCCCATCTTTATCTGAACAAATTCAATTCCTCAGTAATGAAACATGAGAGTGTTGACTTCATAGTCTTCATAGCCTGGAATCTGCCTTAAGAGCATGGTGTTCAGGAAACAATACAGCTGTCAAATTATCCACGATTCACAGACACACACAACTGTGAATTTATGTCCTTAAACACACACACACTCTCACACACACACACACTCTCACACACACATCTATTCTCTCATTTCCTTACACGTCTTGCATGAGAGATATTTTAACTTGCTGGTTGAAACTGCACAGCTTGTATTTTCTTCTCTTATTTCTCAAGATTTCAGTGCAGAAACGGAACTTTATACAAAATCTAACAAGATCAGAAAATCACAAATCGCTAAATTTATTAGAATGAAAAACAAATCTGTCACACAACAGAGCAGTGATCACATGGGATACCTGAAAAGATGATTTTACTGTATTTTACTATAAATTCTCTGAATCAAAAATTCATTTCTACTTCACACTTTTTTGTGTTTCACATTGCATGAATATTTCTTCCTGGTAAAATTAAATTAATTATCTTTCCTTGAAATGGAAAAACTAAAAACAACATTTTGGGCTCCGGAGCCAGTGTTACTTTTATTTTGTATAGCATAGCATCTTTACCACTTCCTTGATTTTGCACGCATGTGTCTGCACATACACTTTTTTTTTTTTTTTTAACAATGAGAAAAAAAAATGTCACCAAACTAGAACAAGTAAAGAGTGGATGATTTTTTCACAAACACAGTGCGAGGCCAGAAACCGGCAGCTCTCTGCAAGCTGTGACAACTCCATTTTGTCATTCATGGGTTTGTATTGTGAGTGTGTTTGTGTGAATTCTCCCAAATTTTTGGAGCGCCGCTACTGATCCTTCAGTCCATGACAGGATGCGTCATCTGACCTGCACTTCAACTCTTTTTTAATTTTTTTAGGCAGTGTGAGAGGTGAAGGATCTCTGTCTGCGGGTGGAGTTTCAGAATAATTTTTTAAAATTAAATTACAGTAATAGGGTCAGCTCTTGGCGAATGTGCCTATTTGGCCCTGAACCCAAATATAATACACATATTATTTTAAATATTTTATATGTTCATTTTTGTCTTTTGGGATAAAAGCATTTGGTTGTTTGAGTATCATCGCTTGGTGCCAGCATGTTTTTCCTTTCGGCAGAGGGAAGTGAGGAGGATTTGATTTGTCCGTTGGCCTGTGAGCATCCTGACCACATTCACTCTGCTGCTGCCTCGTTTTATGACTTTTAATGAGCTCAGGTTCAGCGTCAGCTAACTGACTTACAGCTGAGCCACGATCAAGTGACAGTAGGAAAAACAGAGTGTAATTTGAAGGGAAGCAGTTTGGTGCACAACACCTCCCTTTCTTTTATTTCTTCCCCTCTGAGGTGCCCTTAACCAGGTCACTGTCTGCAACCCTGTTTTAGGGTTGCTGCTCTGTAGCTGACCGTGACCTTTGACCCCCCTGGTCATGTATTACATCACAAGTCTTACATCAAATTAACTTTAATTATCTTTTGAAACTGGATTTCTCCAGCAAGAATAAAGAAGTGAAAACTCCTCTCGATCTGCCGGTGGCCATATTTTTCTTACGAATAATAAAAGTGTTGTTTGTGCAGAATTTGACAGAAACAGCAGTGAAATAGTATTTCTTTCGCAGATCCAACACAGAATTCAATACACTTGATATAATAAGTACATTAAGGGGGAACAGTCATGTTGATGTGGTGCTTAGTTAAATATAATAATTGATAAATATTATTTGGAAGTCATTTATTCTGTGTTTTGCTTTTCCTGGCAGTTCATTTGTTAAAACTGAATTTCACACTTTTCAGGAATAAACAGCTCAATCTGCACTATAACACAGGAAGGTGACCACTGCACGAACAGTTATAAACCTTAAGCAATTTGAGATTGGGGACAGGATATTGATGATATAATTGATTTTTATTTTTTATATAAAAAAGGGCTAGTAATTATTTGCCCATGGCTGCATTTAATATTAAAGAATGCATGTATAACACAAAAACAAGGTATAAATCTTTCAATTTTAAAAGTTTTCTTATTGTTACTTCACTAAACAAAGTGTCTATTATCATATCTATTAGGGAGCTAAACGTGTTCTTATTCCAGCCCTCATCAAGTACTTTTTGTGAGAAACTTGCTTTAAACTCGTCATTTTTAGTCTTAAGTCTTAAAGAAAAAGAAGTTAAAAATGAAAAGCTTAACACACGTTTAATTAAGCATAGAGTTAAATATTAAGAATTAACTATAACGTCTATTAACTACATGTCAGTGTGCAGAACCGCCTCATTGTAAAGACAAAAGTAGTTTTTAAAAAAAAAAAAAAAGAAACTCCCAACATCAGTGCTGCACCTGACCTGAAGCTTTCCTGTCCATCAGAATATCAGCCGCTCACTCAATGCAAATTATACACTGGCGCCCCCTAAATGAGCCTGCGCACAGTACAGCAGCAGCAGCAGCAGCGGTCCGCGGTGAGACTATAGCCGCTCTGGGTGCGTGTAAAGCCGGCTGGCACGGCGGGGGAGAGCTCACGGTGCCCCGGTGCTGCATGCTCGGGATGTCCAAGTCCAAAAAGTAGGCTACTTCAGATGCCACAAAGGAAGTCCGTTTAATTAGCATACATGTAAATACATCTTGAGTGTCACTTGAGTGTCAACCCCAATTTCTGGAGGGTTTAAAGTGAAGCTTTATGACAAACATAATAATAATAATAATAATAATAATAATAGTAATCTCACACTCATCCAGCTGAAATTGCACTTCAAATTTGTACTTTTTTTCCAACCTCCTTAAATGCCACTTTTTTCTAATACAACCACCAACTATTGTGATTAGAATTACAATAATAATGGGAGGGGGTTGGGGGGGGGTCTTTATCCCTCTGCTCGCCCATAAATCGCATCAAATGACAGTCGGCCAGTGAAGAGTTAAAGGGAGGAGACGGAGAGTGACACGCCTCATTGGGTAGATTATGTGCCGCAAACAAAAAGTGTGTGTCGGTGTGCCAGTCAGCCAGAGCATCGGGCCCCATCTGCACGCCTCTCTCTCTCTCTCTCTGTCTCCCTTTATCCGTCCAGCTCTCTCTACCCCGCCCGGTCACTTTCAGTGTCGGCGAGTATCTGCAGCAGCAGCAGCAGCAGCACTGTCACTTTCACCACACCGGGGGGGAAATGTACTGACACTACGGACCAGACCGGGAGCGCATCACCATCTCCATCACCTCCATCACCGTCACCGCATCCCCCTGCTTGTTTTCGGGGCTTTCTTTTTTCTTTCCGGGGGTGCAAACGGGTTTTTGATTCGCAGCATCGCTCGCAATTCGCTTGTGGATTATTGTTCCTCCTCAATCGACGGGAAAAAGGTAGGTTTGTGAAATGCAAAGCTGTGTGTGTGTGTGTGTGTGTGTGCGTGCGTGGATAGTTTTTTTATTTTTAGAGGAGGCGAGGGGACGGTTTCTGGGTTTGTTTTGCGCGGCACATGCAGCCACACATCCTGCAGGCGCAGAAAGACAAAAAAAAACAAACAAACAAACCCAAACGCAGATGTTTCAGCGCCGCGGACAAAACCCGCAATTCAGCCACAGCGGCGCTGATTTAGGACAGTTTTCAGCCTGGCACGGCTTTAGCAGATGGGTTAAACACCCCCTCCCCCGTCTCTGCTCACCCTCCACCCCACCCGCAGTGGGTTTGAATGGGAGGGTGGCTGCTTCTCTCCAGTTTATGGATGTGCAAACATTCCGCTCTTCAGCTCGTTTCTCTTATTTTGAGCCTGGCCGTGATACATGTCATTCGCGGAATATTTTGTGCGCTTTTCTTCCTCGTGAAGCGACTGTTTCTGTTTCCTCTGAACATAAAGGGGTTCTGTGTGGTACCCGGAAACAAATTCTCTAGGCTGGCAGCGCTAAGAGCCACTTTGGAAAGGCTCTCCTATTGCACCGTGCGCAAAATGTTCTACTGAGAACCTTTCTGTTGCTGTCGAGCCTCTTAGGAAAATATAAAATGCTCCAAATCAGCGAGATAAAAAAAGACTTGAATTAATAACCATCTCGGGTTATTTAATCAGATTTCCCCTTTTTTTATTTGACAAATCAGGAAGGAAAAGCGAGGCTCTCCTCTGCGCGTGCAGCAGCCGATACTGTGGATGGACAGAGCTCATCTTTTCCCACAAGTCATCATCATTGTTATGAGTGCAGTTGTTAATATCAGCCTATTTATTTCACTTAGATGCGCAAATGTCCGTTTGCTTCCCGATTTTGCGCACGAAGAAAACAAACTTTTGGTCCAACTGTTTTGATTCCTTTATTTTATTTTTTTCTCTAATTAATAGCTTTACTTTATATTGCACGAGCCGTGTCACGGTGGAAGTTGTGTGAGCGGTTCGTAGTGATTTATTACACGTTATAAACTGTTAACAGGAGAATTAAACATCAAAATAAACCGCGCAGTGGCTGAAATAATACATGAAACTCTGAGCTAAAAGGCCCAAAAAGCAACAGTAAAGAGTTATGAAATATTATATTGTAATGTTCACTATCAAAAATATTTGGTGCAACAATAATCTGCCCCACAGAGCGGACTAGAATGTGATTATTTCAACAATTTAGGGATTACTTTTTTAGAAAATGCGTTTTTTCGTCATTATAGCAGCTTTGACGGCGTTGAAAGCCATTATTATTATTATTCTTTTATTTTTTTAATTTTCCGACTGTCCAGTGAGCCTCATTTACGGCCGAACCAGCGTGCATCAGGTGCAGGTTTTCCGCGCACAGTTTCTGCTGTATTTAACGGCAGAGGGAGGAGAGGAGGGAGCGAGAGAGCCGCAGCCGTCTAAACACACACATTCAGAGGTTAGAAAAGGGAGAAAAGAAATAATTAACTGGTCGTGCTGCTTTAATTACAGTCTCAGAGGGGAACGTGGTGGATTATGGTAATGAGGCGGCATACGCTGCCGCTTGTAGAAAGGAGAGAAAGGTTGGCTGACGTGAAATCACTGACTTTGACAGTCCACTTGAAACCCATTGGACATGCTCTCTCCATTGGACATGCACGGACCTCAGCGGCTCCTCCTGAGAGCGTTCCTTAAAATCTCTTTCTCTTTCTTTCACGAGGAATAAAGATCCTGCAGCGATTCTATAATACGATTTTAGACAAATAAACATGTCACAGCAAACCTATAAACCCTTGACATTAGAGGGATATTACATTTATTGAATATATAATAATAAAAACGTCCCATAAAACACGATAAGGAAATCGCTCTTGAGGACCACAGACACTTTACAAGTCACTTTAGGAATATTATAGAAATATAAGATTTTGTCGTTTTGAATGCCGCCAATAATAATAATTACAGCTGCACACAAGAGCAACTGGAGCCCGTATAGAGGCCTACTAATGCTAATATTAATAATAATATTAATGTAAAGTGTAATAATGGAAACAGACTATCGTACTCAACCGTTTATCTACAATATCTAATTAAAATGTTTAATATTTTCATCAAATATGTGATATAACGCGAGACAATAATAATTATAATATCATGATTTGTATTATTATTTTTTTTTTATTATGTTTGGTCTGTTTTGATTTTGGCTACATCTTCTCACTCCTATATAATTGACAACATTGTGAAACCATATCATCGGGATGCTGAAGGTGATGCCGTCATGAACTTATTACAGGGTTTGAATTAATTAGAAAGCCTGGCCAAAAAAAAAAAACACAGAAAGAAAGAAAGAAACGGGCCCCCAAACGACGCCCTTGACAGCTGGTTTAGCCAATCTGTCTAGGGAGAGATTTATTTCCTATCAGCAGGGACAGTGGAGGGTAAACCCACTAAACAACCACTTTACACAGGTTTAGATCCAAATTTATGGCTTATTTTATAAATAAAGTATTGGGAGAAAAAGACCCAAAATAAGAACAGAAGTGTCGTTTTGGTATTTTTCTCGTTTCCCGGCTGCTCTCAGTATTTCTTCCCCCTCCTGGTCTCTGATGTCTCTGGTCGTCTCCCTTGTCTTCTCCGCAGTGTGAAATGGAGGAGTCCAGCTCTCAGAAGTTGGTGTGGGACGGGGACGCCAAAGCGGTGCAGCAGTGTCTGACGGACATCTTCACGAGCGTCTACACGACGTGCGACATCCCAGAAAACGCCATTTTCGGGCCTTGTGTGTTGAGCCACACGTCGCTGTACGACAGCATCGCCTTCATAGCTCTGAAATCCACCGACAAACGCACAGCACCTTATATCTTCAGGGTAAGTGGGTCTTTAGTTTGGATTTTTGTTTTTAAACCTATTTTCTTTTAATACAATCCCCAGTATTTTTTGTATTTTTTTTTTAATTAGCCCACTATTTCTTCTATATATTTCATTTTCAAATACAATTCCTGGTTACCATCTTAACAGGCCTATCACAATCCCTGTTATTCATGCTTTTCTTGCTGTGCAGCTCCAAATATATCAAATATATTATTGCAGATTTAGGCTGAAATTTAAAATATACTACCATGCATGAGCAGCAGTATGTTGGTAGATGTTTGCAGTCTTATTTAAATAAAAAAAACAAACTCTAAAGTCATTTAATTCTTTATTGAGTCATGAAAATCCAATTTTTAAAATTATTTCTACAAGAAGAGAAGAAATTGCCAATAATAATAAAAAATCTAATAAATCTCATTTTGTTATAGGGAACATGTAATTATTTCAACTTGTTTATAGAAATAAATATTTGGTCAGAAGAGGTTGGATGAGATATGTCTTTATTTGCAGTATTTAATTTATTTTAATAAAACAAATAAGATTGTGAGGCAGAAAATGCATTTTATTTGTTGCACTGAAGTAATAACTCAATGTGTGTGTGTGTGTGTGTGTTTGTTATGCAGGTGGACACCTCAGCGGCCAACAGCACCTCAGAGGGCTTGATGTGGCTGCGGCTGGTCCAGTCGGCCCGGGACAAAGAGGAGCAGAACCTGGAGGCCTACGTGAAGAACGGCCAGCTCTTCTACCGCTCGCTCCGCCGGATCGAGAAGGACGAGGAGCTGCTGGTCTGGTACGGCAAAGACCTCATCGACCTGCTGCTGCTCAGCTCCAGCAGAGCGCCCGCCAAGAGCAAAGGTGAGTCAACTGAAATCATATCCTCACTGGACAGTAAACTGTGTTACAGCACAAAATAATCACATTATCATTTGTTCTCTACGGCCTTTATTTGACTTCACAAGCTCATACATTTTAGCTCGGCAGCTTCTCTAGAAATGCATTCCCACTCTGGAACTGTTTTCATATTTGGTAAATTTGGGATGTAATATCTTTTGCACACTTTTGGACAATGTGTGAAAATGTCTGAATTCAAATTTAGTGCAAAACACAGTACAAAGCTTCTTGCATTATTATAAGAAACCACGCTCAAGCAGGATAGATTTAGGATCGTCTCTTTTTGTCAGAACTAATTTCCGCCTCTCTTCTTCCCAGGTTCGTCCCACCACTCATGTCCTGACTGCAGCCAGCGGTTCCAGTTTGAGTTCCCATTCTTGGCCCATCTCCGGTTCCGTTGCACCAAAAGACTGCAGAGCATCACGGGGGCCGACGAGGAGCCCAGCAAAGAGAGCAGCACCGAGCGACCAAACACAACCCCGACCAGGACCAGCCCAAAGCTGGGCCGCTCCGAGTGCTTCAGCAGCCCTCAGGACAGCAACAAACCCTCCACAGACTTTCATAACCTGGCCAGGGATCTAGAGAACAACCGGACCAGCCCGCCGAGCGACAAGGAGGCTGAGATCTGCAGTGAGAGCTCGGGGAAGAGGAAGTTCTCGGAAATAGAGGGCAGGGAGTGCCGAGGGCCCAGCCTTCCACAGTCCAAGTCTAAAGATGAGCTTGCGACGTCTGCACAGAACTACAGAGGGGCGTACGGCCTGGAGGAGAACCACAGGTCCTTCTCCCCGCCGGGCTCCACACAGCTCGGTGAGGGCAAGCGCAGCGCCTTCACTGAGGTCAAGAAGTCACCCCAGAACCTCAAACACCACAGCGGCAACAAAAACCTCCAGAGCTCCAACTCTGAAAACAAAGATGGTGGTCGTCCCAGCAGCAATCCATTAGACAAGCACCTCAACATCAGGCAGGTGCTGTCGGAGACCCAGCCGCCCCAAACCTCACCCATGGGCAGCGCTTTCACCTCTGTTGGCCAGCAAGGCGGCGGCAGTGGTGGAGAGAGGAAGAGCGCCTTCAGCCAGCCGTCTCGCTCCTCCTTCTCCCAGATCTCACCACTGGTGATGCCGCCCAAGCTGCTGGACTGCCACCCAGCGGTGGGCGACACCATCTCCTCCAGCAGACTCTACCAGGCCGACCACCTTGCCGCCAAACTACAGGGCGCAGAACTGGGCGCCAACTGCCCCGTGCCGGGCGGCATGGCCAAGCAGAACCCCTTCGTCTACGCCACCGCCTTCTGGCCCAAGAACTCCGGGCCCATTCAGCTTCAGATGCCCTCGGCGCTCACCCTCCTGCCGCCCTCCTTCACTTCCCTCTGCCTGCCGGCGCAGAACTGGTGCGCCAAGTGTAACGCCTCCTTCCGCATGACCTCAGACTTGGTTTACCACATGCGATCCCACCACAAAAAGGAATTCGCCATGGAGCCGCTGGTCAAACGGCGGCGCGAGGAGAAACTCAAGTGCCCCATTTGCAACGAGTCCTTCCGGGAGAGGCATCACCTGTCACGTCACATGACCTCCCATAACTGACTTTTAAAGACTAACAAGGGAGGGACTTTTTTTTTAAACAAGGAGGGACTGTGTCCCTGCCTGGATTTAAGCAGTCCGAATGGAGATAGGCCACTTAGAAATACACAAACACCCCTTGCACTTGTTTTCACTTTGGACTATGAATCTACTAATTCCTTTTCGGTCTGTTTACTCTTTCTCCCCTGTACAAAATGTCATGTTTTGGGTGTATGCAAATGCGTTTCAACTTCAAAAATGAATCTATTTATGAAACACTTAAAAGTTTGAGAATAAGGGAAAATTTAAATATGTGTAAATGTACAGTAAGTTGTATTTTATATCATATAAATGCAAATATAGAGAAGAAATACAAATGTAGTCACACGTCATGGTTTACAACACAGCAAGTTTTTTCATGTCTGCGATGAATATGGACACAAATTGGGGATATTATGTCAGACTATATTTCAGAGTGCATGTAATATTAAATAATATTGATTTAAGATGCAGTCTATACATTACGATGTAAATAATTTGTTTTATTTGAAATACAAAGTGTAATATTTTGTGTCAGTGGGGAATAGTTTCAGTGTTTCTTCCTTTTGCGAAAATTTACTACTTGATAGTTTATCTAATCATGTTGAATGCATTGACAATAAAATAGCTTTATTTTCAACTGTGGCCTTTCTGGATTTTCTTTTTTTTTTTTTTTTAACTGCAACCGAAATATATGATTTCTTGATTATTGATACCATTGATCTTCATTTTGCATTTATAACACAAGACCAACATCACATTTTTAATTATATAAAATGTGTCTAAAGCCCAAATATCAGATTTTACCTAGCCTAATTTTGTTTGAATTTTTTTGTTTAAAGAAAATTACATTTAATATAATGCCAACCTATCAATCTTAATAAAATACAATAACCACATTGTATATACAGTCTAAATAAAATGAATACAATAAAAATGTATATAGTTTAAAGTGAATTCATGGTTAATATGGTTAATGTTAACTATTATGTTAATTTCCTGTTGAAAATAAGAGCACATACACTGGATGTCACAGTTTATTATTATTATAATTATTATTATTATTGATATACGTCTTTATTGAACATCGACCGTATTAATCCCTACACTACTGGAGATTTCCCCTGAGAGGTCGCTTCAATTAGAGTATTTGGGGAAATAATAACATTCCCATACCTGCAAATTTAATGTTTGACACGGTTTCCTGTTTAAAATACATGATACGGGTCTGTATCTTTCGTAATAAAAGGTATAAGATGACGAGAGAATGATTTCTAATTGGCTCAGATCTGCCGTTTCTGTGGCAAAGCACAAAATACAGAAATAATTGATGATTGTCGGCTGATCAGTGAGAGTGCACGATACGCCATTGAGGAGTTTCATCACAGAATAAAACACATACTGTTACATATTGAATTAATTTCCATTTGTAGGAAAAGCACTGTGGTCATAAAACTGCGGACAATGGGCTGTACGTGCACGAGTTTCCAAGAAATCTATTGATTAATATAGTTTTGTCTTTTTTTTTTAAATTTAAAAATGCTTCACAAACTCCTCTAACCTGTCGTGAGGACAGCGAGCTGCCTGACCTGCACAGACGCTGTGATAAATATAAATATCAATAATCTACCAGCCGTCTGTGACCTTCATTTGTAAAAGCTTTCAAATGAAAATCAGGAGAACAATCAGAATCAGTAAAGAGTTTTAAAATTAAAGTGTTTTTTTTCCTATAAACAACACAGACTAATAAAAGTGTGGGGATCAATAATCACCATTCACTGCTGATAATATAATTACATGATTTAAAAAAAAGAAAGCAATACGAGCGGGTGGAGAACGTTTCAGGACAGGAACCAAAAGCAAGTGTGGAAAATAGTTCAACAGCGCCATCAAGTGGTCAACATGCAAACTACACGACAGAAGAGCTCAGTGAGAGGACACAGTGAGACTTCCAGGGTTCGTACAGCTTTTTAAGAGTAAAATTCAAGCACTTTCAAGGTACCTAAACCAAATATTTCCAGACTACTGGAATCTGAATTGTTGCTATAAATGCAACTGCAAAAAATAAAGTTTACAGAATTCCTTTACACCCACAGCAATCAATGAATATTATCACTTTATGTTACCAGCTGTTCACATTGACTTTGACTGTATGTATTGATCGTGATTATTTAATGCTTCCTAATTTCCAGAGTAAGGGATCAACAGAGGACTGAATGACGAGTGAACACAAGAAAAGAACTTTTCCTTTTAGATTATGTTGAAAATCATCAAGCATTTTATTATAGTATATAATATATTCAAATTCAAGCTTTTTCCTAACCTTGAAAACATAACAGTTAAAGTTAAGCATTTTCCAAACGTTCAAGTCTTTGTACAAACCCTGAATTTTACAGTTGAAAACAACAGTGTAATTTAAAAAAAAAAAGGCTTCAGTGTATATATAATATCATAAAACATCACGGGTATATTTTATACAAGCTACTGAGTCATCACAATATCAATAATTATGGTAAAGTGAATTTAAACACCAACATTTAAATATCTCTCTCTCACTCTCAAACTGCAGATAAAGACTGAGGTCCATCAGTAATATTATTGCTGGATTGGTAATATAAATCCAGGTTGAAATCTAAGTGGACCTTGAGTTGGGATTGTTTTGTTAAAATGCATTTTACAAGAACAACTTTCATGTTTAATCTTGATATCATTCTGTACCAGCCACTATCCTAAAACTGATCGTCACAGGAAAATGTAAATATGAAACAAAACTAAACACAGCTTGAATTTATTGGATGAGTTAGGAGTGAATATAAAGGGTCACTTCACCCAAATTTCAAAATTTTCCCCCTTACCCTTAGTGGTTTCTTGTCATGCAGATAGTTTTGGTCTAACTCATCCAAGTTATATGATACCTGAAACTATATGAATCATCTGCTGCCACTCAAATACAATGGAGGTGAATAAAATTTTAGTTTGTTGTTGAACTTTTTTCAAAACTATTATTTCAATGCTGTGAACGCCACAATGTTTCCCCCCCCCCCCAAAACAACACCCTTGTTGCCTTAGTATAATCCACAGACCTTATTATCAACAGTTTGAACTATTTTCTATCAAATGTTGAAAAGAAAATGAAAGATATTGCAGTCGTAAAACTTCCTTCACCTCCACTGTGTAGGGTAGCAAAGTGGGAGTTATTTTGGGCATGGACAACGTTAGGTTACTGACAGTTTGAGCACTTCAAGGTTTGGACGGACATGAAACTCACCTGGCTGAATCATCCATACAACAGAAGACCACGTGCATTAGAAGATTTCTGGTTATTTAATAAGAAGTTGAAAGGTACAAGCCTGTGCACATAAAAACGTCAAGTCAACTATGACCCATTTTCAACAGTCCTCCTGTAACAGCTAAAGATTCCACTTTGCAGAAACCTGATTAAACATTCAGCAGTTTGAATTTACTTTCAGATTCTGGGACAATTCAGCGACTATGGTGCTGTGTTCTGTTTCTGAATTTTCTAAATATGCTGCGGCTCTGATTTGACCCTAAGACGACTGGCTTCTTCTCCCTCGCAACGGCAGCCGAGGCTTCTGGGAATCGTAGTATTTAGAGCCAGTCGTCAAACCAAGCTAACAAAGAACAAAACAAAACACGAGTCCTCAGAAACAAAAGTTGAAATAATTAAAACTGATGGCCAACAACATAAACCATTGAGGATATCATTAAAAGAAAATTACTTCTGGAAACAGCGGATCCTCCCTCTTTGCAGCTCTACTGGGTTGGAAGCAAAAATCAGATCTGTCAAAACCTCGGGACATCCAACCAAAACTATCTGTACAGCCAGATACCACTAGGGATAAGGACGTAAAATATGTGCTTTGATATTTGGGTGAACTGATCCCTTTAATCTGATCGGTGTCACTCAGGACGGGAAGAAAATCACAACAGGAGCACGCTGAGCTGTAGAGAGACGTGCTAGCAGGAGATAAAAAAAACCACATGAAGAGGTCGAGGTTGAGAGGAGTGGATACAGCGCGGCGCTGTGTGCGCTCACATGATGATAAATTACAGCACCGGTGCACATGTCTGCAGGTTACGTCTCATCTCACATCACCACACACACCTCCCGTGTCAGCAATCCAAACAGGCCAATCTCACCACGAAGGCATGTGATCGACGAGAGAGGCCGGCATCGCTAACTATCAGCCTTCTCTCACACTCACACACACACACACACACACACACACCACTGATATTTAGTGCCCTCATGCTTTGCTGCTTGTGTCATCGTCCCTTTTGTGCCCCAACTTCCCCCCCTGACACATTTGTCACTGCATCACTCAGCGCGGAGCGGCGTGGGACAGTTTATATCTCTGCTAAGCTGGCACTTCGCAGCAAGCGAGCCGGGAAGTGAGCAAGCAGGTAGAGAAACCTCGGACGGACTCATGGCAGTCGCTGGATTCGAACCAGTAACCTTTTTTGGCTACGGTACAGGCTCAAGAATTGTTACACCGACTTTGATACATGAGCTGTGTCCAAAATACACACTATATACTATTACTATATACCAGTAGTATAATTAAGCACAGGCAGGAAATGACATAAGACGTGTGCCAGAGGACGTCAATCAAACTGCTACTTTGCAAAGCTGCTACTGATGTAAAACTTAGAAACTTAGCAAACAGAGAGAAAAATGTTATGGCTTAGTACTTGAAGATGTTCCAGGAGCCAGCTTGTTTCTGGCCACATGTCCAGTTCAGAGTAGTTCCTCCATGTCCTCTTTGTATTGCATTGTGAGAAACCAGTGTTCTTTGTGCGTATACGTTTCATTATTTCACACATAAAGATTGGAAAAAGGAAGCTAGTTGAGAGAGACGTTCACCATGGGAAAAGGGGGATTTCAGACCAAGTTAAGTGGAACACGTATGTGCTGTCGTGCCGCTGACGCCCGTAGCACACACCAGATGCGCCATAAAGACTGAAAAAGTAATTAAGGTACAGTAACCAGGAGGTGCCCAGTCTCGGAACCCATCTGCTATCGCCTGGGGGCAGGGCCAAAGTTTAGGGGCTTCTGGTGTAGCCAGCGGATACCCGGATAACGGATATCCGGGCCAAGACTTCCTCTTCTGTGCGCCGGTCATTGTTTACAGTCCGAGTAGCAATCTTGGAACCCATCAGCTATCGTCTGACGATGATTTAAATGCAGATACATTTTTAAAAAGCTAATAATAAGCTAATCTCTTGGGTTCCGACATTGATACAAAGCTAAATCGTTGTCAGACGATAGCCGATGGGTTCCCAGATTGCATTTTCGGCCAATGCGTTCCACCTCTTTACCTGCATGCAACCATAGCCTGCTCAAACGTGATTGGTCAATACTACTTGGACTACAAACGGAAACCAGAACGCTTACGATACCAAAATCTTGTCCCTTGACTACAGATTCTGCTTTCGTATGCAGATATCTGTTTATAGAGATTAGGAGGTGCCACTCCAGGGAGCAAGATAATAAAAATTGCTGCTTTTCTGAAAAGCTGACATATGGTGACACTGCCAGTGCCTGAACATAACCATAAAAAGTTTGCAAGTGACTGAAAGCAGATATCGTATTGCAAGATTGGACATTTTGGTGGTAAACAATAGAAAAAGGTTGTCAGTTAACATTTTACTAATATGTTCAGTATCAACATCCTGCAACTTGCCAGATACTTCAGCTAACAACTTTCCCTCATTATGTTAATAGAAAACATAATCTGACTGGCTACTGCAGCTACGGAAATACCACGTAGCGGCCACAAGAACTAGCTAAACCATCTCCATTGGAAAAGTTCTGCTCACTGTCAATGTTGCTCTCTATCACGTACAACGCATCTGTTTAGTGCTGTGGTCGTGGGTGAAGCAGGTGAAATCCGATGCTGAACTATAAATCAAAACCCACTGCGTGGGTATCGACTGTAAGACTGCCAGTAACCCCTTGTGTATAATTCCAATTTTACTGTCAGTGGGCATGCTGGTGAAAGTTTAGCATGCTTTTAACACTCAAAGTGGAATTTCATCTTTAGTAAAACATGGCTTCAAATGGGTTTTCAACAGAGCCACTGACCTCGTCCCTTTAGCATCTTCTTATTGCGGCGAACTCCAAACAGAGGTGCCCCGTGCACACAGAGGGTTCAGACAGCGAGCTAACAAGGCTGTGAAAGAAAAGTTCAGATCAAAAGTATTGAATTCTCACAGCGAGAGGCCTGCAGCCCTGCTCTCTCTCTCTCTCTCTCTCTCTCTCACACACACACACACACACACCACAATCTGTTTTAAAGTCATTACACAAGGCCAGTTCCTCCTGCTGCGGTCTGATTAGGATATCGCTGTCACATCATTACTTTTTGAAGGTCTAAATATACACAAACAGCATCGTCCTCTGTGCACTTGCACTATTTCTGACCCACAATGCACTCAATCTGCAGGCCCGCTGACAGGGACAAATTTACACATCATGTCCACTCTGAGATGATCCCCGAGCATCCACATGCCTGTGACGGCGTGTCTCTCCCTCTGGGACTCTACCTGTCTTCAGCGCAAGTCTGAGTCTTGGATTCTTCACATCGTGGAGATGGCGAAGACTCCGGAGGTTAGATATTTAGGTTGCACCTGTTTCCGGGGCTCAAACGCCTTTCTGCCGTCAACAGAAGAGCGAGAGGATGTAGAGCGGATTCAGTACAGGTCAATGAAAACTTTGCCAAAAAGATGATTGTTACTGCTCAGTTAATAAGCTGATGTAGTCCATGGTGTTGTCATATGGTCCTGTAATCATTTAGTAATTTTCCTTGGTCTCCCTTTTGACCCCTAGCTGTTACTCCTGTACTTTCTTGTTTCAGTATCAATCTCTGTTTTTAAGATTCAGTGTCATTCAGCTTCTGTTGTCCATTTTGTTGCCTCCATTTTTTTTCTTTAGGGGTGTGAAGATCCTCCGTCGCCAGTTTCCTAGGTACAGCTAGGTACAACTAGCACAGCCAATAAATCCTACCTATATGAAGGTTTAATTTTTATACCAACAAGGGTAGACTAAGTACTAACTAACTATAAGAAACACCTGTCAGTATGTCACAGTACAATTCAACAGCACCACAGACTTCACATCTTTCTTTTCCCTATTTTGTTTTGTAATTTGTGCAAGTTTATAGTATTAAAATATACTCTTATTATATAGTTATTCTGTTTAATTACTGTAATATCTCAAACAATTTCTGAAAGCATTTATACCACATACATAAAAAAAGATAAGAACTTATTTTTAAAGTTACAGCTTCCAAATGGGCTAACATACATCTGTATAAAAGGACACTGTTTCAAATTAAGAATTGCGGCAACAAATTTAACAAAAACTACTTTACAGACACTAATTTATTTAAACATGAGCACGAGGGACAATGACATCTAACTTTGAAGCATTTAATCAATGTTTTGCACTGATAAATAATTTAAAACCCATTTTTTATACATGAAGATATAAAATAACTACACATTTAAAATTTAAACAAATCATAACTGATGATGTAACTTTTCAACCACAAATATTTTGTAAAGTTGCGAAAAGTTGTATTTTGAAATGTTATTTACAAAGTCACATACATACAGTATTTTAAAGAATAAAGTTCATCGCTAAGCTCATAAGTTTGTACAGTAACAAACCTGTATATATGCTACATTTAATCCATTAAAATTCCAATAAATTTGTCTAATTTTGTGCTTGAAATGGTTTTGTAAACGTTGATTATCTCAGTCTTGACCGGTACTCTCCTCTGTATTTACAGCAGGTCAGCTGCTGTTTGGCTCAGGTTGAGAGTTGGCCCGTCCTGTGCCCGTCTTTCTGGACCGACAGCTAAAACAGCAGAGGACATCTTACTTATTTACAACCGGCAGCCGTCCACTTTAAGCTCACACCACCACCACACTACACACACACACACACACACACACACACACAACCATCTCCTCAGAGACCGCAGAGGAAATGCATGGTAAAACTAGCCGGAACAGATTTCTTACACTGTTGAGAGAGAGCACACGTCATTTCAAATCTGATTTAACACTCCTGTTTTGAAAGACAAAGGCAGCCAGTGGTCGAGTCCTGCCTTCAAAATGTTACAAAGTACAGAAATATTATCAGCAAAACACACTTTATTAGATAGAAAAGTGTGGTAGTGATCTCCGACTTAACACATAAAAGTATATGATCAAAGTTTTTTTAATAACATTGGCGTGAGCAACATGTCTTCCGTTTAGCGCTTCACTGGGCATCATGACCGGGAAGTTTAAAGTGTCATTCTGCATAAGATGAAATAAAACAGCTGCTTTATTAAGCCATTTTCCAAAATGGAAATACCTCAAAATTGTACTTAAAGAGCAATTTTTAACTTGGCGTCCCCAACGAATTAATATGAGAAACTTGATTTAAAAAAAAAAGAACCAGAAATAAAATCAGTATGTACATTACAGTGACGTCACATTAAGAAGGGCAGCCAAGAAGGTCAAATTTGACAATAATGAATATGGATTCTAATGCTAGCTGTGAGTATGCAGGGAATATTTCACGGGAGCTGTAGTTTCATGGATGCTAACAAATTATTTGTTGTTTTACAATCACAAGTCTTCAAATTTTAATATCAAGTGGTTTTATCATCAGAATTTGAATAGTAGATCTCAGGAACACGTTTCACTTTTTTCTTTAGATGACAGCAACCCTCTATCAGAGACTGCACCGAGCTACAGAAGAAGAGCGACTAAACCCGGAGCTGATATCACAACACTGGCTTTCTATTAGGGCTGCCACATTTTTCATTTGATTCCAACGATCGTTCTAGTGTGGGAAAAGTTTCAAACAGGCCGCGACTTTCCTAAAAGTACTGTCTGTCTACATGCTGCCTCACAGTAACGACAGCTTGTCAAGCGAGGTGAATAAACGGCACAGTCAGACTAAATTTCTCCTGGAAACACTTGACTGTCATTTAAATTTATTTGTTCGAAAACTTGAACAAATTACGTGTTTTTTCGTCTCTTCAGGAGCTTTTGAGCCAAGCACTAAACCCAAACTGCTCCAGTTTCTGATGTGATGGGAATGTAAAACAGGAACATACTAAAAAGTTATACTTTTAAATATGTACGCAACAATGAAACAGTATTTTCTTACTGTAAAAAATCAGGAATTAAATCAAGATAAAAGAAAATGAAGGCTGCATAAGGACGTATGTTAATCTCAGACTGTCAAGCTTTGCTGTGTGTGTGTGTGTGTGTGTGTTACACATGCTTGGGAGTTCAAATGTGTGATCAGGCCCAGTGAAAGGTCCAAATGAAGACGTATGGCAGTCCAGGGGTGGGCCAGATGCAGAGGTAGATAATGGATTAGTGAAGATCAGTGTTCAGTCCGGCTGTTTCCTGTGAGGAAAAGCAGACCAGATTTATCTTCTGTCCTCCGTCCCGTGGCCACCCAGGGACCACTTAAAGGAAAAAGATCTAAGTCTGATGTGTAAATATCTTCAGAAGGGATTTTTCTGAGGGGAAAAATGGATGTATCAACATGAGATGACCAGAACAGAACAAAGAGTATAAGAGTCTTTGTAAACCTGTGACCTGTGGATCTGTTCCAAAAGTTTCAAGAGAAGAAAAAAAAAAAAAAAACATCTACACAGAAGTTCTTTTTTCTTGTGTCCTTGTAGACCTCCTGTTGCACTTTGGCTCCAGTTTGGAAAAGTAATTCCTCTCAAAATAAAGTTTTTAGATATAGGGAATGGTCTGCAGTCTTGCGTTATGATGTACTAATTAATTTCTAGCTGCATGCTCTGCAAAAGCAGATTTAGATTTTATTGTACTTGTGAAGCAATCGACAAGTGCTGAAAAAAAAAAAAAGCATGCATGCACATCAACTCTTCACTAAATGTTTGAATCTACATCTTAAGTCCTGAAGACCTGTTTGCCACTAAGAAAGTAGGATCAGTCTTCTGCATGGCTCAGAAAAAGAACAGTTAGGCTATATTTTCATATCTGCAATAGGTTTGTTTTAAAATGAGTAAAATCTTAACTTGATTTCTGATTGACGATTATGCATCTTAAAATCTATCCAGTGAGATTTTAAAAAGCCAAAAGTGATGCTCCACGCAAAATCATTTGAATATAAAACACTCACCCTGAGTAGAATTGAAAAATTGCTGTAAAAAAAAAAGTTGGGGGGGACATCAAAACGTCCATAGAAACTTCTCAAACCACTCCTGCAGCATAATCAACACTTCTGCAGGTGATCACATTTCTGGTCTCACTATTCTGCGTTGTGCTGCGTTGTGTTGGTAGTGAGTGAGACGCACACCAGAACTGAGGATCTGTGGGAGTTTATTCTTCACACATAAAGAATGACACAGGCATCATACCTCTCATCTCATCTCTCCACCATAGAGTGGTGCAGGAATGAGTCCTAAATGAGTTAGCATTTTTGCACTTCCGGTTCCCTTGTCTCAAAGTCAATGGGATTTTGGTTAGATGCCTGAAATAAGATCTGTGGTTAACAAGTTTAAGAGATTTTCACGTTTTGTTCTACGACATAAAATACGTCAGTAAATACCCCACTCATGAATTCTGAAGCTTTTACGTATCTTAAAAAAGACTGTTGCTAACAAGTGTCTAAATGAGACTACAGAGGTTGTCGGGGACATTAAACGTCATTACTCCGAAAACAGAAACTCATCTACTCACTCGTCCTCCTTTACAGCCTCGTTGGGTTTATACTGCAAAACTCAAACTTTCCCCAAAGGCTTTTGTAGAAGAGGTCAGCGTTGGAAGCTTAGTGGTGGGGATGAAGTCATGCAACAATGGCGTGGTTCGTTTGTAGCCCAACGTTAGCTTTTTACTTCTGGAGATTGCATTTGTGCTTCACAAATCATAAAAGTGGTGTTCATTTGTGAAGATTATCTTGCTGAACAAAACGTGTACGTATCATATAAACTTTTGTTTGCCACAGAGCTTATTTTCTGCAATAATCCAACATCCAGTGGAAAAAATCCCTTTGGCTTTTTGTCGCAGGAACCAGGACGATGCCAACTTCCGGGTTGGACTACAAAAATACGTCATCCCTGCAGCTCTCTATACAGCTCTGAACATACATGCTCACTCTAAACTGCCTCCTATATGCATAATATACGTATATCACACATACAGTATGAAGTGCACAGATAGTGTAAAACAGGATCTCAAATGTAGTAAAACAGTATAAAAAGGCAGTACAAAAAAAGCATGTAAAATAATACATTCAGCAGAAAAGGTCGACCCATTTCCCTCACAAAATGTGTAATTAAAACCGTACCAAAAACACGGCTAATGTAAATATTTTAAACAGGCATACCACACAAAAAGGATACAGGTATCATACACGAGTCATCTGCATCTCTCCATGAAAAATAACAAACTCACATGACAGTTTTAAAAACACACCGTCGTAGCAAGCACAAAGCTAAAATATGCAGCGCGCTAACATTAGCGCCCATTAGAACAACCCTGGCGCAGCTAGCTCAAAGCTAGTTAGCTTAAAAAACCGTGCTGGAGTCTCTCAGTTTAAAATCAAAATTACAAGCCGTTTAATCAACGGAGGCTAGACAGACAGGTTCATTAGTACATTGTATCACATTATTATAATTTTAAGCAAACGAAGGGAACATATTAAAGAAAGGAGAGAGCATAGAAAGATGGAAACCTTTTTACAGGTGGGAACTAATTTTGGGGAATGAGGACTTCGGGGAAAATAAACAGAATTTAAAACAAAACAAAATTAGCTTGGCTACAGCCACAATAACAATAAGGTGAAAGACAGCCAGAGCCTAAATGACTGCAAATAGCATTTCTGTGGCTTCTTGTTTGCATTAATTATAACATTTAAGGGTATAATGAAAGGGTTAGGGTTGAGACATAATTAAGGGTCAAATGTTTTGATGAGTTCTAAAATACTGCTACTTTTCATTTTCAGCACAAACACATAATTGTTTCTCTAAACAAGCAGATTGGCTCTTCTTCACAGTCACTTTGAAAACCAGAAGTTGCAGGTTTTTTTTAATATTGCAGTGGGCTGTTCAAAAGTATTTTATTGTATTATTGGTTTAAATTTTTGTGTCTGCTGTTACATAATAAAGTGTCACTGTAAATGCAATCAACTTTTGGTTCAAAAATATGAATAAACATTTTGTAAGTGATTATATAATTATACTTTAACAAGCAAATAAGGGTATTGCAAGTATTTCAAATATTCTCCAGCACTAATGTCAAGAGTCAGATTCCAGCAGAACTACACAAACATACCATCAGGCACAAGCTTCAGCTCTATTCCTTTGTGTTGGATGAGCTCCAGGTTTAGGATTGCAATCAGCTGCTCTCAGCTGTTTTCACCGGGAGTTGAAGACCTCCAATAAAGCCTCCACAGGGAACATTTCATCACCTGAAATCCAACCAGCACACTTCTCCACCTCAGCCTCAGGAATCGGGCCGGAGCTTTGCTGGAACCAGAACCTGGTCCAGGACGAACACTGCTGGTGTGAATGCATAGAAGGCTGTTTTGTACATATGTGGAGTTTTCTGTTCTTTGTCTGCGCTGAAGTCGCAGGGCTGGTTTCAATAAGACAGACTGATTCTTGTTTAGATCTATCATCCTAATGGTTCTGAACACAGAGATGTGGACTCAGCCGTGCAGTTGAAAGCAATCAATCATTTACTTGGTAAGAGTTCAAAGCGCAATTCGGCAACAGGTAATCAGTCAGTGAGGGAAAACTAAGCAGGCAAGGGGCAGTCAGGCGAAACCGGAACAAAGGCCAGAATGCTAATACTAGGTAGTACATTAGACAACCTGGCAAATGACTGGGGAAAGAGGACTGGTATCTATGCATGAGAGATAATGAGGGAATGGGGAACAGGTGTGCTGGTGGGTGAGGGGATCGGGTGATTGGGATTGGTGGGAACCCACTGAGGGTAACTACAGGGCAGGTAGGGAATGGCACATATCTGAAATGAGAGGAGACATTAATGACAAAAAAGAAACAGGAAAAAGAGCAAAAATGTGCAAAATGACTAAACAGAAATAGCCATTGCTACGATCATAGACTTCAGATAAGATGTCAGTGCTGCACAAAGCTGTCAGATGGCCGAACAGGGTCTGAAACCTTCTTTAGAGGAGAGGCTTGCCCAAAAGTGTCTCAGCCCTTTAACTATAAACTCTTTTGCATGTAGAGGTGTTTGGACAACACTTCGTACGGACTGCTTTGTTTGAAGCATACAGATTCCTTTAGACTGGTCTATTTCTGCTGACCAGTCTCACATATCTTACTGAAACCAGTAGCTGTCTCTGTCCAGTGGAAACTGTGTGATTCTTTACGTTTGGTGATTTTCCTGTTTTCAAAGGATTACATAAAAATGTTTGGAAAAATCACCTACTGTATCTATTAAAACGTCTCTTTATGTCTTTTTAAAACCCATTGGATTATATAAAAATGCACCATCTTGGAATTTAAAATGTTTGTTTTTTCTTAATTTGTGAAAATTTGGAGATACAGGGGTTTCTCCTGAAAGCAGCAGTTTTATTTTCACTTATTGAATGTCTTCCTTTTATTTTTCACCTTTATATGATTTCTTTATTTTCAGTAAAGCCACGTGTCCTTTCCAAATGAACTCACGGTGACTTGGTGAGAGAAACTCGGTCGTAGAGGTCCAGGTACATTTTCTCTCAGGGTCCTCCATACACAGCAATGCTTATTAACAGTGGATCAGACCCCCCAAAACACACACACACCCTCCCTTCCTCTCCATGCTGACAGGTGGTGTGTCTGTAACAAGTAAACAGGTGTTGCTTTGTTGCTCCGCCAAGAGACAGCAAGCTGAAAAAAACTCCAACAACAAACAAGCAGCAGCGTCCCTGTCCTGCTAATTACTGTGAGAGCTCTATGTTGATCACCTTAGTCTGAAGTTTAGTTAAAACGCCTGGCTGCTGAGCCCAGGCTTTGCAGTTCAAATGCATTTCCCCCTGCGACTATCCTTTCTCACAAACTTCCGTCTTCTCATTTCTCAGAGCTGTCTTTCAGAGCTGGCCTTGAAAGTTTGAAAGAAGGAAGGTTCAGGGAAATGGGGGATCTGTTGTAACTCCAAGAGGTCGTCAGCGGAGCGGGAACAACGCGGCCGGCGGCAAATGTTGGACGGTGCAGACGACACGTCGCCGAGGCTCCAGAGGGGCTGCTGATGGTGGGAAGCGCTGACGGGGACGTCCCACGGTGTGTTTGTGGATTCAGTGACACTTTTGACATAACGCTCCTTTAAGTCAATACAATCAGCTGGCAGTAATTTGTGTGTGTGTAGATGGAAATGGCCTCTTCACACTGCAGGACATGTCTTCATTCTTGTACAAAGCAGAAATATAAATACTGTAAATCATATATGAACAGGGCTGATGAATTTGAAGGGAACTTGGCTGACCTCTTTAGCCATGGCAGAAGACTCAGCCAAGCCACCACAGAAAAGCCTGACGAACCATCTTAAAATATTGGGTGGCCAAAGAATCTGTACACACAAACTCGAGTGCGTGCTCGAGTAATTCGACTCCCACAAAAGGGCTCAGAGAGCAAAATAATATGCAACAATCTGAGGCACAGCTCATTAATTCTGACCCATACATGCAGGACGAGCAAATGCTGAATCTAATTAATTCGTCCACATCAGTGCAAGTATGAAACTGGAAAACCTGAACACTGTCAAAGATGAGCTTCAGGGGACTCTTGTATGCAGGTTCTCTCAAGACGTCTCTGCCCGGGGAATTCAGCAAGAAGGAACACTGTTCAGCTTTTTGAAGGCAAATAGTTTGTGTAGAGTAAAGCTGTTGACCAATATTCCAATATTCTGTTCTGTCATTATGTTTTCTTTAATTTGACCATTTCTATGTCAAGAATGTTTTCAACTCTATTATTTCCACCAGAATTTTGTTGTTAGAGTATAGAAGCCTCTGCAACATGATTTAGACATTAGTCATTTTAAGGTAACCTAGACAAAATGCTGTTAATTGCTATGTGGGTTAGCAGCTCTTAAAAGAATACTCCACCTGGGATTTGAGTATCAAGTACCAGCCAAGCATTTTAGGAATTTATAATGACACATAAGCCCTATTCACACGGGACTAGTATTACCAGGGGACCTCAGGTGATTTAGAAATTACCCCCCGACGTCTGTGTTTCGTGCAGTGCATTCGCAAGGGATAAGCAAAGTCTGTATTTTACTCGAATTGACTGACATTATCCCCCAGATATGATATCAAGGATCTGCGTAACATCCGCTTCCTGAATGACAAGAGCTGCTAAGAAGAAAAACAGGCATTGTATGCGCGAAGAGACGCTTCGGTTTAATTGCTGTGTGGGGTGAGCCACGTTACCAAAAGCAATTTGATCAAATGGTGCACAACCACACTGTTTTGGGAAAATATTCACAAAGACTTCTAGCTCCGGTGCTCGTCTATACAGGACTTCTTATGCTGTCAAAACTTTCATTTATAATTGTCAATGCAGCCTCCATAATTCTCAACCGGGAAAGAGGCAGAAAAAAGTCGTGGAGAAAATAAAAAGCCTTGCAAAAAAAAAAAAAAAAACGACCCCGAATCACAGAGATTTGCACGGGACGAATATTAGCACAGGACCTCTGTGTATGGTGAAATATGGTGAGTAATTTGTGGTGGAGTTTTTACTTTACAAATTACAGACATGGCAGATAAGATCACAGACGACCTCCGCAATTATTACACATTACTAGAGGTCCACAGGTAATACTAGTCCCATGCGAATATGGCTTTAGAAGCATTTTTTTTTAATCTAACATCACTATCTAACGACAGCATCATTTTTCTGTGTTTTAAGATGTCACATGTGGTGGTTAGGGTTTAGTTAAGTTTAGGCACTAATATGACTTGGTTAAGTTTATGTAAACATCAAGTTTGGGTTAAAATGACGACTTTGTTAAAGTTTGAGAACGATCCTGGTTATGGTTAAAAGAACCCAACGGTGACTGTCTGTAGGAAATGAGAAATCTCCCGTGTAAAGTCAGACATTTTAAATATTTTTGTGTATCTCTATAATGACGTCACACTGCTTCCTCCTTTGGTCCTTTGCTGAAACATTTGATGACAGTTTCGCACAACAGGGTGAGACTGTTTACTGCAGGTTCTTACAGGCCAACACCTGATGACTGATACCTGATCATAATTAAAACACAGGTATGTCAGGACATGCTGCCTCAGGGGTTAAAAAGCACTGTCCCTTCAAAGTGGAAAAAAAAGTGAAAAACCAGTTCCTCTGGTTTCCTCCAACAGCTCACAGACGACTCAGATTCTGCTCCGATACTCCTTCCGGATGTTTGAGCTCCTCACCCTCTGAGTCCAGCTGCCTTGCCAAGGAAGCTCATTTCGTCCATTTGTATCCGCGATCTCACTCCTTTGGTCATTACCCAACGCTTATGAGCATAGGTGAGGGTTGGAAATGTAGATCATCCAGTAAAATAAGCGCTTATGTTCTTATTCAGTCCTGTTGATCTCCCGTCCCGTCTTACCCATGACCGTCTTATCATGAACACGACCCCCAGATCCCCGAACTTTCAGCATCTTCTCTTTTTAAATGGAAACTTATGGTTCTACGTGTTTCATATTTTGATTGTCTTCCCTTCTCACCAATATTTCCTTTCATCCTTTATCACATAACTCTAAATCTTTTGTTTCACAATTGCAGTCTTTAGAGTTAGAGTTCATGCAGAGTTGCATTTATAGTATGATTTCTACGTGAAGGGTGATTTCCGGTCCAAACTTTGATCCAGATCCAGATGCTCTCCAAAGCTGACGAGAAAATAATTTTACTTTTGTTTTTACTCTTTACATTCAAGGAAAGTGTCCACGTTTTAAACATACAGTACAAAGGACGTCTACAATGATGACTATGCAGACTATTTACGCGCCACTGGACATCAGAGGTCATTATGTTGATGATTGAGGCCTTGGCCAGTCAGATGCTCCCAAACAGTGCCCTCGACCCTCAGATTGATCACCGTCTCTGGGCTCAGACGGTTCAGGGCCGCAGCAGAACCTGCTGTCTGCTGTTTGCTTAGACTAAAAAGCTGCTAAAAGCTGGGATCAATCGGGCGGTAGAATCAATCAGGATCATCCATGTTTATACGACTCAGGAGGATTACCTCACTGTTACTGGAATGGCCTCACAGGAATGACTGGCCATTAGAACAGTGGGACTAAACACTGCACTGCTGTTTACATAAAAGGTAATGTGGGCCCGGCCTCGGCTCTGTGTGCCAGAGACAATTAGGCCCCTATACAGGCCGTAATCCACCGCCGGGCGCGAGGTAATCAAATTCAAACATAGCCGGGCCCCCGAAAACAATGAGGGACGGGATTACAATTAATGCATGCGAAGATAGAAAATAAATAAGCTTAACACTGAACATGTGCTACGGCGACCAAGATTCAAAGTATACAGCATCAGATGGACGTTTTTAAAATGCCACGTATTTTAGCTTGTTTGGTTCGTCAAGAAGTATTTCACAGGAATTTTACAGTAACTTTGGAAGATACCCATTTGATTTATCTAACCCAGACTCCTGAAGCCTCATTGTCAACATGGTACAGTATTATTAGAGTAATCATTGGAGTGGGAGTGATCACAATAAAGCCAATTTCAAATACAACAAAAAAGGTCACAAACATTTTTAAACTCATATCATTCCTTTACTTTTGTTTTCAACATTTGGTTTCATTTTGTCAGCAGACATTTTGACTGGTCAGGTTGATAATAACATTAACGATGGCTTTGTTCTATTCAAGTGTCCCATTAAGCCATGACAGTGCGACGGTGAGACAACATGCACAATACCAGGACCCTGACACTGAAGCAGCTAAATGGAATTCAGCCATTATTCATTTTATTATTTGGACCTGTGCTTTTTCTTCTGTGACGTCAAAATTACTTTGGTAAAATAACAAAAAGCTTTTTGCTTCAGGTAAAATGCTCAAATTGATGTTTTTCTGTTATGGTTGGATATAATGTTAATTGCAGAATGACAGCCTCTTTGACAATCACAAACAACAGGTGATGACTGGATGATTTATGTTTTTCACCCAATTCAGAACAACAGGCAGTTTGTGTTTTTGTGTCTTGCTTACGGTCCAATCCATTCCATTTCCATGGAAATTAACAGGAATTTATGGGAATTAATAAGAAATAACAGGAAAAAAATGGAAACATAGGGGTTATTTGCTCAAGCTGTATTCACCATGTCATATGCAGATAGAAACAAACCTTTTAACATATCATAAGCAGACATCATTGTAAACCCTTCAAATAGAAATTTAAAAAAATCAACAATTTAGTTGAGTTGAACTTTGACTCATTTAACATTATATTGAACAACAACAAAAAACATTCCCTATGACCGTCCTCCAAAAAAGACTTATCTCCAACAAAATAATTATCCTCTCGGGCCTCCGTATCCTCTCCATGGACGTCCTCTGTCTCAGACTCTGATGCCTCATCTTCACTGTCCAAGCATGTTGAGGAAGGCTCTGTGTCAGGCGCAAAGAGCTTCAAGTTTGCCCTGATGGCCACCAGTTTTTTCAGTTCGTGCATGGGTCAGCCTGTTGCCTGCCTTGGTGTGAGTGTTCCCAAACACAAACAAAAACCCCCGACCCTTTGCTTTGCCTAGTCTTGCTCAACGGCACATAGGAAAGAATCGAACCTGTGACCTTCTATCGCCTTGCTGCTAGATGAAAGAACCTCCACAAATGATCTCTTTACCTTTTTTCTCACTTGGAACCAGTAAAAGTCACCTTTTAGTAGAAAAGATTTATTATATTTTATAAGCAAAACGTCTCATTAATTCTTCTTTCTCACTTCATTCAGCTGTTGTGGGACAACTTCTACCTGAATACCTTTTTATTTTTTAGACACTTTGTCTTTGTGTGGAACCAGAGCTGATACTTTACATGCAAAACATAGCATGATAATGGTAGATATTAAACTGTTGAATGGCATGAATCATGGAGATGGTTATGATGTTTATCTGCCATCTGAACACAATGAGTTTAAATGACATCTTTGTGTCACTGGTTACTAATATAGGTGAAATTCATATCTGGGGCATTCAGTGTTTTGCTCAAGGACACTTTGACAGGTCACATGACTGTTGCTGGTACACCCACTGCAAAAACGGCCACCCTAAACAGTTATTTAGATGGTTTTGAGAGAACATAACTCATCTGGTAGCAGGAGGTAGAATCTTATTGGAGAAAAGAAAATTCAGAAAATTAAACAAATAAAATTACAGAGAAAAAGAGAAGAACAGTGTGTTTAAATGAGTGCAGTGCATTTTTTCTACTATCATTTGTGCAGTAATCCATAATCTGATCACTACAATGTCTCCTCTGCCACTGTACACTGCTCAGAATACATCAGGCAGCTTGACAGACGCTTCTCCTGTAAGCATGTGGACGTATCAGATGATAAGGTGGACTAAAGCCTATAAATACGGCCGCCTGAGTCTCCCGGTGAGCCAGTGTTTAAACTCTGCTGCACCACCTGATGATCTGTGCTGCCTGAACCCCACCGTCCTCACTCCTGCGTTTAACGTTTCATTATTTCGGTTAAACTCTTTTTATATGGAGAGAGGCGCCGTCAGAAGAGTCTTTTTTTTTCATGTCTTTTCATGTATGAATTAATCGCGTCCTCGATCTATTAAAACGATGTCTCCCTGTGCGTAAAATGCCGCGCTTAGTGCGTCCTGGCGCGGACGATTCCTTGGAAAATGTGCGCTGTCAGTCGCGTTTCCTTCACGCCCCGCTGCTGTGGATCGGTGCTGAGCAGGAGTGGCATCTCGGCGACAAAATCTGGATGAAAGAGCGTCCTTTAGAGCTCAGGCATGCATCGAGTAGTGAGATCATTGGCGTTATAAATATCCCCGTGCCAGCAGAACAACTCCAGCTACTGCAGCCGGGGTAATGCCCAGGAGCGCTGCACGCGTGTGTGCGCACGGTTTCTGGTGCCCAGACCTCAGGAGCGACACCAAAATGCTAGAAGTGGCCTAGCGAGTGTCTCCTGTTTGGAAGAATGAATGTTCCTCTTTACCTTCTGACCGTCGCTCACTTGATTTGCGCCGCCGCCGGAGCACAGCACGTCTCTTTGGAGCGCCAACTTCTGGAGGAGGAGATCAGTTCCGGACGCAGGACTTGCAGGCTCTACTGTAGGGTTGGCATCGGCTTCCATCTCCAGATTCATCCCGACGGCAGAGTCAACGGCAGCCATGAGCCCAACCAGCTGAGTAAGTCATTCACTCCGGTTTCACGGTGCATGGAGCAGCCTAACTACTAAATTATAAACGTCTGACGCGCAGATGAATCCGGTGCGTCCCGCTGAGAATGCGCACTTGGATCTACATGCCTACATCTGCTCTAATTGATCCCCCCTTTGTTTGCAGTTTTATCCGTTTTAAATGCCATCCCTGGAAGTTATGACAATAATGATTTACACAGGAAGAGTGTAAGGACCGCGCACCTAAACTTAGGCTGCCTGACCCTGTCAAATATCTGCGCAGCGGCCATCTGGTTGACGAGCCTTGTTTGTGTCTCTCCGGGATGTTGGCAGGTAGACTATTTGTGGAAGTAACAGGTGCAGCAGTGAGACACCAGGATGTGTTGGATTGCCAATCAGCACGATTGTCATCACAACAACGCTACTCCTTAGGATACACTGCAAAAAATATCCACCATACAAATGAGACTATTGTCTATTATTGAATCTCAAAACTGTTTACCTTCAAAGCTAGTGGCCATATCGTTTGTTTTGCACTCAATGATTTGACTTTTAAATAAAATAGGTCTCAAATAAAGAAATAAAGAGCAATAATACTGTCAGTTGATATACACGTACATTGTTGTGCTCTCTGGAAATATCTTTTCAGTTGATTTAAGAGAAATAAGATTTTTAGAATTAAAAACTACATTGAGTTACTTTACAGTGCAGATGGCTGATATTTAAGCAACATTATAGTGCCCAGACTGATGTGATGTATTTCTCCAGGGTGCAGTAATTTAAGAAGCATAGCCTTATGGACACTGGGGTTTTGAGGCTGATACCAATATAGATAAGTAGAAAAAAACAAATAACGATGATATTCATTTACACACAACATAAACAAACATTTATTTTTATAGGAATGTAGCTATCTGTGATAAGCTCATATCAGCCCATATACATTGGCCCGGATTTATTGGCCACTTTATCAGTAAAAACTTTGGGAAATTCAAATATAACTTGTGAATAAGAAAGAGACTGAAACATGTCAGTGTAGCAAAGTAATTTCCTCATGTGTCAAACCCAAATACATCCGTTTTGAGAGGCAGACAACTAACATCAAGATTTCACAAGATGTTTAAGTTGAAAAGTATTAACTAAACTAAACTGCTTCATAAACTCAGGTGGATATGAACCGTGAATGATACTCAGCACACTCCAGTTTTCAGCTGCATCCAGAACAAGGCAAATTAGGACAATTATCTCGAGCTTTGACTGGAAACATTCATGAAAAACTTCAACGTTAAACGCAGCAGTTTCCAGCGTCCTGTATGTGAATCCTGTCCTGTGTCGTCTTGGCCAGAAGACTAAAGTCATAAATCAGATTTTCAGTTGTTACTGCACCACCAGGTCTCTCATCGCTCATCCGCTGACGAAAACAGCCGAACCTCACCGTGAAAGTGCACTTGTGCCTCCATTTCATGGTCCCCCTTCAGAAGAGTTGTCAGGTTACATGGATTTCAACACGACAGCCATGTGGTTTTGAATCCTGCATGACAGCGCTGGAGACGAGCAGGAGACTGGATTTGTAATGTGAAGATTCTTTTACCATCACGCTGCATTACATTTCATATCACTGCTTCACAGAATACCTAAGATAGTAGTTCATTTACTGCAGAGACAATATGGGATTATGTAAGTTTCCTTTATTTTGACCTTGGTGCTGTACAGCAGTCAGATGGATACATTGGTGTGACAATATTGTGTCAATATCAGTATTTTATTAAATGTTAGAGATGTCTGAACCTTTCCTTTGAACCAGTGTGTTGTTATCCTGAATGGAAGAACAATTAAGTGACTAACGATTGTCATCAGTCTGGGTTTCAGAGGACAGTTTTAGTGCCCCACAATGGCCCAAATGTTGTCTCAAAAGAACCCACATTGGCACAACCCACTATTCTGCATTTCCTGGCACCCTAACTCACCCTAGAGTTAAGTTAATTCAGCATGGAGATGTACAAACGTGTTACTGTGTGTTTCTTTTGGATCTCTGCTAATTTGCCTTTCTTTTTTGTTGTTAAAATTCTCTATGGTTGCCAGAAAAGGTTGGTGAAAATATACAAGTTGCTCATTGCGCCGTTAATTTGTACTCACCCAGACACCAGAGATCCAAAAGAACATACTGTAAGATCAAGATAAGTAGATAACCCAAATAACTGAGCTGACGCGACAGCAGAGCAGGTCATGTCCAACTCTCTTATCCAGACTGTGGAGGAGCGACAAGATGCAGAAAATGACAAGAGGAGTAAAAATACACTCAGTCAGTCATTCATCAATCATCAGAGCATGTTGTTTGTCCACCCAGGTGTCCTGGAGCTCTTTGCGGTTTCTCAGGGGGTCATCGGCATCAAAGGGGTCTACAGTAACAGATTCCTGGCCATGAATAAAAGAGGACGGCTCCACGCCACTGTAAGTATCCCACACTTCTGTTTGTCACCCTGCACTCTTAAATTCACTCTCAGCACGCACACACTGCTGACTGTGCAGGGTTACTACATGTGATTTTGAAGTGACACTTATTTGTAAATGAAAAGTGTTGATTGCGATGTTGTTGTCCAATCACACAGCTGAAATGGCTCTTAAAATGTTGATCAGCTATGATGGGTTTGGATTCGGATGTTTACACTCTCACAGTTAAATTAATGCTGACAATTCACTTAAAGCTGCACTAATTTATTGTTTGGCCATTTGGGGGCAAACGAACTCCACAAAGCACCACCTTATAAAGTTGTTATTGCTAACAAGTTAGCAAAGAGTTGCCAATTTCCACATCCGGCAGACACAACATTAGCATCCGTCTGGGGTTGCGTTTGTGTCCTCGTGCTCAATGTAAGCTCAATATTCACTCTCCGTTTAGGACTCCACAAACTCCAAAGAAAAACATCTGGCTCTTTAGCTGCTAAATGCTCCACTGTGTTCACCTGCTAGCAATTCAGGGACTGAACCAAGCGGTAAATATGCTGTCAAACCAAAACAATGAGCTAAAAGAGGCTAAAAAGCTCCATAGAGCTGGTGTTCATATCTCTGAACTGTCTTTGTCTTATTGTGTGGTGGAATGAATGTGTAAATGGTTGATAAAGGCGAACTCTCTTTGACAGTCTCTCTGTGAAGGCTTTCATGGTGTTGCACTTGGTTGTACATGTAAAAAGTGACAGAGGTAGTTGTGTGAAGAGTGGAAAAAGCTTGACAGAGAAGTTTAAATCATGTGTCAGTTTCGGAAAGTTACAAAACTTGGTGGTGTTGAGGGGAGGGGGCACTTTTAGATCTTCTGAGCTTTCAACTGCATCTCATGGTTAGATTGTTTTGTTATCCATGCTGTTCCCAAAGATCAAGAATGAATTTCCTTGCACAAAGTTTCACATTGTTTACCTCAGATTTTGATCATCCATTTCTTGTGTTCTGAGTAGACTTCCTGCCAGTGTCCATACCTGGCACCAGAATTTAATTTGGCCAAACACTGTGAATCTGCATCTCATTTGCTGCTGATACAATCCCCCTCTCTGCTGCAGCCCAACTTCTTTTGGACTTATAAAACGGGTGTATTTCTCCATCAAAACCTTGCCTAGTGCAGCTATGTTTGTTTTATTTATTAGTTTGTGCAGCTTTGCATCTGTGCTGCATAACAAAATCCCCAAATCTGACATCAGCATGTCATGGCATACTGCTGTAATCTTTAGCCACAGTTTCGAAGACTTTCAAATCCCCCCAAACACACAGTAAGCCCAAATCTGCCCACAGCAGCTTGGCCTCGCTGCCGTAAGCAGGCCGGCCAGCCAGCAGCCAGCCGTACTGACGAGTCATCTGTGGGAGCCTTGGCAGGCATATAGATAGAAGCGGCTCCCTATTAGCATGTGTTAATGGGAACACCAGATTAAGTCCTGTCTGGGATGGCTGATAATATACAGAGGAGTGAGCCACGAAGTCTAGATCAATATGTTGAGTAAACAATCAGCCAGGCAAGCAACAATCGGAGAGTTGGAGAGTCTGTGAGCTGCTGTGGGCGTGAATGCTGAGCAACGGCGATTTATGCCCCCTCAGCTCCCGTTATTGTTTCATGAAGCCTGTCAGCGGGGAGTGATGTTTCGTCTTTCCTCAAAGTGCATTCTCAGCCACAGCTTCCTAGAAATCTACTAATGCGACTGTGAGCTGTCCACCAGCAGATACAGCACACATTCATTCGTCATTCCAGCTTATACAAGTGCACAGGAAAATTACAAACTTTCCCGAGGTCAAAGCACATCCCAAACAAGATTTCAATATAAAACAGAACTGAGCAGACAAGGATAATAAGAGACAACAATGTGAGCAAAACAGCACACTGCGGGGTATTGCCTCAACCTGATCATCATTTTTGTTCTGCTGGAAGTTTGTCATGCATAGCCACGGTCTGACTCAGTGGGATTTTCTTTCTTGTGGTCCAACATGTCTGCAATCCGCTCTCATCTACCCCTTCATCTCCCGCTCCAAGCTGTCAAAATGTCAGAAATGAAAGTCCAGCTTTCCACATCCACTCCTTCTACACCGACTCAAAGGTCGCTCGTCTGTGGTTTGTGGCTGGTTTTGTTGCGTCTGCATGACTCCCTCAATCAACCCAATCAGGCTGAAGTGGATGCCCTCAGAGCAGAGCTGTTTACAGGTTCCAGCATTAAAGGGAAACTTGGGCCCTATTTTCACAAATTTTGGGTTCTAAATGACTAATAGTTACCAAAAGTTTTGGAATTGGTCCAGTAGATTGCCCCCGCCGGAAGCCGCGAAATGGGCTGCAATGGCTGCAACGCAATCCTTTGGGGCAATTGCACCTGTGAAAAGTCAGTCCACTAAAAGTGCTTGTTATTCTGAGCCTGACAACATTATGGAAAGGATCCCTACAGAGACAGACCTTTTTGTTAAAGAGTAAGATCCTTTTTATTTGACCAGAAACTGAAAGTGGTTGAGTTGTTGCAGGAAGACGATCTTCTCTTCTACTCTTTAACAAACGGTCTGTCTCTGTAGGGATCCTTTCCAAAATGCTGTCAGACACTTTAAACCACATCTCGTGGCCTTTCTTTGTGGATGGAGTTTTCTTCATGACCACTAACCCCATTAACTGAGGAAGCCTGGTTGAAAGCTAGGCATAACGTTTGCAAATGGACCTTGAGTTAAGATCTTTTTTAATCAAAAAATGTCAGTATGTTGTTTGTGCAGCCTCTAGAAGCTGATAGCATTTCTTTAGACTTTTTAGATTTATTATATAAAGGCAAGTTTAGTTTGATATTTTAATCAGAGTTTTTTTGCAGTACAGCTCTACTACTTACTGTAGATACCTTGCACTCTGAGAGACTGGATCTCTGGCTCCAACCGTTGCAGTCGGGGCTTATTTTTGCCTCCGGAGTAGCTCTGCCTCGGAGAAATATTTGTATAACTAAAACTCCAATCTGTGGCTACAGCTGCACCGTGCTATTTAACCGCCTTGATGATTTGGGGTGGATGTAAACCTCGGGGGCCACAGACAGGCTTGGGCCTCACGTCTGGGTGTCAGGTGACACCCTGAACCTTATCTTGTTGCATCGTCATCATATTTAATATTTAGATGTTTTCACAGTGGCAATTTATTGGCTAAATAACAGGCGAGGAGACAGATGCACGTTGCTCTGCATGACCTACTCAGCAAGCCATCACAAACATAATCTTTTGAAAGGTGAAAGGGTCACCTGCATTTGTTGAACAAACATTGACAGAGCGAGGGAGAGAGAGATGGAGACGGGGAGAGAGAGAGAGAAAGACTAAAATGAAATCATATAGCTACAGAAAATGCTGATATAAGGATTTTATTGGTTATTACAAGCCCAGTTTCTTAAGTTAGTGTGCATAAAAGTAGAGTTATAATGTGGTCCTAGCAGACTTTACTGTACTATCTGTTTACCATTGACATTTTGGGGTTTGAGTGGCATAACTCAACAAATAACTGGTGGATTACCATGACATTTGGTACAGACATTCATGTCCCCCACTGGATGAATTGCAATAACTTTGGGGATCCCCCGACTTGTCATCTAGCGCCACCATCAGGTCAAATTTAATTTGTGTGTATGACCAAATACCTGCAAAACTAACAACATTCCCATCATCATCAGCTGTACTAACCAAATGTGATGATACTAACACACTAACATTATGAGAATGGTTAACATTATCTACCAAACATTAGCATTGTCATTGTTACCATTAGCATTTAGCTCAAAGCACAGCTGTGCCTGAATACAAGCCTCTTAGAGCCTCTAGCATGGCTGCTGACTCTTACTCTTCTTTTATTCTGTTGTGTTGTTTTGTTTCATATCTAACATAAGAAGCATTGTTTTGCATTTAGAGAATGTTTCCGCTCCTTTGGCATTTTTCAGTTGTGTTGTAGTTAAAAAGTCAAAAGTTAGTAATAAGCCCATATCAGTGTGTGCATATCAGAGTAGAGTTAGAGTGTGGTCCTGGTCCAGTTTGCAGTCTCAGATTTGAGTGGAATTGGAATTAATAAAGTAAGAATAAAAAGGACACATTTGTGAAGACATATTATTTGGGTAGAGGAGAAAAAAAAGTTAGTCATCAGTAACTTCCCACCTGTGCCCTCGATACAGCTAACCCCGAGGATCATGGGAAAGGTCCCTTTAAAAGAGTGTGACCAATCCAGCAGGGCAAGAGCCAGGTTAAACAGCTGTACAAGCATTATGATTTTAACAATAAGATCTCTGGAATCTGGCTGCAGCCATTAAATCCTATGAAACACAGCAGGGGCCAAAGCTCCCTCCTGGTATGCGTGCTTGTGTGTGCATACGTGCCTGTGTGTGCGAGTACATTCATACATGCTCCAATGGATTTGTTTCCAAATGTGTAATTCCCTGACTGGTACCAGAGCTGGTTATGTTGCTTAAATGTAGCGTTCTGTTAAATCATTGCAATCCACCCATAGCAGTGACTCGGGAGGTCTGTACAGTTTTCTAATCATTTTTAAAAACAACTGCCAAAAGGAACAGGCGGTCACTTTGAATAACTTAAAGCTTTGTACTATACTGCCGCGGTCCGGAGTGCACTCTCTTGTGACTGGCATGTTTACCAAACGCTGTAATGGCATCATTTTCTGCTATGCTTCACTCTTCAGCAAAGCAGAACAGTTTGTTTTATTTCAGAATGGCAGGAGGTTATACAAGGAAGTCACACTGCAGCAAGAAAGCAGGCATCCCTGGGTACATGTCAGTTTCCCACCCCAAGATATTTTTAGGCACAAAACGGGAACATTCAATGAATATCTGCATCTCTGTTTCTGAAACGTTTGGTTTGATAAATAGGTTATCTCAGTTTGGTAGGTTTGTTTCAACCTATGACCCAACAAATTTCAGTTTAATACAGTCTAATTACAGTTTATGTCTATTTGTAGAAGAAGAATAGAAGCCCATCTATGATGGCCAGCAGCGGTGTGGGTAGATTTTTATTACTGAAGCATTAATGTATAAGCAGCACTTTAATGAGACTGTCCTCCCCAAAAATACAGCCGTATAGGTCGTCTGTGCAGCAGCTTATTATGACCCATATTTACGTTTATTTAGGCAGCGACCTGTAAAGAGCACCAAAGTCCACATAGTGAGGAGTTTGGGGTGGATGGATGGGTCAAACAACACAGGACTTTCACCCAGGAGACCGCTGTTAGTGTCCTGTGTGAAACCAAAAGTCAGCGACTTATTTTAACTTACGTAGCCTACGTTACGTACGTAAGTTAAGTTACGTAACTAACAGTTATTTTAACCCAAACCATGATCTTTTCCTAAACCTAACCAAACTGCGACCGCTTCACAACGTTAACCATGTGTTGTTGTTGTTACCATGACGATGAAGGTCCGGTACGCCTAGGCCTGTATATGTTGTTTTGGGAGTAATTGGCAAACGACCTGTTCTGTCGTTTAGGTTGGAGGACTTGTTGACTTTAATCCTCCTCTGTTGACCAGCCTATATATTGTAGCTAGCATATAGCTAGCATTAGCATTGCCCACACAAATGAGAAGCCAGAGCTGAAATAGCCTCCAATATCATCGTCTCAGTAAATTATGACAACACAAGGAGCAGTGAGTCAGATGAAAACTGTTGTGTCGAAATTGTTCAGCCCAAGCCAGAAACCATAATGGTATGTCTGTGAAATAGATAAATCAAATATGCTAATTAAATATGCTGAGATACGAAATTGAATAAATTGTCTCCACTTTGCAGATGCCAGTGAACACAATTCGGTGAAATGCAATAATCCTGCTGATCAGTCCATTGCTATTGTAACAAACAACATGGTCAGAAAACAGCCTGTGTGTCTTCATTCAGAAGTTCTTCTTGGATTAAGTTAATACACAGGCCATAATGAGTTTTCGACCATTACAAAGGAGGCTCTGCTGCTGTCAGTAAAAGCATCTCTGTGATAAGGAAAAGTCATTTAGATGACTTTGAAACCCGCCCCCCAAAGATGAAAGCGAAATCTTCTGTTATTTTGGAGCAGCCTCAGTTTTACAGCAGCTAACCCAATCAGATCACAATCAGACGATGTTATGTTGAACAGCAATTACAGGTTGAGATAATAAGCGTTTGACGTTTTCCCACTCTGGATTCTGTTGTAATTAGGGTGTTACAAAAATGATCTGTGTGGTTAGAAATTCAAGAAGTGTTGGACATGTTTTCCCCTTCAATTTTGGTCATTACATACAGTAATAGGTCTAACATCAGCCTCACTTTCCATCTCATTTTGTAGCCCTTCCTGATCAGCTATTGTGTGAGAAAACATCATTTGGCTTTTGTGCGTAATTTTCAGTTCAATTCAAATGATTTTTGTTGATCTGTTACATAGTGAAACAATCCCTTATGCAGAGGTCCACTGCAAATTTGACAGATTTAGGCACACATACTCTGACTGGTACCTGTATTAATTGTTATGAAACACATCTCACAGTAAGGATAGTTTAAATAGAAGATCACACAAAGTTTCTCACAGTAGCAGTATATGTGTACGAGTATGTGTGTGCCCTTGTGTCAGTTCAGTATTAACGAGGAAATAAAATTGCATCAGTGGGGAGGATCTGGCAGAGGTCAGCTTCCAGATGCGTGTTGGTGGGAGCTTTCTTGTAAAGCAATAGGAGCCATTACTTTTTCTTTCCCCGACTTAAAGACAATTATCTTAGCAGCAGTTAACAAGAGAAACACAGGGTTAGGTTACATGGTAGCATGCAAACAGAGTTCCCACATGTTCCGCAGCTGAGTCCTTGTTTACATGTGGACAGATCCAGTATCATGAACATGTGGAACAATTTGCAATTTTAGCAGATTTAAAGATTTTTTTATGAAAAATTAATCACAAATAGTCTCATTGAGTGATCTAAACAAATGAGTTCCATTAGATTAAAGCCAAGAGAAAACGACAAGAGGTAACACCTGTTAATACCTTATATTTCCCTTCTTTTGTAGGAATGGTTCACAGACGACTGTAAGTTCAGGGAACGTTTCCAGGAGAACAGCTACAACACTTACGCCTCAGTGATCCACAGGAACCACAGGACTGGTCGCGAGTGGTTCGTGGCCCTCAATAAGAGAGGGAAAGCTAAAATGGGCTCCAGCCCGCGAGTCAAATCCCAGCACGTCTCCACCCACTTCTTGCCCAGGGTCGGCCTGCACGACAAGAGCGAGCGAGGCTTCACCATCACAGACAGGAGCAAAGAGAGGAGGAAAGCCCCGCCGCCACCTCCGCATAAACCTCCTCTGGCGAAGGCTAACGTCCACGCAGGAACAGCACCGAGACGTACGCAAGTCAAGTACTGGCCCAAGTACCGATTTGGATAGATGTCATAGGGTTTGGCTCTATGTGGGCGATACAAGGTTCATAGACATTGGACATTTAAGTAATGGACGTGCCCAAAAAAACTGACAATGGTCATTTATCACATTCAAAGCATTCCGGGTATCTATGAGTGTGTGAAAAACCTCAAAGGGCTGCCAGGGACAACTATCGAGCTTATCTTTAATGAAGCTACGATCGTAGTTTGGACTTTCCACTTGACTTGATGATGCTCTGTCCTGTTTTATGTTATCATTTGTGTACATGGTGAACTAGCTTCCAGTGCCCCAGCTTAAAAAAAAAACGTCATTTAAAAATTAGATGCTAACTTTCTGCATATTCTTGGTGAGGCATACTGGAAATGATTTTTAAATTATATATCAAAGACGGAAAAGTCATCCACGTCGTTCTGCTAACTTGCTAGCTTGCTCCATCATTTCCTAGTTGGTAAGGGACTGTACAAGAATTATTATGGGGTCAGTGCAGACTAGAAAAGGGGAAGGGGTATGTATTTTTTCTTTGTTTCTCACCACAGATTTATATTTTATTTTCGCAATTCCATGTTTTTTTTTTGTTTCTTTTTAAAGATCAAAATTGAAATAGGTGGAACAAAAAGATGGCTGATGGTCATAAATGTGCAGTTTGCCATAAGCAGAAGACAACGATCATGTCTTTGTATCAGGACTTTATTTTCCTCATCATAACCAACCAGTCGCTGATAAGGAACCAGTGTCAGTTTTGACAAACAGATTAAGAGAGGATTTTTTATAATTATTAGTGATTGAACATTGTCTCAAAGCAGCAAAGAGGGCGTCATTTTTCACAAGCCATTAATTTTACAGTAGATGTCAGTAGAGATACTGGGGGGGAGGACTTGGCAATTTTTTTCTAACTCAAGGAGAGGGTCCAAAGAAGATATAAATATTGCTGGGGATGATTTTGTGTTTTTAAAAAGTGAAATAATTTTTGTACAGTCCCTAAAGGGGTGAAACTATGCACCAAAGTTGAATGGGGGCGTACAGAGTTTTTGTTTAAAAGGAGTTCAGAGTTACGTCGTGTGTGACTTTTTAATGAACTGTATTTCATTATATAGCACAAGAAATGCATTTTAGACTGCAATCTAAAAAGTTAATTTAAAAAGAAGACTAAATACATATAAAATGAGGAGGGAGGTCCAAAACGTTATTGTGAAATTGCACAATTTCACTGGCATTGAAAACCCACTGCAGATGACAAAAACATGATAGTTAAACAAAAAATAGGTTATGGATTTCAGCTTTAAACACTGAAAAAATAATGAAATCACAAATATGAATGCTCTCCATGTTGGTTAAGTGATAAATGATGTGATACATTTGACTCCAAGGCATGTTTTTTAGCCACTTTTGAGACATTGAGCTCTCTGAAACCTGGCTTGGAAAGTGCTTCAAACATGTTTCCTGCCTAAACATACACACCGACCAACTGTCCCCTGTCCTAACACCAGATTTGTGATAATCAACATGAAAACGAGGTCTGGTTCTCTGGAGACCCCCCCACCCCCTCCTCCTGGACAGCTGTGAGGGATCATGGAGAAAACTGTCCATCAAAACTATCATTTTAGCAACCGGCTGTCCCCCCGAAAAATCCAGAGTCATGACCTCACGGCATTCCACCCAGGAGGAGCGCTCCCCGCCGCCACCGCAGGGATAAAGATGCCGAGAAAGAGCGGTCACTTGTTTTGGGGAAGGTTGAAGCCGTAGGTGTATCAGATGGCAAACAGCCGTGGAGTGGCCATGTAGGAACATACGGACTTCTCTGGGGAGGAAGGCTGTAAAATACGTAGCCCAAGAGCCTGACTTATACATTAAATGCTGTCTTTAATTTAATTGTTTGAATTACTTGAGCTCGGGGTACATTTTGCAGAAGCATAGAGAGAAGAAATTCAAATGGTCGATCTGTCAAACTACGCTGATCTTATTCCACTGTCAGAACCTGTGTATTAACCTATGGGAAAATGTTTCAAGTACATAATGTCACAATGTATGTCACATATATTTTTGAAAATGTCAAATACCTGCACAATTTCTATTAAGCCTGTAACAACAAAGTGTTAAAGTATAAAACATGTGTCTTTAGACTTTGTATTTACATTGCAATCGTAAGAATTGTGGGTTAAAAAAGCATGTTTAGGGTTACATTTTTAAATTCCAAACTTTTATTCAACAGTGTAACCCAAAGTGATTTACAGATGTGGTTAAGACTGGTGCAAGTTCAAGAAAGAACCCGCAACCAGACAGCACTCAGAGCTGGAGTTCTGCTACCTGCCGGGTGCCACTAAAGTATTGGTTTTGGGTTTTCGTGTCAGGTTCAGACCGTATAGCTTCATGAAGCTTCATGCTTGGACTGGATTTAGGTCTGGTCATTTTCTTATTGTCATTTATTACGATGTTTCTGTCTTTCTCTGTCTGACTGTGCTAGATATGCAAAGTCCAGGGGCTAACTGTCAGTAATGGATGACATAAAGCTAAAATATAGCTCCAGATCTCAGGCTCGGTCTGAAATTTGGCAGTGCAGTCACTGTCGTTTGGGTCGGGTCTTAAAGAAGTGGGTATGGCCCAGGTTCGGGTCTCAGTTTTAAGCCTGTGCAAAACTTTATTAATGCACAAACACCCATCAAGGATGCATTATAATCTAAATGTGTAAATGTGTAGAAAATGATTAATCTGCATCTTGAACCACATCTGCCAAAAGTGCCAGCTCATAAGAAAATCTACCCATCTTGCTATTTAAATAATTTCTAGATCTGCACCAAAAATGAATCCCTTGTTCCTTATAGGCAATAGACTAACTTTCTAAGACCTGGGGAGATACTCTGCAATTTAACAAGCAAACAGGTTTAAAATAAAACCTTGATGGTGAAGATTACAGTACAGCAAAAGACCACCATCATATAGAGACAGACAAAATATCTAAAAGGAGTGAAATGCTTCTGTTTAAGGTTAATACACAGGTTAATACAGTGGAATAATATATATATATATATATATATATATATATATATATATATATATATATATATATATATATATATATATATGTTGTGTTGTCTGGGGCCCTTATGAACTGTAGGTATCTTGATGCTGTTTGTTTTTTATCTTCTGTGTCTTCATCATGTTTATGGTCCTCATACACATCCCAAAGAAATATTTTTTGTACCAGAATTTTTTTTTTCTTTTATAAAAACTTATGTATGAAGAGTTTTTATGTTATATGACTATTAAAAAAAATGAATATATCAGTGGATATTCATATGTTTTATGTTGGATATGACATTAGGGACAATGCAGCTAGCGGTTACACTCTTACGATGCCAAACCTGCTCACTTGAGTATATGTTGGATGAGTTTTAACAGGCTACCTTCTTTTAATGAATGCGTAATTGCATTGCAGGTTATAAGTGTTAAAATTAGACTGAAATATGTGAGGAATGTACAGTACCAGTCCAATGTTTGGACACACTTTCCCATTCAAGTGAATGGGAAAGTGTGTCCAAACATTTATTTTATTGAAATCACAAAAAGAAGAGGAATCGGTCACAGAAAGAGTTCAGGATCACAGAGGCCGACTAATGAAAGACAGGTGTGTGTGTGTGTGTGCTGACAGGACCGTGTTGGCTGATGTTTTTACTTTAGTCTAAAACAGGCCCGAGTGCTGATTTTTCATCTTCTTTATGACATGAGCACGAGTCGTAATGATTCAACATTTAGCCTCATTAACATTTTATGTCACTATGTCACAAAAAGAGCATTTTTATTTTATCCTGCTCTCTTCCATGAGGAGGTAAGAGGTCAGAGGTCAGGACCCCTACTAGGGAATAAAAGTCAGAATATCTCAGCCTCTGCTACATCAGTTGTAAATATGTTATTGTTTGGCAAATCCCCCAAACTTTATGGAACTGAATTCAAAATTACGTTTTTAACTGCAATTGCCATCTCTCTGAACTGAACAGAACTGAAAACCTTTTAAGTTTAGATGTCATCCTTCATTCAAATAGTACTGGAGACATATTTGTTAAATAAATTATGACACACTGCAGATTTCAGTCACAATGTACGTACATCCACTGAAGAGCGGACTGTCTGAAAATACTCTAGGTGCTCAGCACAACCACACTATCAGTGCAATACCAAAAACTGTCTACATTTAGATTGTTGGGGCATTACGAACATATTCGGTGCATTGCAACACCACAAAATGCAGCCAAGATAGTTTATTTAGCCAAAACAACTGCTTCAACAACATTTAAAAACATTGTGTATGTGTACCACTCCACTGGTGATAAAAGAAGAGGAAAGTTTCTAATTCATTTTGAACAATTAGATTGTCTCAGGATTAGATGTTGGAGTAACTAACCCCAAAAAGAATTATTGATTGGTTTAAGGGGAGCCCAATCAACAGGGGGCCAGCACCACAGCAGCTCCTCCAGGGCCCTGAATCCACAGTTACAGGAGTAATTACTTCCTGAGAAGTTCTACATCTCCTCCATGCATGATTTCTCCTTTCCTGAGGAACCTGCAATCACTCACTTTGTGGTGTTTTGTCACAATAGCCTAATCTATCTAAATCTTCTAAAATGACCTAAAAGTATGTATATTTACATTCTGTGTGAAACAGCTAACCTGATCTCTGATGTTAAACTAATCCAGTCGAATGAATGTCTTATCCACTGCTCCCCCTGCTCACTGACTGCTGTATTTATGTTTAATAATTAGGTGATTAGATCAATTATGGTTAAAGAATTTTGATCTGAGGAGTCTCAAAACAAAACGTGTGTCCTCTAGACAGATAACGTGTTGAGGACGCACATTTTGAGAACAATGCAAGGTTCATAAACTAAAAGAAACTTGAAATTTGTCCCATGAATCCCTATATGACAAAAGAATTGGCAAAACAGGTGCCATGGTAACATGCTAACATTAGCCACCATTAAGCTACTGGTCACAAGACCAAATATGGCTGTGCTGACAAATCCCCTGAGTGTATTGAATTGAGCAAGGGTCTGTTTTATTGCTTAGCGAATGAAACTGAACTGACTTTATATTTCTACCAAGATGCTTTTATTTTTATTTTTTTATTTTCTTTATTTTTAACAGGGACAATGCACGATACATACATTGTGCCAGATGTAGCTAAAAGCTGATTTTCATCTGTAGTCCCTGGGCGGAGGCCACTAATGATGCACAGATTACAGAGCTAAAACATCAGTTATAGTAAATCAAACCTCACACTTTGTAAAAACACAGACCCAATAAAACACCATACGGAAAACTAAGAAACAAAACATAAGATTACAGCCACCCCGACACAAACAACAGAACAACAGTACTAAATCCCCACTAGGGAGTACACCATCAACAATCCCAACCCCACGAACAACCGACACCGACTGTGATAAACATTTTTCATTAGAAAATCAGGCAACATGAGTCAGAAGAGGAGAGAGAGAAAGAGCAATCACCATGACAGATTGTTCACCACAGAATAAGAACGACAGAGGTTTGGCTTCCATTATTCATACTGGTGTTAAATAATGAAGTGCGTCTTTATTTCTAGGTAAGAAAACACAGGAATGAGACGAAGCTTGCGTGACAGTCAGTTGACCTTGAAGGAGCAGGTTCCCTCGTTAACCACTGCCCACCAGCCCTGCCTGCCATCTGCCTCCACTTCCTTTTGTCTTATTTGTCCGTCTGTGCATGCTCATATTGGCCATTAGTCACGTGGCTGTTGCGTTAGAGCACATTCATCATAAAATCTTTAATCATTACCTCACTTTCCGTGGACGTCATCGCAGAGCCGTTAAAAGTCATGCTGAATGAGAATATTTAAACAAAATGATAATAAAAGATGATAATGACAGCCAAGAGTCACAGTATTTCTGTAAATGGAGCCGAGGACATTCCCACTGAACATTTTATTCTGTATTTTACAGTCAGTCAAGGTGCCAAATAGTGTATATTTGCCAGGATTTGGGGATTGACATCATGGGAATGGATAACTCTGTCATGTTGTGAATTCAATGATTTACCATGTTTACCTTCTCAAGGAAGACCCACTGTAATGACGCTGCACAAATATTAAGCCGCTACAGCAGTGGTTCCCAACCTGGGCGGTCACAAGATGATTAAAGAGATAAGAAAAAAAGAAGAAAAAAAACCCAGTTACACTTTCCAAATATTATATTATAGGTAGAATCTGGCACAGAACCTGAAGGCTTTGTCTCTGGAAGTTGGGGCAGTCTTCCTCACAGTCCTCAGATCTGAAACAGACTTCTTCATGGTCTCCTTGGTCCATCAGCCGCACTTGACCTGTGACTAATCCAGGCATATATACAACTATAACACCAAAACTGTACAATCCATCCATCCATCCAGCCATCCATCCATCTGTCACCACACGGGATAACACAAACCTGCTGTGACTGCAATATATGGGAGGGCTGGGATAACCTGGGGAAAACAAACACATTTCTAGTAAAAGTAAAGGCCATCAGAATTAACAATGGTCTGTATGATGTACCAAGCAGTCAGGGGTCTGTGGAAGTTAAAATGTGTCCAGTGATATGCACCTTATGTATTTTTAAGGCGTGATTTCACTGTAAAATGACATTTTTGGCACCAAGATTTCAATTTTCCTGCCAAACTAAAAACTTCTGTAGGCCTATGAATTATGTCTGAGCAGCTCTTTACTGTTTTGGTAATGTTTTGAATATTGTTGTTGTTTTTTTTCTCCATGTGTATGTTATTGACCTTCTAGTTGCATTTGGGGGGCGTGAGCATGGAGGCGTGTTGACTTCCGCTTCCTGTGATGTGCCGCCAAGCTGCATGAAATACAGGTAAGACGGTTGCCATAGCAGCCGTTTACAACACAGACAGCGTGAAGATGGAGTACAGCACTGCCGCTCGTTTCCACGATTCTATAACACAGTTTAAAGTCTATGAAGATTATCTCGACTCCAAAGTTACGCCAATGGATTTATTTTACTTAAAAGTGAGTGACTCTGGTGCAAACTATTGCCTTAGCGTTTAGATATCTTTCCCTGCGTAACCCAGGTTCCGTTCTGTTTTGTACACCACGCCAGAACCGCATTAACTAAGCTGTCAGTTTAAGGTTATCTTAGTGAATCTGTAGCAGTTCACGTTATTAAAATATAATTTTCGACTTTTCAAAATCACCAAGACCCCTTCTTCAATTCGGCATGTACCAAATCCTCCAACCAGTTCTTATTAACAATACAGCATTATTTGGTTCAGATCCGTTGCTTTCAAGACAACGGCAGCTAGCTAACGTTAACGTTTTAGTGCAAGAAGATTATGGAGCAAGAAACACGATTTTACACGTTGACTTTTTTATTAATTTATTTGCCGTATTGAACATAGCATCCTTCAGATGAATAAATTGATTTAATGGACGTTGTACGAGGTATGCCTTTCTTGCCGGTGAGTAAGATAACACTTGTCAAAATTCTGAATGGAGTCTGGCGTATGGTCATCTTTATACTCAAAACGAGGTATTTAGTGGTTACTTTACCTGGCTTACATGTGCTCCCTTTAAAGTGATTATAAGTTATTCTCGTTGTTTCTAGTTTCCTGGACAATTTTCATTAACTTGTGCTGCAGTGTATCTGGAGTTGCACAAATGCTGGCTTTGCCATGGGGACAAGTTTTGTTGGTGTAGTGTTTGTGGTCGCACGCTAGGTGGCAGTCACACATAGGTTTGGTTTAACAGGGGTTTAAACTATGGGTTTACCAAGCAGCTACCAATCCAATCATTTAAAGTTTGCTTCATGAGAGAAAGTAGATGAATTAACATTTCTGTCACGCCTCACTCAGTCATAGAATTACTGAATCATTGGTCCTATGTTGATGTGTGTGTTAAAATTCACCAAAAGTCCCAGTTAAGCCCACTTTGTCTCCACTCCTAACCATAATTACTCTAATGTGACCATTAGGATTGAAAATTCCAAATTTATGATGAGATATTGAGACAACAAGTCCTGAAAAAGCTTTAAAAATATTTAAATTGTCTGGTTTCAAGGATTCAAAAGTCTTAATTATAACTTTTGTAAAAGCTGCTATTACCTGAAATGTATCCACCATTATGACCAAAACACGTTGGCCTCATTCTGTCCTTAAGAGCACTGATTTATTAAACAAGGGTGATTCATAGCATCAATGGAGACCTTCTTTTATGTTTACATCTATATATCGTTTTTTTTTTAAGAGGAAATGTCAACCTATAAGTTTAATATTTATCTTCATATCAACAGAGGAACTCTGAATCATATTTAGATTTTCTTTCAAGTTTTTGGTCTTAGATTTATTCTAACTGATGTATAAATAATTCTAAACAGGCTTGAATTGACTCTGCTCATCAGAAATGGGCAATCCTGCTTTTGCCCAGCAGGTGGCACACTTGCTAACGATATACCCAGCTGCTGTAGCGGCCACTTTGTTTGAACACCTGTGTCCACACAGAGAAGAGAACAACTCATATCTGACCTGTTAATCAGCTGCAGTCAATCACTATCAAACTCAATCACCCCTGTGTGACACAACACAGTCAGCCCAGGTCATCTAACCTGTGCAGTCATGCTGATAAGGCCCAAATTCTGATAAATCAGCTAATTATAAACCTATTTTTCCTGGATGATGTTATTTAGGACTTGTCACAAACTATGACTCTAAACTTAAAAGTAGTTAAAGAGGTTGTATTACAAAGTCAGTACAGCTTGTGCCAGGATAGATGTTGTAGAGTATTAGTCCAGGTCCTGGTGTGTCGACTGTAAGACGCAGCTCATTCAAATAGACTTATTCAATGAGCCTTGAAAACGAAGACAATGATTTTCAGGCCAATTTTAGGACCAGCAAATGTCTGAGACTCATTTCTGGTGAGCCACATCAAAGTTGAAGGAAAATATAACTTTTCCTCTTGGGTGCGGACGCAGGCCCGGCTGCTGGGATTTTGGGTAGGAGGACATGTGGCCGGAGCTTTGATCTGACAAGCCACAGGATTTGACAGCAAGATTTGGTTTTTAGATGATGACTTTACGGCTTGGCTTTAATGACGGCGGGTCTGCAAACGGTGATTGGAATAATGTAGCTAACAATCCCTGCAGAGGCACTGGCACATGCACGCTCGCACACACACACACACACACACACACACACACACACACACACACACACACACACTTAGGAAATGAATGGACCTGTAGGCATGAAATCACACTAAACCCACAAAACTATATCTGAAGCTTATGGTGTTGCAGAGCAGGCTATCACTTCCATATTTTGGCGGGGGAAGTTAAATAACAATTGTAAACCAAAGGTCAGAGTGGTGAGTAAATCCTAAATCTTACTGGCTGCCAAGATTTCAAATTTCATTTGTCAGTACTTAATGGTGATTGCTGAGCTGGTCCCAAATCCAGGATGTTGCAGAAACTGGATACATCCTTCGTCTAAAAAAGCCACGGATACATCAGTTAGTGGATCAACAGAAAGTGAATCGTTTAAATCGTTTGTCAAGCAAATATGCCAAATATTCTCCACTTCCAGGTTCTAAAATGTGAGGATGTGCTGCTGTTCTTTGTTTCATATCATTGTAACTTGAATATATTTAGGTTTTGGACTGTTTGGCGGACAAAACAAGCAAAAGGACGTCACCTTGAGCTCCGGGAAATTGTGATAGGCATTTTTCACCACTCTCTGACATTTAATACTAATAGAAATAGAAGTTGCACTCCTAAAGTGGTCTCCAGGAAGAGCAGTGAAAAAATAAATCACACCATTCACAGCTTATCCTGCCAAAAGGCTGACAAGATCTGACAATCTTCAGCCCTGCCTGCAGGCCGTGTCCCCTCTCCTTGACTGACTCCTCTCAATTTTTTCTTTTCTCTCGCAGAGCAGGGAGTTGGCCCGTAAGCTGGTGGAGCACGGCCACAAGGGCACGGTCCTGAGCAGGGAGGAATTTGAGGAGAGGAAAGCAGCTGCACAGGCTGCAGAGGCTGCGAAGAGCAACTCTTTCTACAACAGGAGCCGGCCAATGTGAGTTAAATTCTCACCGACCCACCGTGCTCACTTAGACGTCGTCTGCATGACCAACACGGGAGGCAAACTCACACCAACCACCCGTCAGATGCTAGAATATCAGGAGGCTCTCTGTTATATTCTGAAAATGAAATGAAGCCGTTTTAAAGTCTGAATGTGGTCAGTGGATTTTGCAATCAATCAGTCGCTGTGGCTAAGAGAAGAAAAGTTACTCTCCTGGTCTCTGCCTCTCTGTGTTAGTGTTCTGTGGTTCATTGTATTGACGTCTCATTCAGTGTGAAAGAATAATATTTTAGATATTGTAGATGAGTGATCCTCAGTCATCTCCCTAGAATTTGTTTGTTGTGGTGGAAGCTGGGAGCTCCCTGTGCATCACTTTCTGTAGTAGTCATGTGATGCCTCAGCCAGTTTCAGCTCCAAACAGGTCCTATATCTCGGGCCATATTTCTGTCAAAGGATATGACAAAAAAAATGTGGCCTTGACATAAATTATCCACAGTTTTTTATTTTATATAATTAATTTCTTTCTGTACTGTCAGGGTGTTTTGTGTGATTTCAAATTTTCAGGATGTCAAAATAAAGTTCTTCAGACAGAGGGGTACATAATGAGAAGGGAAAGCCACTCTTCATCTGGTGGACTTTGATCCCCGTTAGACTGTTGTTTGTTGTTGTTGCAAAACACTGGCTAGCAGCTCCGAGGCCTCTGCTGTAGCTGATCCTGACCTCTGACCTCCCCGTGTAAGGCAAGAGCAACCTGCCCTGTGGAGTCTGATTAAGTATTGGGTTATTGTTGTTATTGTTAGGCTATGTGCAGAAAATGGCACTGTGCTCTCAGACTGGACAAAAACAGCGTTCAGAGACCGGAAATAGCAGTGCGGCTGAGTTGGCGTGCAGGGGTCTCATTAAAGTGAACGAGGAGGCTGACACTGTACTAATGTTGGTCTGAATGTGGCTTAACTGTCTGTTCAGATGGAACGCGAGGTGAATTTTACAGGCGGGGCGATTGCATAGGAAATACGCAGTTAGATGCAAGTTCAAGGTGGTGCAAATGACTGTGCAAGTTCAAAATCAAAAGTTCATTTAGGGTCTGAACTGAACACAAACACGCGCACAGTCAGTGCGTCCATTGCTAGCTAGCTTACAGCTAACGTCTGTAGAGTTTAGGGCTGCAACTAACGATTATTTTCATTATCGATGTATCTGCCGATTATTTTCTCAATTAATCGATTAATTGTTTAGTCTATGAAATGTTAACAAATAGGGATAAAATCAAAGTGGCCTTCAATTTGCTTGTTTTGTCCGACCAACAGACCAAAGCCTAAGGATGTTTAATGTATTAACATATATGACAAAGAAAACAGCAAATCCTCACATTTGAGAAGTATTTATGCTTGAAAAATTACTAAAACTAAAAATTAATCGATTATCAGAAAGCTGCTGATTAATTTTCTGTTGTTTGAGTAATTAATTAATTAATTAATCAATAATTAATTGACTAATCGTTGACTAATCGCTGTTTAAGTCCCACAGTAGCTGATATTTGACCGTCTGCAACACTCAGTGAACCAGCTCACTAAGTGTTGCTAAATCAGTGTGTGCTAACTTTTTAATATATTTCACAACATCTTTTATTTTCTTCCTGTGGTTTTGAAACAGGATTTCTGTCTTCCTGCAATGAGCGACAGCAGTAATATCTAGAGGAAAATGTAAAATGCACTTTTGGCTGAAGTTCTGCTCTGCTAATCAAAGCACGGCAGGTCATAAAATCTGAATCTTTTATAGTTGTATCCGGTGCGGTAGCGGTTTGAGCAGCTTATATAATCCTTTCTGATTACATTTTACAAAAGACAGGATAAATGGGAGTAATTCATCAAGTCTACGTCCTACATGAACAAGGCTTTTACTAGAACAAGGCCTGCCCATCTGTCTAAATTCAAATAAAAACTGTTAACATAAACAGAGCCAAATGACGAAACTACAAACTGGAGTCCTCTATAAACTGCCCCTCCTGAGGAAAGTGATCACACAGATATTGTTCCCATTCGTGATGAAGCCATGTGGTTGTGGTATCTCCTTTGATGATAAGCCAGAACAGACTCCAAATAAGACCATTCACCACACACACACACACACACACACACACACACACACACACACACACACACACACACACACACACATACATACATACATACATACATACATACATACATACATACATACATACCATCCAAACATTTACCTGCTAGGTGTTGAATTTGATTGAACCCTTAGATGCTTATCCAAACGTGCAGATGTCTCCCTGTTGCCCCCCTCCCTCCTCCAAACGTCTGTGAACATCAGTGACACTGGTGAAATGGGAGCCTCCACACCTGCAGTTACAGTGATATTAGGCCACAAAGCCTTTCATCTTGTCCCAACAGGATCCAGGGAAATGTTGTACGGGAACATTGGGATGTTATACACACAGTAGTTTGTTCCGTCTCCAAGATCTACATCCATGCAGAGACTCTTTCAAAGGCTGTGATCCTGAAATGTGTTTGTATGCGTCCTAGCTGTGTTTGGCGTACAGGATCAGAAACTCCACATTAACAACATCCAGTCAGATTGATTTTAAAGGAATACTCCACGGAAAATCTTATCTTTTGAGTGTCAGATACTCGCCCCACGTAGGTTTGAAAGGTGGCTCTGAAAAGTTTGTAGCTTGCTTTTTTTGTGGAGGACAGCGGCCAAAATAAAGCATCTTAAAGTCTGTGTAAAGGAAATACAGAGATTTGTTTCTAAACACAGTTGTGGAGTTAGACCGTTAAACTGCTTTTCACCATTTTTGTGTTCAGGATTTTTTGGCCGGACATGAAATCATGGCTCGATGGCGCTCTGGAGCCATACTGAGCACGACCCCTCCCCTAACACTATATAAAAGCTGGAGCTTTGTGCTACTGGGTTAGCTGACTGAACGAGAGTCACTGGTTCTTCAGCTCAGTGTTACAGTAAAGTTATCTACCAGTGGACACGCCCCCAGCATTTCAGAGCAGAGAATACTTCTTATTTTTCACGATTTTGAAACCTAATTTTACATTCTTTGGCTATTTTTTTTTAATCATTCAAATTTGACTGGGTGGTTGATAACACATTTTTCTGTGGTGTGACAAACTCATTTTGTATTGCTTTACACGGACTTTAAGGTCCATAATTGCGAGGTCTGTATTGCGAGAACTATGACTTCTGTTGTTAAATATATAATAATATTTATAGTAAAACATGTTCATATTTCTCAAAGAGAGGAATCGAAATAAGCATTGTTTTGGTGTCCGTAGCAAAACTCAGGTTCTGTATCCACACTAGGGAAAAAAAAAGCCCTGAAGAAGAAATGGATTACATTGCAGGACTAGTTTAAGAAGTTTCTATAGAAGTTTTGATGCTTTTTTATATGTTTTTATTTTTTCTGTCTCACATTATAACTGTCATGAATCTAAGATGTCTGCAGCTGCTATCCCTCCTGATTACACAAGCTACAAACTTTTCAGAAGGACTTTCTAAAGCTTAAGGATTTTTCTTCAATTTGCTTGAAAAACAGTCCAAAACTATAGTTTAATATCACATCAGGCAAAGAAAAGCAGCAAATCCTCACAATTGAGAAGCTGGAATTACAGAATGCTTGACATTTTTGCTTGAAAAATGATTATTGATTAGCGTTTAATCTATTTCAGTCCTACTCTCACAGCCACCTTTCAAGCAGGAGATTATGTGATACACCAAAGGTAAATATTCAGCGGAGTTTTCCTTTAAAATGTTGTCACCACCTTTACAAAGCCTCATTCAGACTTAGGAGTGCGGACCAATGTAACCTAACCAGGCACGTGTATTTAATGTGTGAAGTGTAATAAGGGAGCAGAGTTGTTTCCCTTCTGACCTTTTGTATTGAATTCGACAGGAGCCATGTCCAAAAAAACATCACTACTGAAACAATGAGAAGAGATGTTTTGTTCCAGGTTTAAAACACTAGTTGCTTTCCATCTGTCCAGGTCATTTTAATGAATTTTGCTTTAAACACTAAACCACCTGTTCGAGAAAATACAGAGAGACTAAATGAAATATTTGGTTCAAATACTAAATAATCTCAAAATAGCCCTTCCTGGCTCACTCCGCTATGTCATTTTTGCCATTATCAATTATACAGTACCTTGTTTTTCGTCAGCGCTCTGCAGTAGACGGACAAAAATGCTGTGTTAATAATCGGACATTGCTGGGAAAGACATCACTCATAACAGTTTTACAGCCTGTTGTCCTGAGCTGGCTGGACGGCAGCGAGTGTTTTTTGAATCTTCTCCAAGGTAATTAACCAGCGGGGTTATGTTATTTCAGAAGGAAAGCCCTTAATATTAAATCTGATCCTGTTCTAGGTAAATGATTGCTTACAGCAGATTAATGTAAAAATTTTTAATATTAAATTTAGCCCTGATACATCTGCTGCCTTTGAGGTTATCATGTGACCTGAGAGCAAAGTGTGGGTAATGTTTCACCTGCTGTTTGGATTAGTGCTTCGATGCCAACAACCTGTAGGCGTCCATAAGCCGACATCTTTTTATTTATTTATTTTTTTTTATGTGTGAGTTTTGAACTAATTAACAGCTTTCATTGCTTTCCCACACTTGGAAATTTGACATCTCGCGAAAAAAGACCTTGACAAGACAGAAAAGAAAAAAAAACCTGCACAGCTTTTGCAGACTTTTCCCGTCCAAAGTGGCACGTTTGAGCTGCGTCCCCCGCTCTCTGTCTAAATGCAGATTGCTCTTTCCTCTGTGGTTTTCTGATTGGACTTCCACCAAAACTGCACCTCCCCCACCCCCCCTCACCCCCGACCTCCTGTTATGGTCACATTGTGAAAACACGAGCCCCAGGATGCAATGTACCACCTGCAAAGTGTGCCGAGCACAATCGGCACAGTGTTCAGAGGCGCTGTGTTTTCTGTGGCCGCAAAAACTGGCAGCTGGACGGTAAACAAACTAAATGTGGTTGTTCTTCGGCTAGCAAAGAAAAAAAAAAATCCATCCATCCAAACTAAAACAGTGATGTTGGGAATAAACATGCATTTAGATTTGCATTTATTTGTGCCTCTTTTCAACAAATGGCGTACTTCCCTAAAGACCTTTGCACCTGCACACTTATCCTCTCATGGCACTGGGTAGCCATGCTGTTTTGGGAATGCCTTCTGACTTCCCTGTAGGCTTTAACCTATGTCTCCCAAGGCATGTCTTTTTTCACTGTTCTGTCACTGCCCTGTGTTTTTTTCCCCCCTTTTCCTTTCTCTTCTTTTCAACCTCTCTGTGCTCTCTTGGAGACCTTTAGTGCCTGCAGGTGTATAAATAGAGCTGTTTTCAATTAAGGGCTAACCTCGCCTGTAGCGTGCATCTGATCAATGAATGCCCCTGCACCTGTGGTAATAAAATACCAAGGGAGTGGAGATAGTGCCGTGAATGCTAATCAGATGTTGCCCTGTTGTTGCCCTGTCTCATTTTTACGGACAACACGCTCCTCCTGACAGCTTGGCTGTGAGGGGGGGTCTTTCACAAAAAGACCAAACAAAAGACCTGGTGCTCTCATCAGACATAAGTGAAATTCAATACGTGATTGAAAAAGGAAACTTGAATGAATGGGATGCTTAGTCAGTTGTGCGGTTGTTTGGTTAGGGGGAAGCTGAATGGGTAGTCTGAATCAACAAATTCTGGTAGTCGGGTTTAAATTTTGGATCCGATTTCAAGTTGGTAAAATACCTGGATTTGTTAAGCTGAGTCTCATCCAATCTTCTCTCTATTTAGCGAGTTAAAGAGTGATGTGTAAGACATTCAGGTAGCTCTTATCTAACTAGCAAATACGAGTTTATCTGGCAAAATTAGAGTTTTAGTTCTTTGATTTTTAGCTTTCAAAATTTCAATTATTTTGTAACTTTTGTTACTTCAAATGTTGAAAGCTGAACCTAAATTGATCTGATAAGGGACCCCAAATGATTTGCATCTGACTAGTGGATTTTATACTGGATAAATGCTATCAAACACCAACCCTACAAAAGAAAATGAACATCACGTGTGAGCTATCGATTGAGGGTTGTAGGCTAGTGTCGTATCACAAGTAGGACTTCAGGACTTTGATTTTAGCAGAACATAAATGTCTTGTTCTTTTGTTAGATATTCCAAACCACTTAAACGTCTAAACCTGCCAGATGTTGGAAATTGTGTTCCGTTCAGCTCAAACAAAATACAACCGTATTAGAAGTCTTGATAGTTTCGCGTTTTATCTCGGACAAGACTAACATTTGATATAAAGTCAGAGACAACCAAGAGGAGCAGGGGAGCACTGCTGAGCAGACGTGAGGCCTCCGTTTCCTCTCTGCTCCGGCTCTGGCTCGGGCCCAGAAGTCCATGTCAGCATATGTCCTGAGCTCGCGTGCTCACGGCAGCCCTGCGAGGTTTCCATCAGGCTCCCCGCGATCTCCCCACAGTCCAAACCACAGCCATGCTCATTGTCCATTGTGCTGCTGCGTTTTTACAGTCGGCCTCAAGAATTCTCCGCTCTCTAACTCTCTACTCTATATTAAAAGTGAGCTATCACTTGCTGTGCCAAGTAAAACCAGTGCCACGAACACGCACAGTGAATACATTTCACCGCGGATCCAACCTCCAGATGCTTAGCGAAAATAAGATTGTGGATGTGACTGACATGAGAAGCCTCACAAAGCTGATCCCAGGCTCATTTTTAGCAAGCCAAACCCCCGCCACTCTCCACGACTGCTACTCTGGCGAGGGCCCTCGAGCGACGAGGTTTTGCAGTGTCTATTACATGTGCTGTCAAGCCAATTGCCTTCCTTGCACTTTGTGATTTTGGACGGGTGTGTAACTTTGGAGCTCTCCCCTGCAAGCTCCATCCAGAGACGCACATCCTGCCAGGCTTAAGCCCGCCACCACATCCCACCACGCAGCACATAGAACAACATATGCACCAGTTTAGGAGCAGCTGGTGCAGCAGATAGTAAATAACAAGCTGTCGTTTGACCTGGGTGTTTCCACATTTTAGAAGTCCTTCCATATTTCATGTTAATGACTTGATTAATGAAACATCTGCCATCCCTCATTCACTGGCTACATGTAAGACTCATTTTGACAGAATAATCCTAATTTAGTTAACTGTTCAACTGAAAGTAAGATTTTGTTTAGATGTCGTCTGGTGGATCCAATAGCATTCTGATTTTTATAGCATTCTGTGTGCATTTACAACATGCATTTTTCCTTCATAGAGATAGGCTGTCCACATACATATTGCATGTTAATACCAGGTGTAAATTGGATCTAAATCAAATTTGAATTCTTCACCTTTTAATCTGCTAACTCAAACCCAACCCAACAGTCAGTTTGTTGAGTTTTCATCAGTCAGTTTGATCAGTCAGTCGAGTTTTCACATCTTTGTTGAGCCCACCATTGATGTAAAAATTTTTGTCCATAGCATCGCCTATTGAGGTATTGAGAATGTTTATGCTGTTGCATATGCACAATAAAAAACAATTAGCAACATTTTTTGTCATATTTATTTATGCTGCTTTCTTGCTTTAAGTAAAAATTGTGACACAACTTTTAAAAGGACACAACAAGTAAAAAATGGCCGATAGTGTTATGAACCGCTGCTGCAGGTCCATCAGAAGAAAAATGATCACGCTGCTGCACCTTGTTCGTTATAACCCAGTTTACCACCCACTTCTCTTACAATATGCAACGAGAGCTAAGGGAGGCCCAAATAATACATACACTCAGGAATGTGTTTTATTTAATGTTGATTCTGGCCACCATGTCATCTTTAGATCCAGCTGGTCCTGCAGTAATTTCCTCTCCACGTCCTGTAGACCTAGTGACTGACGTTTATAATGACCCTCTGCAACAGTGACTTACTGAGGATGTTTTCACTTTTACCTCTCACATCCTGCACCCTCGGACTCAGTCGCTCTCTGATGTTTGATCATACGCTACATTGTAGATTAGAGCCCCTGATGAAGGGGAGGAAGTGGTTTCCACATCATGTATTTCTTCCCATCAGGCTACCAGGCCGACATGTCATCTTCTCCTTTGTACTTCCTAGTGCTGTAGATGGAGTAAGAGGCCTGTAAGGCTCTCCCTGAGGCAAGGTCTTGAGGACAAGCTGTCTAATATGTAGTTTAATTATTGACACCTTGTTTTAATTGATCTCGGACTCCATCAATTTCGTAAATAACCAGACATAAGAAATGGTCCTGTTGTTGCTGAAGGAATTCTTCACTAATCAGCAGTTGAAATGAGTTGAAAAATACGTTTAAATGATTTCATGTGTGTTGCTTTGCATTACAGTGTAAGCTAATAAACTGATGAGGAAGAAACCACACTGTCAACATGTGCAAGACAGACAGCCGTTCAGGGATGAGAGCTTGTTCTCTCATTTTAGGTCCTTTTAACATGGAGTAGATTTTCTTTTCCAAAACTTTGAAGTTTCCTGTAGCTCTGTCCAAATTTACACATCAGATTTCACTTCAAAACATGAATCTTACTTTCTTTCTCTATCTGTTTGGACTACAGTATCCATCACTGAATACAGAGGAGCTGTATTGTATGTTCCCCAAATTGAATACATCTCATTTTGCTTCAATAAAAAAAGATGACAATGATTCCTTTGATCCACATTCAAGAACATGCACTTCTCAGGCAGGCAATGCACAATGTGCAACCTCCCCAACCCCCCAAAAGCCAAGGTGGCCACAATACACAAAGAAAGCTCAGGTAGAATATCATGCGTAGCACATGTGTAACTGATACATTCAGCTCATTGTAATCAGAGGTGACAGAGGATTTTAGAAAAAGCCCAAAATAAGTAAGTAAATTGTCATGCTGTGTGGAATTTCCCTTGACGTCCACCAGCCCAAAATAATATTTTCCATAAGATTCATTTTCCCAAGCAGTCTGAGGAAAAATATTCTGGTACAGTATGTGTTGTTTCTTAAGAAATCACTGTATTATTGAAAGTTCCCATCTGCCATAGCGTCCGAAGCTGCAGGCTAATGAAAGCTTCAATCTGTTAATCTGTCCCGAGAATAAAAGAAGAAATTGTTTCAAAGCGCAACATCTGTTACCCGCCATGAAATGAAAATCTCTCAGAAAACACCATTTGTCCAAACGACGGCTACGAATCAAGAAGGAATGCTAGCCCCCCATTCCTCAAAGAACATTTTAATGACATACTGTTAATTATGCTGGGAATTAATTGCTGTTGCAAATTTTTGCATGTGTGAAAGAGGACACAACATGATACAGATCAAATGTGTTTGGCAAGGGTGATGAAATTGCACAAAAGTTGGGGCTCGGGGCAACGCATACTACACACTATATTGAATTTCTTAACTATTCCGTGCAGTAAGTAGTTCCTCCTTTCAGCTCCTCCTTTCAGCTGTGCAAACAGATAATAAAATTGTCTTTGAGTCCAGCAAAGAGATGAATCATTGTTGTAGGTCAGTGACACTCAGGTTAACACAAAATCCAAAGGTGAAAGATAGGAATGTGTTCAGTAGTAAACACATGAACAGTAGGCACTTATAAAAGAGTGAAAGTGCAAGCAAGAGGGACCAAGTTTTACTCAGCCGTGTCAACTTTATCAAATTAGCACATTGTGGAAGCAAACTACGATATGTAAATATTACATTCCTTCACTGCAAAAGTTTCATGTGACAGTGTCGTATGTTGGAGTTCAGCATGAGTCAAAACCATCACGTGGACATACCATTTCTACATATCACATGAACAGGTTAGGTCATATTAGGTATCCAAAACCTGAACTGTAACGTTCAGACTGCAGGCAAAAGTGGCCCAAATCTGATTTTGTTTTGCTCATATGTGACTCAGATCTGTTTTTTCAGTTTGAACAGCACAAATCACATGGAGTCTGATCTTTTCAATTCTGATTTGGGCCACTTTCATACGTGGTCCTGAATCAGATACAATTGCAATGTGACCTCAGTGTGAACAGTCAATATCGGAATTAATGCGACTTTTACGTCACTCTAGATAGACATTCCTCACATTCCTGCCGGAGTCTCTCGGTGAATACAAACATGAATTAAATTAAAAAATGATATATTTGTCTCTCTTTCTCCTCGTCCTCGTTATCATCCGCTCACAGATTCGCTGGCTTCCACTGCACATCAACTTCTAAATGAAACCGTAAACGCTGACTTCAGTGGCCTCCATGTTTACTTCCGTACGACAGCGAGCCGCATGTGACGTCTTTGTCATTGATCTTTTGAATAATCTACACTTTGTCGCATTATCTTGTTCATTAGACGCCAAGAACTGTCAGACCATGGCTTATTTTTATACAGAATCATCTAAACTAAAAGATATACGAAAACATGAAATCCAGAACATGTCTGATAGGGTTAGATAGTAGATATCACTGAGAATAAATAGTTTAAAACATCACTTTAGGAGGCTTATGGTCCAGGAAGAAGGCCCCTGACTTTTGGTATGGCTGAGTACATTTCACTGTAATGCTGTGTTTATACATGTGTAAACACACTTGGAGGATAGTTGCTGTGCAGCTGTTCACCCCCAACAGAGGTGGACAAAGCGTTACATAAACTCTAGTTTATAACACAGTGGACAGGCACTTCTCGACAGCCAAGAGGCACATTGATTGATTTTTAATTCGGTTGCTGGTTGTGTGACATTTTCATGCCATAGTTATATAATTTGTGAAATAATTTGTGACTGGTGCAACATCTGGAGGGTGCATTTGTTTTGAGTCACTACTAGTAGCTAGTGTAACAAGGTATTGGCCCTGTGCATCAGTCTGTACAGATGCTGGGTTCTGACATTGATTTTAAGATACATGTCAATACCTAATACTCTTGCTTTATGCTTTAGGGATGCTATTTTAACACTTGAGCAATATTTTTTTCTAACTGCTAAAGCTCTCAACTGATTATATTTCAAAAGCTACTTTGTCAATTCAACTCATCATATGTAAATGACAAAAATAGTTTGTTCTGTCTTCCAAAACAAAACTTTATGTACTATATACTTCCAAAAAATGGTCCATTAGCATTTTCTAATCTGCAATTTATGGTTGAGGTTAGATTGATTTTAAGAAATGATTGTGGTTAAGTTTAAAAGAAACCAACATTGTTGTGGTGTGAATTGTGTCATGGTCCACGAAAGACTCTTGTGTGTTATTTCCTGTTTTATTTTGAAGGTTTGCTCTTCATTCATGGTTTTGCTTTACTTCCTGTCTTTGTTGTTCCCGCCAGTTTTGATTAGGTTCACCTGTTTCTTTACTCACCTGCCCCTGATTCCCTTGTTTAGTTTAGCCCTATTTATACCAGCCCCTTTCCTTTGTTCAGTGCCGGTTCATTGTTTGGTTTGTCGGTTTCTTGAGTCCCTGCGTTTCTCTGTTCCTTGCTTCCCTGCGACTCATGTCTTGATTCCTTGTGTCTTGCTGTTTTGTCCTTTGTTTTTTCCTCGGGTCTTTTGCCACACGAACCAGGATTCCGGTGATGATTCTTGCGATGTAAGTTCACCCTGAAATAAACCTCCAACTTGCTGAAGCCTCCCAGTTTGTCTGCATTTGGGTCCTTTCTCCCTGCTGCCTCCATATGGCTTATCGTGGCAGATCTGCCTCGATGGCCTTTCATGACAAATTGTCTCTGGTTTTGAAGTCATATGATTTCTACGGCTAACCCTTCATGCTACCTTTCTCCATAAGGCCACATTTAGACCGACTTGAGCCCTGCGTGAAAAACCCCAACCCGGCAGCTCGGTGGGGGTGACAATGCCGGGGGCTCCGGCAAATAAGTTTAAACCTGGCCCAACTTTTGCTGCAGCGCTATGCGACGTCATCCGGCAAGGCGCAACTGCATGCAAGCGCACATTCCTTGTACATTACAAAGTAATGTGAATGCTGTATTTCTAATGTTTACCTCGCAGTCTTGGTGATGGAAGGTAAAATAGTTGCTGCCGTGATAACTTTGTAAAATCCTGTCTGTGAGTGTGCAGTGCTTTGGCATCTTATAAATGCATTGTTCTGGTACTCCAACTGGGCTTCCTGGATTGTACTTTGTCAGTACCTTAAACAACACGCCTCCACCAATGCAGCCCCCTGTGAAGCAACTAATGTTTACTTCTAACGTGAAAATCTATCTTTTTAATAAAAACCAATACTGTTATTCTGTTTGCATGACAGCAAGAGGTTGCTTGTCAGGAAAACTGAAACGAAGGTTGTCTGAAGCATTTGTACAACCAGTGGTGTTGTCTTTGTGGTGAGGAAGGCCTCAAAATCCAGAGTTACGTAGGAAAGCTAAAGTATCCAAGAAGCAGATACCTTCACACTCACAGAGCTTCTAAATTTAGATTTATGTTGTTTTGTAGTGTTCCCAACTTTTAACTGGCACAACAACACATTGTAAAAGTCATTTTATATCTGTGGGACAGATGCTCTTAGACAGATGTGCTTTTTTCAACAAGCCCGATGATGCCTGTTCACATGCCTACCTCACTTCTTTTCTACTAATTCCAGGGCCCACCTGCCTTGACCGCAATCCAAAAACAAGACACTTAAAACACATGGCTAGATCACAGTTAGCTTAATACCTAGTCATTAGCCGCTAATAACCGTCATTTAATAGTGAAATTCTTGTTATCCCTCCTAAATGAGGCTTGATAAGAAATTTGTTAATTGACTGGAAACTCAAACTTGCAGCGGTCCACATGTTTTGCTGAAGTATTATTCACTCTCCGTGACTGTGTGTGTTGCTTTAGCTACTGGATGGGGTAACCCCAGTCACTTGCCTCCTCAACACCTGTGTTTACTTTGGGGCCTCGGTCCCCATGACCCAGCAGCAATCCTTCACTCACTCAGAAGATGGAGTGAGGTTCCAGCCTCCAAATATGTGCTGTCCGTGCACTTTTACCACTGTGTGATTCCTCTAAGACTTTCATTATGGGGCACTGGCCAAACGACTAGTATAAATTACAATCCTTTTCCAAATTCTAGTAAATTTAAACATTCAGATCCTGTTCCCTTTTGCTGTAATGTTAAGCTCGGCTAAGAGCAGAAATTCGCTCTGGCGTTTGTCCGTGCTTGTTGTGGCTGTTGAGGCTTTTCAAAGTGCTTTGGGAATGGAAAGTGGATTTGAGGAGCCACTAATGTAGAATATAACTGAACTTGTCTTTGGACGGTGAAGCAGACAGAACTGGATTCGGTAGTTTTGAATATTCAGCAGTAACATGAAGATGAAAGACACAGATTTATAACTAGGGGATTGCTGGTTCAAACTCACAGGTGTTTGCAGGGAAGTTTGGGTTTATTACGTCCTCTCACAACTTCTGTGAAGGGCTAAGTATTGAACCTACAGAGCAAAAGTGTCCATAGCAGCAAGTATTGAAAACTGTCCAAAAGCTGACATTGAATATCTGGTCAGATTCATATCTTGTTTACCTTTTCTTTGATCAGATATTTCCTGGTACAAATCCAAATTTTAGACTGTATTTTATTTAGGCAAAGTTCTTGAATTTTGAAAAAGAATTTTGGCCTTAAAATATATATATATATATATATATATATATATATATATATACATACTTCCTGAAAGTAAGGTATCGAGAAGAGTATAAGTATTCTTGAGCAAGGCACTTAATGCTCATCAATGCCCATCTCAAGCAAGTAGGTCAGTTGGTCCCACAACACACCTGTGGCGTTAGGAAAAGGGCTTGAGTGATATAACTGCACCACTGCTTCATCAGATAAAAAAAAACATACAAGGCTGAAACTAACTGCTTATAAAATTGAATCTTGGTGGATCTAGGTGAAAGCAGTCATTTTTCCTTGAGTTATGATTAAAATACTTCATAGACACGGCACACACATCTAAAAACTATAAAATCCAAAATATTCAGTGCAGATTAGCTGAAATCAATAGAAACAGTGGTGTTTAAGTTTCTTCCACTGTACTGTAACTTTGATTTAATGAGTGGCCTTTCTACATTTTTTTTACTGTCTTTCTTCTTCTGCATTCTTAACCACAACTGAGAGGTTGCCAACGACCTGTTTACTGCCTTTAAGATGTTAACTCGGTGCGGATCTGATGAATGTTTTGCACAGTCAATTCTGGATGCATGCCAGAGTTCTGTTGCTCGTACTGCAGTGTTAACTGTTCAAATATTAGTGCCAATGTTTTTTCAGGTGTGGATACATTAGTGTGCGCCAATACCATGTTTCCATGGAAACAGGCCAGCCTAAGTGTAAAAAGCTGCCACAGTGTCATATAAAGTCATTAAACTCTGATATGATTAATATTGCTCTGCATCCTGAAATCAGCTGAGGCAGCTGTGACATTCTGACATTCTTCATGATTTTTGTAGCTTTCAAATTAATTTCAGAGTGAAAACATTGACTGATCAACAATATTTATGATCATTTCTGTTAAAAAAATGGTATTTGGAGTATTTGGGAGTGCAGTGGGAGCTTGGCAGCTTTGGTGAAGCGCCGTGTACTGACATACTAGATGCCTCATGACTTTGATTGCATGCCATGCTCACTTTTTATTGAATCTTGCATATTAATTAATTAAAACTTATTTGAATATTCATTAATCACACAGCCTTGGAAAATGTTGTATTGTGATTACAAATAGTCAGGAAAGTCATGGAGACATGGGAAGGAAATATCTCTCTTCTACAATGTCAAAGCAGATAAAAAACAAAATAACAAAAATTGTACTCAATCCATTTCATCAAAGATTATTGTTTAGTTAGAGCAGAGATAGGCCAGAGTACACTGAAGCTACAGTATGTTAAAGGGTGAAAAGCTTCCATAAAGAAACTTTAAGGCTTCATGTGACTTTTTTTTTTCAGGTTAAGAGAAACATTTCAAACCGTTTGAGTGTTGTCTTTTCCAGGACACTGGCAAGTGCAGGAAAAGAACTCAAAGATAACTTCCTGAAAGCCCTGGCAGAGCGAGAGGAGGCCAACCGCAGTGGGAAAATGACTGTGAGTACATTATTACAGCACTCCAATTGCTACGTAATGGGATTCCCCTCAAATATTTCTGCAATTCCATTAGGATGGGAACAAAATCCAGACTGTGTCAAGTCGACTGGAAATGCCCCCCCCGTCCCTCCCCAAATACCAGAGAGCCAGCTGCCCGCCCCTCTACCATCCATAAAACCCCGTTTACCAAACTCCAGCTACCTTGTCCTAGGTGTGCCTTTCAGAATGACCCACCAAGATAATTTCTAAAGGGGCCCGATTTGAGGAGCTGGGGTACAAGCCTGAAGGGGTATTACCAATCTGAGGGGTATTTACTGTATAACTCAGTATTCCCACTATATCTATTTAGTTAACCTTGCACAACAACACTTTCCGCAACATAAACTGTATGATTAGTCTTGGTATTAATATCAGCCTTATTTTCAAAACGGCTTAAAAATTAAATTGTTATAGTTATTGAGTACCAGCACGCCTCAGTGACATAAGACATAAATAGTATTAATACTGATTAAGTGCTACATTTACTTTTTGTTCTTGACAATATGAATATAAACCATGTAACTAAATGAAGAGAGCACTTAAGCACAAGTTATAGTTTCTCCATCCCTGGCAGAAAGGGTCAACGTGATGTAAATTTTGTCATCTGTCAATATCTGCAAAGGTCGGTACGGACTGTATGCACAACCTGTATACAGACAGGCATGTTATACTTGTGACTTATCTCATCACCTGCAAGAGGTGTAAGGGTCAGGTGTGTTGTGAGTCGAATGGCTTGCAAAAGTGGTGGCCTTGGTTAACTGATCCTTGGCTAGAAAATATGGCTTTTGGTATGTGAAGCATCACCTTTTGTGTGAGGAAAGAGTTGTAAGTTGGTGCAGGTGGTAGAGCAGTAGAAACTAGATATAGTTGCCAAGCGTGAGAGGTGCCATCTGCTTAGAGATAAGGACTCTCTTGCCCATCTCTCTGGCAGAGATCACTGAATGCTTTACAGTGGTAATGTGGCAGGATGTATGAGATTCTCCCTGAAATGATGAAGGTTCTGGATATTGTTGGGCTGTCTTAGTTGGCACACCTCTTTAATGTTGCCTGGAGGTGGGGGACAGTGCTGGAAGATGGTGGTGTGTCCATTGGCTCTACATTTGCTTTGTGGACTAAGAGAAGTCTTACGACAATGTAGGAGTTTCCTGTGGGAAAGTACAGTGGGAAAATAGGGTGCCTAGCTGTCCGGTCCTGGTTTATCTGCAGTGAGAGCTGTGTCCATATTCTCCGCAAAGGCCTCGTCACAGATTCTGTTTGTGATTTTCACGGATAGAATCTCCAGGTGCAGCCGATGAGTAGAAGAGCGAGTCAGATTGGCTTCATCAGACCGTGACCTCCAGCACACAACTTGCAACAGAGTGTGAAGCAGTTGGTATGAAAGTCCACACATCTTTAAGTCTCAAGTACTCTGCCAGAAAATTGTCAGAAAATTCTTACTCTGGATTGGGATTGCGAGTTGCCACCCCAAGCGAAGTTCAGTGATCTGTAGGTCTCGTTGAAGAGTGATGGTAAGATGGCATCTGCAGTGATGCAGGCATCGTATTGGTGGTGATGGTGGAGCTTCGGCTTTAGTCTATCTATGCTCCAACCCCCTACTATGGTAGTGCCTGAAACAATTACGAATTCTAGCGGCCAACATCATATTCCTCACAAGATGAACAGAGAGGAGCTCAGACATCTGGTGGGACCTTGAAGTAGAACTGATACTCCTTCACTTGAGGTGGTTTGGGCATCTCATCAGGATGTTCTGGACATATCCGACTTGCTTACACATCTGCCCTGTCTGAAGTCAAGCTTAGCTGTTAAGTGAGCCCTACAGCGAGGTGTTCTTGATTCATGGACAAAGCCTGCATGCTTAATTAAACTTAGATACACCAGGGAGAGAGTTTAACCTCTGAGCATGAAGCTGACTATTTTTTCTACACACATTACTTTTAACACAGTTCTCTGTCTCTACTTACAGTATATGATGAATGGAATGTGTACCGTTTGTGGGATTGTACTTAGCGCATGTAGCATTGTTCTGCAGGGAGTGTTGGTGTTGATAGACTTGAAATGATTCACTTACGAGATGCTGGAGCACAAAAAAAGGAGTTTTGTTTGACCTCCATTTACCTGCCCCTGTGGGCTTTGCAATTATGAGATCACATAAAGTGCATGGAGGGGAGTAGAGGTAGTAACACCAGAAGTTTTCCCACTGGATGTTCACTGTGTAAACAGTACCATGCAAAAGCCCCCCCTTTTTCTGTCGGCCCTTCATAACTTAAGCCATTTGAGAGATATAACTACAGCTTTTTCCTTTCAAAGAAACCTCCAGTGAAAAATTAAGTGATTTAAAATATTTCCTCCTGTATACAGAAAAGAGAGCCAGAATAAAAACAAGCAAAATATCATGTTGTGTATTACCAACATTGTTCTGCTGACATTATATTTTCTTATTTTTCATCTCTCCTTTGCTGAAAAACTGGATCGGGATGATGTTTATTTTCCTTTGAGCCTCACTCTGTTTAAAATTGAACCCACATTCGTGCGTTTAATACCTCTTCTCTTTGAAACTGTTTAAGTAACAGGTAATCTTTATACAGTTTGACAAGTCTTGACCTCATTGGTATATTTACATTACACAGATATATTCCAGATAACATTTGCACATGTGTGGACATACAGTAAAACATGTGTTGTACTTTGTGTCACACATACTTTACATTCATAATGTGCTGTATGTATATTTGTTTATATTTTAATCATGATCCATGTGGTATTTATACATATGTTACACATGCTGTATTTTCATACTAACATCTGCTAAAAATTGCAAATAATTATGCAGTATGCAGAAGTTGGATGCGGTTTGGATTTCCTCCCTCTGCTCTCTAAAATCCTCTTTATGAAGGTGTCAAATTACCCGTGTTAATCTTTGATAAGGTTCAATAAGAAGACCACCCAGCATCGTAAAGTATGTTTCACACTGTTCAACGTGGACTTTCTAAGGGCCTTTTGAAGCACATGACTCAAGCTCCTATCTGGGACGCTCCTCAAACCTGAGGATCAGTCCCACTAACACATTCCAGGTCCTCATATCTGCACGTTTTTACTGCCCTCTAATGCAAAGCAGTCCTTGTCCTACACGTGTTTTTCACTTTTATTCCATTATTTTTTATGTTTGCACATTATTTTTATTTGAGGCATTTAAGTCACTCTATCGTGCATGCTTTAACAGACCCACAAGCTTCCTTCAATCTACATGATAAGTAGCTTTTGTGACTCATTTAAAATCTAAATCAAACACAAATTGCCTAATTTGTTTCATTTGACTTTACATTTTTACTGTCTTTATTGTAAACTCAACCAGTGTTTGCTGACACCGTCTCAAGTATCACCTACTTAATTTATCATAAAGGCTTTCATCATTGTTGTGAAGGACTGTTAGGACACAGAAGATCATCCATTTTAGGCGCACAATGGACGAGGAGAAGGTAATACTTAAAGCTGAGTTATTGGCTCTCCTTTAAATGGATGACATATTCATTGTCATCTTCCGTCTCATTTATCAGAGGGGTCACTCTTTTGTCCTCCTTTCATGTCATGCTCAGCCTTTCAAGTCAGGTTGAAATTACACCTGTCAGTTAATACACTTGTCAGGTTATTTTGTCTCTTCTGTCTTGCCCCAAATAGCATTACAAAAGACTGATAGCAGACATGACTCCTGATGAACCGAGCTCATCTTCCCTTTGTGAGCGCTCCCTGCCCCCCTCCTGTTTCCCTCTCTTTAGGATGGAGGCAAAGGAATTGGGAAGTGAAGCATATTTTGCATTCAAAATAGGGACTTTGATACATATTCCACCTCTAGTTTTCTCATTAGCACTCAGTTTTTGGTCAGTAGAAGGAGCCCTCCACTATCTTTCTGATCAGCTGAACTTGTAAAGCTTTCAGTGCCTTGCCTTCATTGTGCTTTTACTTCCCCGGCCCTGTTGCGAAAGCTGCTTCACTGCCAAAAGTCACACACAAACAAAAGCTGCACCTGGGCAGCTTTGGCTTTATTTGCACTGGGTAAGAAGTAAAGTTTTTTATCAAATCCAGGTCACACCTGCACAAGATGCCTGAGGGTGTCCATTGTTGGGAGGTTCACATCTGAAACTGAAGGTGTGCTGCCACCACCCACCCTGCTCCCTGTTTGTTTTCAGTTTGTTGAGATGGTATCAATGTGAAATTGCAACATATCAAACTAATGTTAAACTAATGAAAAGACATAGACACGTTAAAAGCAGTTATACATGAGGCAGTGAGCCTAATTTGCTGACAGGGTTATTTTGCCAAAACTGATATACCCACAGAGATCGTGCCTATGGCATGGAATAAATAGGACTGAAATAATTTAGATAAATAAAAAGAAATATAGAATAAAAAATGAATCCACACTTGGATTCAGATCTGCATCACAATACAGATAGTGACAGATTATCATGGGATAAATGTGTCAAATTTTATTAAGCGCAGTATTTCACGAGAAAATAGCGGAAATGTTGTCATGCCTAGTGGCCACATTTTCCTGAACTGCTTACCTTTCCACTTACCATTTTAGTTGAAGTTTTGGGCAATAATGTTTAACTTTTGTCCTCAATTTTACTCCCAATTTGAATTCAATTGATTGGATTTAAAACCTGTCTGAAGCATGTGCTGTATGGATCAATAGGTGTCATTTTAAAGCTGTGTCCAAAATCTCTGTGTGAAGTGAAGAAGGTGAATAAAATGTCATATTGACCTGGCATGATGACCAAAAATACGGCCCCAGGTTGAAAACGTTTTATTGTCTTTAAATGATTTGAAAATGTGTCCTATCAACCAAACCACATTCATTTAACAAGTGTAATGAATTATATCAGACTTATAGTGTGAGATGGTATAATTTCATTAACAGTGAATAACACGTGGTTATTCATGGTGCACTACAAAGAAATTACATGATAGACATGATGATTGATGAGGATAATTGATGATAATGTATTTTACCTTCATCAAATGTTGTTGAACGTTGAAGGATTGAATGATAAAGAACAAAATGTACCCTGAAAGTAAATATTCACTGCCCTTAAGAAGCAAATAAATATGTTTCCTATTTTATCGCTAAAGCCATCACTCACTCAGTAACAAGAGGGAACTTCATTAAAACAATGCACCTGGCCAAGTGCCTTGCCATAAAGAGTGAATGATTATGTTTGCTCTCGGCTCATTCCCAAGCAGCAGGGCTATCACAGGAGTCAGTTTGTTGTGTTGTGTCAGTAGTAAAGTACAAACCGAGGGGAGTCCCATTCGACCTGTCAAACTTCGTGAACAAGAAAAAATGTATAAATAAATATATAAAAATGTAAAGATCACTTCCATGATTTTATTACATGAATGATGAAAAAGATGAGTCTAATCTACATATATTACATGTTCATTTTGATGTAACTTTTCATAGTACTAAAGGCCCAAACACACTGAAAGCGTCTGATGTGTGTGTTTTGAAGTACACCTATCATTTTAAATGCCTGAACGCGCACCAGAAGCATTATGAGTCAAACTGCCTTGACACGCCTGCTTCGACCTTGTTTCGATGTTGGAGCGTCAACAGTGGACCCAGCGACCAAAGCTGTTTTTTCTGCAGCTGCAGTGCTGACCTTTTCCCCAAATACTGCTGGTTCTGTGGTGTTTGCATTTCATGTAATGCTACTCAAATAGAAATGTGTAGAAAGTTAAGTGGGGGTATCTGTAATATACAAACAGTTTGCCTAAATAGCGACCTTTTCCTCAAATACTGCTGGGTCTGTGGTGTTGGCATTTCAAATCTGATGCCTGCAGTGCACCATAGGAGCACCAATTGACGCACGTCAAATGAGCCGTGTCAGTTATCGCTTTCAGTGCATTTGGGCCTTAAAGGACCATTCAAGTTCCACGTAGTACTAACTTGCAGGCGGAACAGTGTGTCAAGGGTCAAGGGTTAAAATGATTCAGGTTACTGGTGAAATTTGCTATGTAACAGCTAAACATGCAGGTGGTTTTCTTTTTAGGATATGACATCAGATTTGCTACAGAAAATGCAACGCTAGGAGCTCTTTGTTCATCTAAATCAGAAAATTACATGACAACACAGCAGTTCTGTACTGGAGGGCTGTAAGTGATGTACAGCTGTTGTGTAGCATTATGTTATGAAATGTATAAGAAATTCCAGTTGATTAATGACTTGGTAATAATTGAGATCTATGGCCTTTTGCAAAGGGAACTGTTCTTAAAGTAAAGTAAATGTCATCTGAAGCTTACCACAGTTCATGGGTTTTACTTAATTTAGAGCTGAAGAAGAACATTGTATCTTATCTTGTTTCCAAAGCTCCTGAATATGTCTCACTCTTTAAGCATCTAATTCAGTTTGTGTGCAGTTTTTATAAATAAATATATTCTACATTCACCAATCACATGTAAGGACATGCTTTGTAGCTTTGATTGGTGACAGCCAATAGCCAAGAATTAATATTTGATAACTTGCGTAGTTCACCAAGGAACAATGGTAGTCCAATGTGGTTTTTCATTATTATTTAATTAAGACACTGAGGAAAGCTGTCTAGAAGAAGTGAATTTTTCCTCCTTTAATTTTACTATTTTGTTAGACTAATTTGACTGTTTAGAAATGATTTTCAGTCTCCCACCCTTTCAGTTGTGGAATTTAGCTGGTTGGCCTGTGCTGCGTGTCTCATGCCCAGAGGGGACATCCTGCATAAAGGAAGTGTTTGTCTTTGGTCTGTGGACCCAGCGAGTTCTGTATTGATAAGCTCCTGTCGCTATAGATAATAAGGTGGTCAGTCATGCAGCCCAGAGATCAAGTATAGCATTGAAATTAAAGAGGAATTCCCAGCCCTATTGCATTACAAGCCGTGTGTGTGTCCCCGCTGCCCAGTCCCTTTGTCCTTGTCATGGGCAGTAAAAATAACAATGGCAAGTTTGATTTCAAAGCAGCAGGACCAAGGTGGACAGCCTTTAGAAAGGAAAGAGTCCTGCAGGGCTATCATATGACCTTGACTTGAATGGTGTCACAGAGTTGTGGAGAGGTGGGGATAAGGCCCCAACAGTTTGCAACCATCTATCAAGTGGACAAAAAGGACTTTTTGTCTGGAGAAGCAACCATTGTGATATTTGAGAATCATCTGATCAGCATCTATTTTCTTTTTTTAGTTCTAAGACTTTATTTCACCTGATACAGACACAGAAATCCACGATATACCCTAAATTACATAAAATCCACCCTGGCTCTTGATTCATTTGACCACTTTTCTTCTGAGTTTTGAACTGTAATACTTGGGCTGCACTTTCTCACAGTTCTTGAGGAAAACCATACCATTTAATTGTGAAATATTACTTTTGGCTGATTACAAGATGTGGATTTCATGGCTAGCGTCTTAGTCTATAAAAAGAAAATGGATAGCCAAAGCATTATGTGTTATATTAGTCCACTCTGCCAACATGGCAGCTGTGCCCTGTCTCTCAATGCACCATATCTGCCACTGAGGGATTTGGAAAGGAATGAGGAAAAGAAAGATTAAACCGTCCTCATGATATACAATTGTCTTTTAGAGGTCTTAATAAATGGCAATCGAAAGATAACAGTAGACTGCGATTAATCTGAATCATACATTTTTGAATTATTTAGGCAGGGTTTCCTCAGAGATGCAGCTGCTATCAATAGCAGAGCTTTGACATGCAATATTTTCTTGAATGAAAGCATAATTAGTTGGTTAAGTTACAAAAGCCAAATCCAGTGAGAACATGCCGGGGGCCATTTGGAATCCGTTTCAGGGCGGATGAAAGGTTTGTTTACCCACGAAATCAAACATCACATAATATATCAGCCCTATCCCAGAATGCAAGTGGCACTACTCGCCCTCAGTGTTTTGCCACTGAAAGCCTGGATGAGCCCCACTGTAATGATTTCTTCTGCGCCCCTCCCTCCTGTGAACAGCTGCTATTGTCCAGAGACATTGCCCCAAAAATGTGGCCCCTGGACCATTTTCAGAGCAAATGAAAATTGATACACTTAATCTAATCTCTCAGGATTTCTTTTTTTTTTTTTTGTGGATTTTTCAAATGCATTGGGAACACATTTGAGCTGTGGACCATCACCGTCAAAACATCCATCAGCTTGATTTGCCACTGGGAAGATGGGGAATCATATTAATATATGATTCCCCATTGTCTACTTGGTATCAAAGGAAGTCTTGCATTAAGTAGAGGCCATCTGGGAGTCTGGGTAAACTATGATGGCTCTTTGTCACCAGTCTTTAAGAGCTCTCATTTTGGACACAGTTGAAGATTTATTGAGAAGCAGATTATTGAAGGGATGACTTTATTTTCTTTTGGTATTAAGGCAGTCTCTTGTGTTTTTTCTTGGATTAATATCTCCTAAATCACAGACAACAAAGACTGTACATACTCAGGAACTCACATCCTTGTAGTCCTTTTCCACTGCAAAACCCAACAACCTGTAACCTGGGGCTTCCCATGACCTATGTTTTGAAGAACCTTGATTTTACAAACATTTACAAACTGTGACTTTTTGGATATACACCATTATAAAGGCAAAATTGGGACTGACTATATGTCATTTTTGTGTGGTGTTTAGTAGGCGATTAAAGTAAGCACTTTGTCCAACAAGCGTGCTCCATGGTTCTACTTTTTGAAAGTGTTGGTTATCCTAGTTGATACAGATGCAGTTGTAAAATGGTGGTTATCAGTGTTAGTTGTCCATGTTGTGATGCGACGATTCAATTGCTTGATCAGTCATGATTGGCAGCATTGCCGGCAACTCCCCAAAGTTCTTGGAACATCCATTTACTGTAGTATCACCCCCAAAGCAGTGCTGAAATTCTGTTCCCAGAATTCATCCCCACAGCGGGCGGAGAACAGTGGAAACAAAAGCCGACCTTGTGACAATGGCTACACGTTGTGTTATGTTTCATTAAGTTCCTTCAGTGGAAAATGGCTATTGGTTTCCATTAATGTGAATGCCTTTGTTGCACAGGTAGCCCTCATGTTATTGTTTCCTCAGACTATCATGTAAGGAAACCCTTCAAAGGCATCCTGCACCCTAAACCCTAACCCTTAGGTTTAGGCACCAAAACTACTTGGTTAGGTTTGGGATATGATCATGGTTTGGGTTAAAATAACTAGTTAGTTACGTAACTTAACTTAACTTATGTACGTAACATAAGTTACATAGGCTATGTAAGTTAAAATAATGCTGACTTTTGGTTTCACACCGGACACGAACAGCGGCCTCCTGGGTGAAAGTCCTGTATTGTTTCACTCTTTATAAGTCGCAGCCTAACAATAAACGTAATACGGCCGCATTTTTGGGGAGGACAGACTTTTTCTACTAGTGCACATACCTGACACCAGAATTTAATTTGGGGAGATTGATAAGAGAAGTTTAAGCCATTTCAGTTAGAGTAGACAGGGCTTATCTTGAAGTAGAACTGATAATAGTTCGTTTTTAAATTTAGTCAATTTAAAAACTTGAGTGTAGCAGAAGCCCTGTAGTATGCAGTCCCTTGTCAAAACTGCTTTGCAGAGTTCAGTTTGGCCATATTGGGGCCTGAATATTTTCCTTTTGACATATCAAGGTCACCGGCTTCTCCCTGTTGGAGATATCTGAGATAATCATGTACTGTGAGGTCGAAAACCTCCATTGCTGTAATCAATCATTATTTACAGCCATATTATCTTTTGCATTCCTTTCATTTGCACTTTTCATGGACTCATGAATCTTAGCGTGTTTTTACTCCCATCCATGTATTAGGAAGACACAGGGTGCATGTGCTTGTTATATGTTTGGGAGGATTGAACATCTGTGTTAAATACTACCTAAAGGTTTCTGGCTTGTCCCTGGTGGAATGTGCACCTGCCATGTGCAGGCGGTGTTTTTTACACTCCTTAGACTCGAAATCAACACTTTGTGTAGCAGGTCCTATAATAAACCTGCTACACTTTCAGTGAAAAATACTGAATAGTGACTGAAATATAGTTACTAAAATACCTTTTAAATCAACAGTAATGGATAAAAGACATCTTACATCAGTCGATTAATTTATTCTTGAAGTCATTTATAGCCCAACATTCTGTGGTTTTATTAATGCAGCCAATACAGTCATACATTGCCGCCTTTGTTTACATTTCTTCTGCGTCCCGTCTTTCTTACATCATGCCTTTGGATTTTCCTCCAAAACAGTGATTAGACCGTTCCAGTTTGTGTCTGGACCCATCTTCTTCCTGGCCTCCTGTTGGAGAGGGAAGCCAATGGTTACTCACAGTCTGGACTAAACTTGTGAGACTCATCTAAGGCTGCAGGTGCAGAGTACGTGAGATTTATCTGTTTAGCAATTTCAAACTACTGTACCCACTTTAAAGAAGAAAATACATAAAATCAACTGATCTAGAGTCTTTAATGGGGTCAATTTAAATCTAAATTATTGAAACAGTGCAGAAAAGGTCTGACAGCTTATGTTGCAATAAGGAGTCAGTCGGTGCAGGTACAACTGCATTATTAACACTTTTCCCAGTCCATCCATCTTTTCACTTCAAATCAAAGAAATCTAAATTCAGCTGCAGGCAAGCTGCAAGAGCAATCTCAGAACCCATCGGCTATCGTCTGATGACCATTTAGCCTCTGGGGGCAACGGCCAATGTTTCAGGGCTTCCGGTGTAGCCAGCGTATATCTGGATAACGGATATACAGGCCAAGACTATCTCTTCCGTGCGCCGGTCATTGTTTAGAGCTTGAGCTAGCAAACTCAGAACCCATCAGCTATCGTCTGACGACAATTTTTGAATGCCGATAAATAAAGATTGATAAAAAGCTAACTTGTTGTCAGACAAGCCGATGCGTTCTGAGATTGCATTTCGGCCTCTGTTTCTCTCCACATGGACTGTTTACCTGCATGCAACTAAAGCCTGCTCAAACGTGATTGGTCAATACTACTCGGACTACAAATGGACTACAAACGGAAACCAGAACGCTTCCGATACCCAAATCTTGTCCCTTGCCTACAAGGGATGCATTCATATGCAGAATCTGTTTAGAGAGATTACTCCAAGAGTGACATGGCAACAAGTTTTTGGTATCACATCTTATGAGGCTCCATATAATGAAGCGCCCTTGACTTTGATAAACCCCATTTCTTAATTAAAACTACCTTACTACCCAGTATACAGTAGCATTGACACAGAAACCTGAAAGCCTCTTTTCAAAAACCTGGCTGAGCTCCATCTTAAGGCTTGTGCAGACAAAGTTCATTTACAGACCTCATATTAACTCCATTATGCTTTCACACCAGTTCCGAAACTGGCGTCAGTCACAACTCTTCTAACTTTCTTTCTGAATAAACGTTTAAATTGTAAGGGAGTAATGAGCATTTTAAAGATAATGATTCTACGGGGCGCCGTGCAGTGTAGCCAAGTATCTGTGTGTGTTGGCTGCTGTTTAGGATCAACTGGATCAAAGTAATGTGAGTTTCCAGCCTATAGGAATGTATAAAACTGGCCTTCCAACCTGCTAAAGTAGATCTTGAAGCCATTCTGCAGCTCTAGTTATCAGCCTGTGAAACGCTCCCTGCTGTTTCCTTTCTCCTCAAGGGTGAAATAAAATCAGCCTTGGTGTGCAAACTCCTTTACACTTAGCTATGCGGAGGCTATGGTATGTTCTTTAGGCATTACCAAGGCTCACTGGGTAATCATTTTGGCTAACAAGGTAGCCCCATGAGTGATGAAGGAATCCATTTATGGTCAAAACATTGATACCCAATCGGGGAATTCAGCTAATGCTTATCCGCTCTTAGCAACATATGGAGCACATTCTTCAGAGTCTTCTTTGTTTTATCACTACACACTGGACTGCTTTGGCGGTGTATTATTCCACCTGAGTAAATACTGGGCGGCATCTCTCCTGTGTAGAGCAGTGCACATGTCTTCCAGAGGCATCCAGGCTTCAGCCCCTGTACCTTCTCTCCTTGTCTTTGGCCCAACTGTCTCATCCCTCCCTGCCATCTAAGAGCAAATCCAGGAGTTTGTGTTTTTGATCCGTATCCTGAGAGACCAGCTGCCATTGATGGACAGTTTCTCATCAGGTCAATGTCAGCGTGTCTCTCTGTTTCCTACACACAGTCCCACTGAAATGCCAAAGGTTTGAGCTCATGGTTCAACTTTCAAGCTTCTAGAATCTAGACCGGCCAAATTCTCAGCATATTTTCACGTCATTGTAATGCATATTAACACATGTATGAGGTTCCTGCCAGAAATGCAGATGGTTTTAGTCTATTAACAAAAACAAATTATTTTAAATCAGTTACATTTGAGCTACCTGTTGTTAAAAAAGGATATTCAATTTTGGGGCCTGTTTTCATTCATTTCTTATTTATATATGTCATCTAAGTACCGTACCTAATGGTATAAAACACATTTTATTAGTCACTTAAAACTTTAGGCACTAAAATTAGGTAGAAAAGTGTCAGTATGTCAGTGTAAAACAAATAAGAAAGTAATGCAGCTGACATTATTTTGTTTTATTGAAGTAATGTGGAAGAAGAAAATGACACATTAATTACCCAGGGCCTTACCCAGAGACATGATAAAACAAGAAAGAATAAACACTAGCTCATGTGCAGCTCATGTAAAATGAATCAAAACCTATGTTATCATGCAGAGTATTTATCTGACACTTAACGCTGCTATATTTCACATATAGGTGTTGAAACTAATCTTGCTTTAAAGAGCTTTGTTGGAAGGCAAACAAGAGTGAACGTGTGCACGCCCATATTTGTCAGAAGAACAATATGTAACCTATTTATCTTGTGTCAGATAGTGAGCTCTGAAGTCTTGGTTGTGATGTATTTTGAATCCTTCAGGATGGCTGTATATGACTTCATAGTCGGGTAGTCCCAGGTTGAGGTGCAGTTTTTCTTAAATACATTGTTATAAAGTGTTAGCATTTTAGGAATTTTCCTTTTTGCCCCTATGATTCTTCACTTTAACTACAGTATGTCCTCTGATTTAGTGCCCTGAGCCAGAACATGCGACATTTGTGGGGAACAACATTGTACATTGCATTTTCTGTGCTATTCATAAAGGTTAACATCTTTTCATGTTGACTTTGAGTTCTGTTACCAAGGCCATTTTGTTGTTTTTTTTTCAGTCCAGTTTTGCTTATTTTCTTCTTTTTCAATGATTATATTTCATTTAGAGCAGAAATGTAGTGGCCTACCAGAATGGCCTGGTTTGGTTTTTTTCAAATTTAATTTATTAAGACATTTCTTCTCTACCTTGGATCGTACCCAAGACCCAGTTTGGCAGTACCAGTCGGGTTCAGCCTGATCATTCTTAAAGACGCAGGTACAGGCTGGGTTTGGGGCTCAGGTTTCAGGGTTTCAGGCCTGTGGAGAACTCACACCTTCTGTCTGTGTCGCAGACTAAATCCTAAACTGTTGTCTAATTTCTCTTCACTTTGCACCCCCATTATTCAAAAATTCAGTCAATAACATGTGGCCAGGTGCTTTCACATTTTGTTTACATGTCGTTCTAAACACTCTGTGAGAAAGATCCTTCCTGGGAAGAATCCTCAAACAGGAAGTGCTATATTTTCTGGCTGCAGTAACATTGGTTTGGTTGGAATAAATAGAGGAAGAACTTGGACATGAGCATGAGTGCTTAGAATGAGCAAATGAACAAAGAACATCTGCCTAAAGAAACTCACACTTATCATCAGAAAACCCAAGGAAGAATGTATTGCACCACCGCTCGCCTTTAAGTCCAGCACAGAAACCACTGGTCTCACAAATGACTAAATAATACTGTTTATTACAGGAGCTTACTACAGCACATTTTTTGTCTCCATTCCAAATCACACACACACACATATCCAAACTAACATTTGGCAACAGTTACCACAGTGGCTGACCAGAACTCACCTGCTGCTTTCACTATTTTCTTTAGTTACCTACCAAAGTGGCTGGTACAGTAGATAAACGTCCAAACCACAGCCAGAATTCCCCAGTATTTAGCTGAGGGCTGGAATTTACTTTCCAACCTGCCCTCTTTTTCAATTGTGTGCCCTTACAGTACTTCCAGCTCGACTGTATTTATCAGCTACGTATTTCCAGCCACCATCTGGCTCAGCTGATATCACAATGGTGGCCTGGTTGTAATATGGATACCCCCCTCATTTATCTTATCCCCTATGACAAAAAAACAAAACAAAATCTACTCATCTTGTCGTAGCAGAAAATAGTCTGATATCAGCCATGCAGAGACCAGGAAAAGGGTGAAAAAGATAAACATGTTTGCACTACCAGACATGTAGCGTTGCTCTTATTGCTTTGGACAATGTCAGCGTTGTCTTAAACCACAAGACCCCTTTTTAGTTATTTCAGAGCCACAGCAAGCAGAGATCAAACGGAATCACAGTCTCTATTATTCTTTTCCTCTTGCAGGGCTGAACTGAAGTGCATTTCATGGTTTGAAAAACACAGTAAAAACACTGTGAATTCCTTGTGCTGCAGTGTGACAGCCGGCGATTGCAGGAGTCTCATGGCAAGCCCAAAGGGGGAGCTTCTCAGCAGAGCTGCAGGCCAACTAAAACAGAATCATGTTTGAACACCTATTTCCACTGGGAAGGGGGGGGGGAGCTCCGCAAGCTTTAATCAGGATCTTAAAACAGTCGAGCCTTTGATAAAGACTCCGCTCTGTACATTTATCTTATTCCTCTGAAGGCTCTGCTGGCTTATGTCATCCACTTTGATCCTACTTTTTTGGAGCACAGTGTCGGACGTATCTCTGCTGCCGATAACACACTGGTGAAGTTGTGATGTAGAAAAAGAAAAAAAACCAAGAGCCCTGACCCCACCTTCCCCCCCGCACCACCATCCAAGTGCATGAGTGTGTGTGGTATGTTGTACCTCCCACGTTTTTTTTTTTTTTCTTTTTCCTCCTGGAAACAGTGCCATTAATTTTCCGAGTGCTGTCATAAACATCACCTCCACCTTAAAGAGGAGCTGTGACAGGGTGCTGCCCCACAATGTGCGAGGGCAACAATATTTGACTTGGACGTGTTCCTGGTGATGAGGCCAAACCCTGCAGCAGGCCTCTTGGCAGATGTCATGCCTGAGTGCTTTGGAATAATGCTGATAGGAGCTGAGCTGGACTGGACTATACCCATGACAGGCTCGGCTTTAAGCTGTGCATCAGCATTCAGAGCACACCAGGCAGCGGCACAACACTTCTTCTGCACGGACTTAAGTTATCGTACAGTTAAATTTATATTAGTAATCAGTTTTAAAACAATGGCAATCCAAACTAGACCTAGCTGCTGATAGCTTACAGTTGCTGCTCTGAACATTCAGTGTCAGGTAAAAAACAAAACCTCTCATGTACTGGAAATGATGTTTCAGTGACAGCAGAAGTGGTTTGTTTGGTATAAACAGAAGAACTGGTGACTTAGCATGAGCAGCTAAAGCCACAATGGCTGAACAGCTGAAAAAAGAGCCCTAAGTACACAGAAAATAAAACTTTATTAGTGGAAAATCCAAGGTAAAAATGCAACACAGTGCTGGCCGCACTATTTGATTGCAAGGTGATCTTTGCTGAAGTGCAAAACCACCACAGCAATGACCACTTTTAGTTAAAAAAATGGGAACAAAGTGACACAATTGGATGAATTTATCATTATTTCAGCTTCATATTCTGAGCCATCACCCTTAACAATGAATATGGATGTAAGAAATCCTAATTGTCCCAGTTAATAGTTCTTGAAAAGAATGCAGTTGAAGACTGAGAGGAAGTGCAGCCAGGAAGACAATGGGAATATTGAGAATTCCTCTGCGTCATTAGGGAAGACCAGGATTAGCAGAGACTTCCTGTTTGCGACTAGCTCGGGGCCAGACCAGCCTGTGATGTTGGCATTAAAGAGAGAGACAATAACCTTTGAAAGGATACCTTAAACAGGCCAGCCACAGGGGGCATGTTTTCTTTCCCATGATACATTGAGCTGCCACTTAGCCCACATGGAGCAAGTTCAACCCACCTCCCTTTCCTTCCCCCTCAGGGCCAACTGACAGATCATAAACTGATACTAAAGAAAGAGCTCACAAAGAGAAATTTACGATAATGGTTTGTAAAATAACTTTCAAATTACAAGGAGTGGAGGTGCTCTGTTTTGTGTCACATTGTTGCGGTCACTGCAGTACAGCAGCCATCTTTTAAGGTCCGCCAGGTGTGAGCTGTTTGGTAAAGAGCCCTGTGGCACTTGACCCCGTTACCACTGAACATTAGCTGTGCCAGCTCAACACACTCGAACCTGCCGTAGTTATTTATGACTGCTGTTCGTTGCAATTTGTCACTCAGATCTGGAAGAATTTCACCTGTAATTGCTTCTTAATGTTTTTCCATTCGGCAGACACATACATATTGTTAGAATATTTTATTTAATAGTTAAATCATTCCTGATCAATGGCCAACCATGTTCTTGATACAATATATAATATAGTATCAAGAACCACACTATCCACATGTGTATATACAGTATGTGTGTGTGTGTGTGTGTGTGTGTGTGTGTAATATATATATATAGCGACAGACAAAGTTGGTGACTAGCTGGTGAATATCGTGGAGCATTTAGCTAGGTACTGCTTTTCCCTCAGGAGTTGGTGGAGACCAGAACATAGATATGTACTGAACAGAGCATTTTTGCAGCTCTCTGGTGGACGACCTAGGAGACCTTTTCGTTGGCGTCTTCGTGTAACTGACACTTCTTCTTCATCCTTGGTTGTCTGTATTCTTCCGGTTTCGCGCCAATCTTGTGATTGAAACGTCATCAACACTCCCACTTGCTCGTTGTAAATTCTCCGGACAATGATGGACATTACACGGACTTTGTACTAGGGTGCTGGCAGGGTAAAGTCCATTTATGTCCTGCCCAACTGATTTGGATGTTTCTGTTCTCACATACATGTATAGGTATGTTCGGAGTTGCAGTGCATGTGTGAAAGACGCTTATGTTTTTTTAAATGTATTCCTAAATGACACAATGAATTTCTTTACTGCAATCACTTGTTACTTATTGGTCGACATATGATAAATCTGTGGTGAGCTAAAATTAGGTGATGTTTAGGTCTCTAAAAAGTAGTCATGTGAGCCTATCGGACATCCAGAGAAGTATTTGCATTATTTTTCTCTTTCTTTTTTCAGTACAGTACAGGGCATGATGCTTGACTGTACTTTTTAGGGACAAACAGATGCAAATAAGGACCTTTGCTACAAATGTATATCTTCAAATGTAGAATCGGATACATAAAAGGCTCTGGTCTCATGAGTGTTCGAAATGGAGTACTCCACTTACACATTGTTTAACACATTGATGGAGCTGTAGTAACCACATGAAGTTAAATCTTAAGAAAATGTGTGAATTATGGTGAAAATTAAGTTTCATAAACTAACAAATTGGGTGAAACTACTTTTGTACCATTTTTGGAACTTGATAATCAGAAAGTGTGGAGATTATGGTTTGAAACTAGCCTCCTATTTAAATTGAAACATATTTCTGACCATGTTCGACCCTGTCTTAAAGCTTCAGCTGTTAGGTATTATGTGCATTGAATGTTTAGATTTACAGCTTTCACCTTGGTGTTTACCATTCACAAGATAAACAAGTCATGTGGATTTCTAAACACTGATTGGTTAAAGTTCTGAGAGCCTGACAATGTTACGGAAATGTTTTCACTGGAACTTAAGCCTGTGTTAAGAGTGAGTTCATCCAGGCATGTAACGTTTTAACCTTCGCCCAGAGTAAACACAACTAGTAACTGCTTCTCTAAATAAACACAGACCCTGGCATAAAAAGGTGCTGAGGAATAACTACAGCAGCAGCCTAAAGGTTAGCTGTGCACTTGTGACCAGGAGATCAGCGGTTTTAAACCCTGCAAAAGGCTGAAAAAGATCTGTGTGGAGAAGTGAATGGCCAATGCTCAGGGCTACCTTTTAATTAGCACCAAGGTGCCCTTGAGCAAGGTGCTTCGCCCCAGCTGCTCCGGTGGATCCCAGTGTCCAGTAGTAGAAGACTGGGCTGTACTGGGCAGCTTTCAGTGGCTGACAGCAGATGACTATGATTTCAAGAATGAATGTAAGTGAATGGACAAGAAGTCGAGCTGAAGGATATTGGATGTAGTTTTGTCATATTATTATTTTTTGTTATATTCTTAGAGTATGTGGTTGGTATAAAAATTGTTTTTTGGATTTATTTTGTCTTAAAGCACAAAGTTGTCAGGTGGCCATAAAGATGTGGGTCTTGCAAGCAAATACCTACTTGTGAAATGAAATCATAACAGAATGCTTAATGCTGAAATTTAAATACAACTTAATTTATAGCACTGAAATATTTTCTTTGAAAACCATATATTTGAATTCATGTGGTCTAAATTCCCCTCACTTAAATTTTCAATACTCACTTTCAAGCTGCACAATTTATAAAACTTTATTTCCAGTATACATACTTTTTAGAGTTCATAAATTCAGATAAAAAAAATCAAATAACCAATATTCAAAAACTGTCAATTCAGATCTAACCACACTGGGAATAGAGTTTTTTAAATTGCGCAACTTGAAATTGACTTCCATAGTTGCTTCCATAGGTGGGGGGGGGGGACTTCAGATAAACAGATCCAAGGCCAGCTAGCCAGTAACCCCCCTTGGTTTAGTATATCACTGCATTTCACTTTTGAAAGTAACAAACTACACAAAAATGAAAATAAATAAATAAATAATTACAATTCATATTTGGGCCAAATCTGATTTGGTTGGCTGTCCAAACCGCTTTTAAGCATTAGACACTGGACATGCTGTATATGCATATTGAAGTATTTGGTCCAGGTAGGATAAAAATATATATATATTTTGGATTTTCTCAGTGTTGCTCATCCCTAGCATGAAGCAAAGAGTTAACTGGAAGAAAAATATATATTTATGCATGCTTTGGAAAACGTCCACTGTTAAATATTGAAGTAAAAATAGCAAATACAAACTGTTTTGTGTTGGAATTATGCTATCATTGTGGTTGGGTGATTGTAACTCTATAGAGCACAAGTTAAAAGAAACTGAGCTTTTGCCTCTGATTGTTACTCGCAGTCCTGTGAACAGTTCACTCATCTCGACCACCAAACAGGAGGCTGCTGCCTCATTGAGATGGTTAGCATTCTTGGTACTTTCTCTGACATGTTTGGTCTGTAACGAACAGGCTTTGAAAGCTTCTGTCAACGGCAGAAATGCCTAATAACGTGGAAGGAGTTTGTCTCAGGTCAAAAGAATTAACCTCTAGTTGTGTGCGTGGCTAAACTTGGATAAGAGTCAGACAAGGAGCATGATAGTCAGGTCTTTCAAGATTTATTTTGGGTCCCTCCCACTCTTAAAAACACACTTCAGTTCATTTTGCGCGGCCTGCTTGGTATGTGTAAGATTTCCTCCTCTTCCCACCACACACCCTCATTGTTCCCCACATAAGGACACTCAGCATACTTTCAGATTAGCTGAAACCGAGGCTTTGGGGTATTGTGGCTTCACTACCAGGACACGTTTGCCTTGTTAGCTTAGTGATGTTACTCTGCGGCTTAACGTTGCTATTTTAAAGGGACAGGCTACTGAAATGCCTCTGGGATATTTCATGAAGCATTAACTTATGTCTTGGTATGCTCTGTATTATGTATGCTTTATTAGATATGCCAAATTTTGATTCTATTACAATTTAGATTTTTGTTTGGGGAAACATAGCAACAAAAAAGTTTAAAGAAATTCATCCAGTCAAAAACAAAAAGAGAAGTGCTTTAGAACATTTTACCTGTCAGTGCCTTCCAAAATGACCCATATGACTATCCCCAAAATGACTCATGAGTGTTTCCTGATCTGCCACCTCTATGGTTGAGGTTTGATTAAGTTTAGGCAACTAAAACCACATTTTTAAGTTAGAAGGAGGTTGTGGTCATTGTTAAAAAACCCAACACTGACTGTTGGTTGAAGACAGGACACGAAATGTGGTCTCCCGTGTTAAAGTCACACACTTTGTACTCCCAACCATTCTTCCTAACCCTACATGGAGACATTTGTGGCTTAGAAAACACCAAAAACTGGTCTGTTCAACGTGTACAACCATCACAAAATTCAACTTGAATTTCAAAAACAGCTTTTTGTTGTTTCTGCAGTTTGCTGTGCATTTCAGCTGTAAATGTCTGCACGCATTGCCAGACGTTTTGTGTCACAAAATGTCACACTACTTTGCCGTCATTATTAAAAAATGTTAGCAAAAATCTAATGATTGAACCAGTGCTGGTGTCTCTCTGGCGAGGACAGTCTCATAAATATAAATGAGAAACCGTAAAACCAAATTACATCAACAGTCAGCATGACAGCAAATTATAAAATGCATAAATAAAGCACAGTATGAGAAATAATAAATGTGTTACAGTGAGAAAAACGGCAGCATCAGGTGTTTGTTCAAATTATTAAAATGACTTATGTTTTTGCTTACCTAACAAGGACCTCTAGTGGCCATGTGAATTATGACTGTCGTCTGTCAGAAGCAAAGGCAGAAGTAGCGTTAACTTGCGAGGATCACAAGGAGATCACGAGAGAATCCATCGTGCCAGGCTTCAAGCTATTCTCTTGTGGCCAGACCACAGTGATTTGGACCAATCAGCGTCCTATGAGGAACTACTGGCAGCTATGGGCGTGGTTTAGGTGTGATGACTGCGAATGTTTGTTTGAAAACAGCAACGGCGGCACCTAAAGACCCGACTGGCTTCGGCTTCGTTTATTCGTTCGTTGATCTCATTTGTTGAAGTTAGCCCGTGATAGACATGATAGACAGATGGTTCATCCAATCAACTGTCACTTTCACCTTTTTGAAAGTGCCTGAATTTTCCAAACCGTTTCCATGGACAACTTCTCAAACCATCTCGTGCGTCAGGTTAGAAGTAGTGTGACATTAGCTATAGAACCACAAAACCTCTTGGGGAGGATGTGGATGGATGAGTCAACAAAGTGCCGTGGAAAACCGCTGTTCGCATTCCATCTCCTACCAATGTTGGTTTCTTTTAACCAAGACCTTCTTCCTTTAAACACGATCAAGATTGTTCCCTAACCATTAACCAAGTACTTTTTGTAACCCAAACCATGTTCTTTCCCCAACCTTAACCAAATATTTTTTTTTCGTAAACCTAACCATAACCTAACCGTAGAGATGGCAGATCAGGCAACGGTGACATAAATCCTTCTTGTAATGGCCATTTTCATTGGTTTTGATCAGAAAACACTAATGTGGGTCATGTTGGCAGGCAGTCAAAACAGTTTGGAGGTTTCTTGTTTTGAATCCTCTGTGCATCTGCCGTGCCATTCTGATGTATAGTCTGAACATCCTTAAACAATTACAGCACTTGAGAGGACCGTGTGTGCAGCTCAGTCACTCAAACTGTATAGAAGTCTAAACTTTGAAGTGCAGTATTCCAGTTCTCTATAGGCATATCTCTTATATTACCACATGCAGTTTTCTAAACATAGTTTTCTTTATCCTGAAGCCTATCTGCATCTTCAAAGGCCTAATCATAACCTTCCTCTGCTGTGTTTATTTCTGTCTGCTCAACCCTTAATTAACAGAAAATCAATCTCTTGCAGGTCTTTCATTTGTTAGTGTTTGACCACCTAAATTATTATCTGGATTTAGCCACCAATAAAATCTTACCACATTTTTTAGAGGGAATATGGATGGAGATATAATTGGGAGACTGAGTTTTCTCCACTGTCCCTCTGACAGAAAGTGGTAACATAGGAGCATATTAATGTCTGTAGCAAGTTTGGTCATAGTGTCGCCTCATTTGCCTCTTCAAATAGTTTGTCTAAAAAGAAATAAGACTTAATTACAAGGCATGTCTGCAAATCTTCCTATTTGAAGTTTGCAAATGTTGCTGTCTGCGAGCCATAAGAAAACTGACCCAGTCCCTCAAGTGTTGCTACACAGTGAATCACCTTGTGCATTGCTCTCATAGTCAACTTACTAATGCTCTGTAGGAATCTGCCTTTAACAAACACGTTCAGTACTGACTCCATGAACAAAAGTAATTGAATTTAGTGCAAACATGTTCCTTAAGCTCTGCCCAGCCTGTGCCCCAGCACTCATTTGTCTGTCTTAAGAACTGATTGTGCTATGTACACTTTCCCTTTCAAAGCCTTACACCTGTGGCTTTATCTGCCTGGGAATGTGTCCACAAATATAAGGCTCTGATAACGCTGCACCTGTTTAATAAGTTATTTTAAGCAGGGTAAACAGTAATCACGGAACAACTCATCATTATGCTGTGAGCAGGGCTATTAGAGCGCTTATGTGTGTGTTAGTTTCAGTTCATAGGCATATAATTCTTTATACAGCTGCAAAAGCTCAAAAAACAAAGTTTCTATTTGAAGTTGGACTAGGCAAGTTTTTTATATTAATGGGTGTAGTTATGAAAAGCTTTCGTATGGCTTTCAAAACAGACAAAAACTAAAGTGATCTTTTATAAAGAGGGACAGAGAGCAAAGTTCAGACACTATGGTCTCAATCAACCCTCCTCAGTGAATTTCTATGTGAAAATACACCTGTGTAATCATCCTAAATCACAGCTCAGGGCTCCAACAGTCTTATTCTCACTAACTGAGATGCAATAGATTCAGCCTGTTTCCTGAATTTACGTCTGGTGTTGGATATCTACACTTCTCCACCCGTAAAAGTGATAAATTAAAATATATAAGTAAGATTTTTTTTTAAAAAGTCTTAAACATCAGGGAGTGCTCCTTTTGACGTCTGGGTATATGAGTGAGGTGTGTGCAGTTTGCTGATGTCACATTATTAAAGTAAGGGTTAACCTAATAATGCCTACCTCTAGTTAGCATTTAAAGCCACCAACTGCAGACCTTTCAGTTTTCTAATGCAGCCCTATTTTTCTTTAGACACGCTACATGGTTTGTTACACAGAACCATTGAGAAGTCGTCCTTAGAAACTGCAGGCAATTTCAAAAAATACTTGGCAGGTGATTGGATGAACCATCTGTCTATCATTGTCTATCACGGGCTAACTTCAGCCAATCAGATCAACAAACCATATGACGTAGTGGGTTGAGCCGAAGCCAGTCGGGAGAAGAGTGAAAACATGTTTTCCATGGAGAAAAGCCTCCAGTGCCGTTCTCTGCTCTTCTTTCAATGAAGAAATGCTCTCCAGTTCTGATATAACTGATGCTATAGCAGCAGCTATAGTAACCTCCTTAAGAGCCGCCATTGTTGTTTTCAAACGAACAGTCGCAGTCGTCACACCTAAACCACGGCCGTAGCTGCCTGCAGTGCTTCATAGGACGCTGATTGGTCTGAAGCACTGTGGTTCGGCCACAAGGGCATAACTTGAAGCCTGGCAAGATGGATTCTTGCGTGATCTCGCAAATCCAGCTGCCTCGCAAGGTAACTCATTTCTGTTCTTAATTAACTTATAAGAATTGTGTCTTGGAGGTTTGTGCTCTAACTATGCATCAGCCTCAATCCATGTTTCTGCCATAACAGGCCAAGGGATTAGAGTAGCACATATGCATAAAGGTTTTTTGCCCAAGCCCGACCCAGCACGATTCATTCTTGTCCAAGCCCGACCTATAGCTCAATTAATTCCAAGCTGAAGCTAAACCAGCCTGATTAATTCTGACCAGAGCCTGACGACAAACAGAACCTGTAGGATCATGAAGGATCCTCGCCACCCCAACGACGGACCGCTCCAGCTGTTGCGGTCAGGCAAGCTCCTCTGCAGTCACGCAGCCAAAACAGAAAGACTCAGACAGAGTTTCTTTCCTCAGGCCATCAGGCTTGTGAACACTGATCTCACCAGGGCCCCCCCATTAAGTTCCACATACTCATCATCTCATGTGCACACATATAAGTATGCATAGACACGACATATATTTATTTCCTACTTTCCATATTTTATATATATTAAAAAAAAACCTAAATGTATATATTAATATTATTGTAAATATTGTAATATCTTTTGTATTGTTGTGGTTGCTTTTTGTTCTGTGTTCTGCGCTATCTCTGTGGGCTGCCATGTGCATGTGACAAATAAATATCTTGAATCTTGAAGTAGTAAAATTTATAGTTTAGGCCCAAAACCCGACCTGCAGAATGCATGCAATAATGTGCTGCAGACTTAAAAGGGATAGTTGTAAAAGTAAAGCTAGCTTGACTCAATGAATCAAGAACTGAAATGCTGACCAGTGAATTTTAAAGCTTCATCATCTGCACGTTTGGCGTTCAGCTGACATTAAGAGCCTGTTGCAGTGAATGAAAAGGCTTGGCTTCAGTTTAATTTGATGGACATATGGGCCATTGCAGGGATCACGCCTGTGACCTGGTGGTTGCTGTAACCATGAGGCCACCCTGCTGCCTTTAGCACGCTGGTGGTTCCTGGCTTGACTCAGTTATATTCTTAAATGCTAACAGACTTAATACAGTGGAACTCCATCATGTCAAATGCAGTGAGTGGTTAGAAAAGCTGGTTCTCATTAGCTCATGGACTGGAGTCAATGTCGTGTGTGTATATACGTGAATGTGTGTGTTTGTACTCGCACATGCATATATGCTGTATGCATTCTTGTTTGCATGTGTGCTCGCATGCATGTGCACATTCAGTTGTGTGTGTGTGTGTGTGTGTGTGTGTATTTGTGGTTCAAGTGAGATCAACGGTCAGGGACTTCCCCTCTGTTTGGAGCTAATCCCTGGCTGTGCTGCCCAGATTAATGTGCAGTGGGAGCAAGAGCTGACAATTAGAAAAGTGCTTGTTCACTTCAAACCCTCACACACCACAAATGTTAACATTTCAAATGGGGATCCTGGAGACGTAAAATGTTGAAATGTCTCAGAAGGCGATTTGTAATAATGCATGGCATACTTGCTTTGAACAGGAAGGTAATTGTTTTATGTCTGCAAATTGCGTTTTGGTTGACTTGCTGAGATCAGACTAATCTCCAAACATTTTAGGAGGAAATTGTGCCCCACCCAGAGACTTTGAAGTCTGTTTTTTGTCAAAGGATTGACAGTTTAGGCTAAAACATGACAAACAAGTAGGAACAAGGACTAAGTGGAGTTCATGGAGGGAGAATGTGTGTGCGTGTACTTCATCTGAAGTGGATTCATAATCATTTTAAAGTCATAGTCATACATATTGGTAGATCCACGTTGTCGGTGCACAGTGTCACTGCTAATGATTGATTTTAATTTTGGTTATTTGTTTTATTTTGCAGTACAGTACAAAGCATACAGTGCATGTAGTACAGTATATACACTACCTTTGTTTTTAAATGATGATTATGGAACTTCTTACGTGTATAGCAGATTTTTAATGACACACTTACACAAGGAACTCAAATCCACATCTAAATTCTCTACTTCTACAGAAAAGTTATTTATTTTGCAAAATGTGTTTCTTCCGCCTTTTCCTTGTACGGATGAAGAAAGGAAGAAAGTCTTCTTTTGTGTCTTTGGAGAAAGAAAAAAAAAATTTGGGACTTTGCTTCAGTGCAGAAATGTCTAACATTAAAAGAACACGCATTTTAAGTAAAGACTTGTAATTAATTACTTACATTCAGAGTACAAGTGAACACATTTGTGGGATTCTTCTCACTCAAGAGTTTTTAATCCTACACACCTGTCATAAGACTTCATAAAGAGTGCAAACACTTCATTTAAATGTTTACACATTATAACATTAGAGGCAAACCCTGGTGAAGCTCAAACATCAGAACTGTTGTGTTCTAATGAAATTAATCTTGTTCAGCGTTGCAAGTTTTTTAACTTTTAGCCCTAGATCTGGTCCACAGTGTTGTTGAACATATTAGTATTTAGGTCTTTTGCAGTTTTCCCTTTTTCTCCCAGTTTCGGAAAGTCCAGTTCTCCTGTACCAAGGTCCTGGTTGCTGCTGACTCCCTCTCTCAACCTGGACAAAGTGTAGTCAGTCATGTGTTCTCAGAAACCCACGTATGTTTTTTTTTTGCTTCAGATATTTGATTTTTCCTACAAAATCGGAGCTCACACGTGACTCTGGATGAAAGCATGGTGTTTGGATTGTGGTAAACAGTATCAAGATGAACCTTTCTAAGCATTTACTATGTGGCTTCCTGTATTGGAGGATGCAAGATGTTGAGGAAATGACTTTGAGATTCAGTCATTTTTACAGCTTTATGTGGTTGGTCATGGACTTTTTCGACATCCTGCATCAGCAGCATTCGGACAAAAGGGCACAGAGTCTGGCATAAACACATTGCATTTTGTTTATCATAAAGCCATATACCTGTAATAATCCTTGGATATCGTTATGTATTATTACAATCCTTTCCTCCAAATCAAACCCAAAACATTTTTGGCAAAAACATCCTTTTAGCTATCAGACGGTACCAGCAAAAGCCTGGTAGTTAAAAGATATTAAAGAATAACCAGATGAGTGTTGTATTAGATTCACAATGTTTCCACAAATGGCTACTTTTACAACCCAACCCATGTATTTTTACGCAGTACATACAGCACAGAGAGGCAGTGCTTGTACAAGTGAACATCTACGCCACAGTTGGATCCCAACACAGACATGTAGTCAGTAAAAAACGTGGGAAATAAAGACACTAAACCCCTTACTCTCACTTCATCTGACAAAAACTCAACCAAACTTTGTCCAAGACAAAGAAGGAAGGAAAATAAAAATGTCTCAGGGGCTTTCTGGCGAGTGTGTTTTCACAGAGGTAATTCAGAGGACAACTCCCTCTCAACATCCTTGTTTTTCTTTTCCTCCGCTGCCTTCTGATTTCCACACCTGAGCTGAAGTGAAGCTTTACACCTGTGTTGGCTTCCGAGCACATCAAAGTCACTTGGATTTCATACTTAAGTACAGATATTGAATATTTCGCATATAAACCCCCTTTTGACAACCTGTTTTTCCCTCCACACCGCTTCATAATGACGTGAGAGTTTACTGTAAGTGGACATTACCTCCTGTACTGACAGGATCTGACAAACTGGCTAACCTGGCAAGGCATCTGCGTGGTTTCAGTGCAACAGATCAAAGAAACATTCATGTTTGTCTTACATTAGTGAGGTCTTTGCTTTTAATTTGTGAAGCTTGAGTGGATTTGAGTTTCAGTGTTACTGTGCAAGGGCAAGGGGTGTTGGACAGGTGTAACACCTGTACAGTTCCTGGAAATGTTTTTAGAGTGGATTTGAAACTGTCAATGAATGGATCACTAACGCAATTAAATCCTTAACCCATTGAACACTGCATGTGGTAAAATGCTGTTTGACTGGGTTCACTGAGTTTTCACTTTCTTTCAGATTTTCTTAGAGGATGTTATGTTAGCCACTTTCTAATGTTTATATCTTCCTGTTGCTGTGATTCTGCAAAAATAGTTATATATAATAGTTATAAATAGTTATAGTCATGTTTCCACTTATTTGACAGAAACACTGTGCTATTAGCTAATATAGAAATTACATTATCTCTCTGATGTAACAGAGTAGCTGCTAAACATTGATTAAGATAACATAATACAAAACTGTCAATCTAGTTTCAGTATAATACAGTCAAAGCTGCTTCTTCCCCACTTTGCAGGAATTTGTTATTACTCCTAGACCACTGATTTATGCAAGTGTGTGTTTGATACTACGAAACAGAAAGGTGTTATTTTTGGTTATTTCAGTTATTAACAATTAATAAAAAAACAAAAGACTTCCCTAATGAGGTTTATAATCTCATGTCGGGACCTTTTATGCAGTTCTCACAATGATAAGGGTTGAATTCTGTAAGCTGTAGATCCTCAGATTCCAGTCATCCCTACGGAAGGTGCTGGTTACTCTTTAAATTCCAGGAAGTGTCAGAGAGAAAGATTGGTATGTGTTTACTACTGCCGGATCATCGTCATGAGGTTACTGTAGCCAACGTCTGTGCCTACAGTAGTAACTTTGTGAGCTCGGGGCACTGCTGTATCTGTTGAGCTGCAGATGCAGCTGACCAATGTAACATGTCTTTGCCTCCACTCAAAAATCTGTTAAAACATCCGCCTCAAATAACAGGAAGGGAGTGCACTCAAAAATAAAGTTGTTTGTGGCAGCCTTGTTCGTGCCCACTTTAGAACTAAGGGTACTGTGTAATTTTTGCATAGCTGCACAGCGGTAACTCCGTACGATAATTTGAACCACATCATAATGATTTGTCGCCAAGGTGACAATGACAAGTGCTCGGACCCACCAAGATGAATTTGTTTCTGCTTCCCGTCGAATGACTTGCAGGATGTTTGTAATGTGCAGTTTAGCATCAGACGTTGCATGTCATCTCTGCGTTAAATCAGTTGTACAGATGCAGCTGTTGAAGCTCCATACCCAATGCATACTGGAGCTGTGACCCAATTTCATACTACATACTAATTCTAACCTGAGTCTGTAGTGTTCACACTGAAAAAGTGACAAAATTAAACTATACTCTGGTCTACGTGCATGCTTAATCCACTTGATTTGAGAGTCTGATGCTGAGGGACACTACTGCCCCTCTACAGAAAATGGGAAGCTAATTAATTGTGGATGATGGTGATACACCTCCAGGAACTCCTCAAATAATAATAAAAATAATGATAAAAAAGTATGAAGTGTGTGGAGAAACATTTTGCTTTGTTTGTCATGTTTAAATGACACCTCACCTTAATAATGACATCATCACATTTTAAATTAATTGTAATTAATTTGTTACAAAATGTTCTGAAGAGAGGCTTGCACCGAGAAATGTTAGCTAACAAATGAGAACACTTTGAGAACGGTTTATTTGTACAATAAGAAAAATACAATGAAATGTAAATATAGAAGAAACAAATGCACATTGTCCATTGATGCGTATGACTGTTACTTCGGTCGACGTTGTTGTGAGGGTTTATGCTGAGTTTACCCTTGCGTTTGTGCAGGACTAATTTGCTTCTCCACATATGTTTTGGAGGAAATGCTACATTCAAGGGCTACATTTTTTTTTCCAGTCTAGGAAGTGTGACATCTTTATACAGCACAGAAGTCATAGGAAGGACGTAGGAGGGAACAAAGAACTGGACTTTGACACTGAAAACCGGGGTTCTCATCCTGTGTCCCACGTGTTGTTAGGTTTAGGCTACCTGTCTTAGGTTAGGGAAATATGTGGTTTTGGTAAAATTGGAAGATACAGTAGATGCAGGACAAATGCATAAAGGACTCATACAATAGATGAAATCATAGTACATGTGTAAAGTGTAATCCTCAGGTCAACCATGGTTTAAATTCTAAATCCTTTAACTGCTCTTTTGATATTCCACTGTATAGAGATATAACAAAAACTAGACCAGTGTTGGATATTATTTTTCCAGACAGCGCAGTAAAGTGATGATTGACAGTTTTAACGTAATTGTGTTAATTTTGTAGCATATCAGTTCCAGTAAAAACAACCCTGTTCTTCCACAGTGTTGAATCAGTTGTCACAGATGATACGCCGTCGACCACAGATGGTAACATTGTTTGCGTGCCCCCTTTTCACACAGATGTATGAGACATGAAATCCTCAACACAGCTACGGTTACCTCAAGGTCTCGCCTTTGTTCCCCCAAGAAAACACAGTAGCTTAGATTCCGAGCAGCTCCCCACTGAAAAACAAAGACAAGAAAACCTCAAGACTATAATGTCAGGCGTTCATGAACAAATTCTCAGGGACTCGGATCCTGATAAACGCTTGCTTTACAAATCACACAAACTGTTACCAGTTTCACGCACCTGCACAAGCAGATCTCTGTGTTTAGTTTTGTGCGTATGAAAATAAATTTTTCATACGCTCACAGCTCCACCTGTCCCATCATACTCTTAAACAAGAAAAGAGTGATAATTAGAATAAATAATAAAAGACAGAGAACATGGATTGGAAGTTGCATTTTAAGGGTTCACAACATTTAGCATTTCTTCTAAAGAAGGCTCATTGCAAGTACGTCTTTATACAGATAGGATTCTTGGTTTTCTAGGACTCTAGTTTGAGAGTTTACCTATTTGCCAAGAGTGATTAGGGTGAAGGAGTTATGGTAGAGGTACCGATGTTGGTGTAGGACTTTGTCGCCATTGCTGTTGAGTTGAGTTCACTTTTCTCTGGATGGAAGATTATGTACTTTGTTCTTCATTTAATTTCCATTTTCCATTGAAGATTTATCTGCCAAGTACTACAGCCAACACCTACAGGCATTCATTTGGACATCTTAGACATAGCCTTTGGTTGCCAATGCTGAGATACTGGTTGTTATATTTTTCTCATTTACATATGTTTGGAGTGATAACAGTTATGTGGGATTGTCCCAAAATAATACAGTTTCCCAGAGAAGCACAGAGTACAGAAAAGACCTAAGTTTGCAAAATTGCCTTTGGTTTGTAGAATACTGAAGTCTGTCTATATAAAGGTCATGTGGTGTCAGAGTCAAGGCCTGAACTGACCTGAAATAGAGGATGATAACAACAAGGTCACGGTTCCAAGACGATCCATAGAGTCTAAAGACTTCTTTTGAATATTGATTAATATTGGCAACCAGGATTGAAGCTTCCTCTAATAATGAAGTTAAAGTAGCTTTAGGAGTATAAATAGAAACAATAATGTGATGTTACCACACATTGTTCTGCACAGTTACACCTTCTACGAGGCATCACTTTGCCCTTGGTGTCTGCGACCAAAACAGTCGATTATTACAGTATTACAGAACCAACATGCTGACATGGAGGAACTTCTCTTCAAGCAGTACTGACACTCAAAAACTCTGCCTAGTCCGACACATGGACTATAACATCCTGTAAGCCATGGTGCTGCAGTTCAAGATGATATAAAAAGTCAGCCTACACTAATGCTATTCTTATGCTGTTAGATTCTGCACTATGGTTTTTGAAGCAGAACTTGTATGCACTAATGTGACATAGACGCAGGACGAAGGCGTAACACATCTATCTGACACTTTCTATTTTGAGCTGGGAAACCTCAGAATAGATTCTTTATATCTTCATCTTGCAATATCATTTTTAACACACACAGTAAATCTTACTGCTGCAGGTGTGCCGTCCCTCAGACTGGCACATTAAAATAAAAGACTTGGTCCCTAAACAGGACAGGAAATGCAACAGAAAGCATTCAATTGCCCACAAAGTTAATGACACCATAATCCCGTTTTTTCTTTTTCTTTTTTTTTCGACAAGCTTTCGCAAACTCACCAATGGACAAGCGACTCCGCTGCACTACTTTCACATATATTTTAGGCTAAACTTGTATTCTTCTTCCCACTGGTAATTTAAAAGCCAGTGGAATGTGGAAAATGATTGTAGGAGTGGAGGGGAGGGAAAAGATATGCCTTGCTTGGTCACTTTGGTGTCTGAAATCCGTAGCTGAGATGGCGTTTGACTGATTTGTGTTTTGACCACATGTGCCAGACCCGCCTGCTATTCTCAACCCGTAATTCCTCTCTGAATTCAGGCATGCGACTAATTTACTGTAGGGGCAGGATTTTTTTTCTCTTCCAGGGAGCAGAAACTACCCGTTTTCTGTTACAGCGCCCTGCACCAAGCGCTGTAAGTGATGCCACCTGTCAGGCTGACAGCTTATTCTCCATATGGGGAAGGCCTTTATCAGCTGTGGTTGTGTGGACCAGGAAAATGTCTGCCACCTGCCAAGGATTTAAAACTCTCTTCTTTAACAGGTTGCATACTGTAGAGCGATTCCATGGCTTTACTGTTCACTTTGTCTTTTTGTCTGTTAATTGAGCAGTGAGTTTTGGACATTTGAAGTTAGTTGATGTGGTAGTAAAAGCAAGCAGGTCTAGGAAAAGTGCCTTTTTAAAAAAAATTAACTCCTTTCCAGTGTGTTGAACTGCACAGCAGATGGTCTACCAGTGCAAATCTTGCAAAAGCACCCTGCTGGTTCTGTCATCATGGGTCTGCATTTATTGAACATTTATTTTCCTTCTGCTTTTCTGTCTTCTGGGTTTGAGCTGTGAGTAATACTTTACTATAGCTGACTGAAAAAAGTAGAATTACAAATTATTCAAAGGACTGTTTGACTCCTTGTGACAAAAATCAACATTAAAATTGGTTGTGCAAAGATTGAGTTGCTGTTAAGCTACTTGAAGTGTTGGTTTTAGGAAAGCGGTCCAAGTCATGTTTTCATGTTCCCATCACTGCTTTATGCTGCAGCAGGAAGTTGTTTTGGCACTACTACAGTAAGAGCATACTGTGACTATGTTACTCTTTCCCAGTGAACTCTAGAGTTTAATAGGCACGTCCAACATATCTTCCAAAGACAACCATAACTTCCAGATCAGAAACCGTGCTGCTGCTTTTTCTGTCAAACTACAATGTTTTCATGCAGCCATGTCCACTCTACAGTATGTTGGCCTGTTGTTGCAATGCATCATGTGTGAGGACAATGAAAAATTGTCCAAAAAAAGCACAATTCCTCCAGCCGACGTGAACTGTCGGAGAGAAAAACAGCAAATCTGCACCGTGGGCCAAACTAAGGAGGTTTTAATAGAATTTCTAAAACACCAATTGCGAAAAGCAGGATAGCATTTTCTGATTCCGAGCGCCCTGTAATTTCAAGTGTGTGGGTTCAAGCCACTTATTTTGTGGTGATGGCTTTACTGGCGAGTTCTCCAAAAAGACAGAGGCCAACGCTGCCGAGGGTTGAGCTAGCTGCCTTGCCTTCCTTGCTGATTGACCGAGCCGCTTCCCCTTTGGTATCTGGCCACAGTTGTTCTGCCCTCATGGCTAACCTCACTGGGCGTAGCTGTCCACCATTGGGTGTTTAGAAAGCCCAATAGGAGGACACCTGCTTCTGGATTTATATTTATTCCGTCTCTTGCACAAACACCCATACAGTCTGTTTATGGATGCAGATGGAGAGCGCTTGGGGTAAACAAATCTGCCTTTTTGTTAAACTGATGTCTAAACAACAACCAAACGTCCCCATTTTCTAGTATCCTTATTTGCGATGCATCACATACAGTATCTAAAACATACTGTGTGTTGCATTATTACCTAATCTGGGCTTTACGTCACATTTCCTCCAAGCACTATATTTGGCGCTCTGTCCTTTGCATACCTCAATTTCCCAGAATTTCCCAAATTGGGGAAATTCTTGTGGTCTTCAAGGAAATAAAATGACAAACAAATGAATAACAACATAGTACATGCACTAACACGCCCTTCATTTTATATGAGCAAAACCACACACTCATACACACTCTTACAACCCAGGTCTCAAGGAAGAAAGGGAAGCAACATAAAGCCGAGGAGTAAATTAATGTATTCTTGTAGTAGATCATTAACAAACTTAAATAGAATACTTAAATATTTGAAAAAGAATGAACAGAGGTGAGCTACAAAGGAAAAATGATTTAACAAAAAGAGAAAATCCTCTAATGCAATGATGCATGCCCAGAAAAAAGAAAAAGGTTTCTTTGCACCGTTTTGTGTGGCCTGGCCAGCCTTTGTGCAGGGCTTTAAGAGAATACAGATATAACATTAAACCACAGTGTAGGGCAAGAAGTCCTTTTGAACAGTGAACTTGTGCATTTTTGTATCCGGTGCCAAGACATCTGTCTAGTGACACACCCTGTAATTATAAACGAAAGGAAAAGAAATGTCTTTTGATTATTTCCATCCTTATTGCATGCACAGACAATAAGGCCTGTTATGACAATTACAACCAAAAGCTTTAGAAATCCTTTCTCCGACACGATGGGGAGGTGTCTCAGCAACATGATGGCACGGTGGATTCCTAGACGGGGACAGAAATGACAAGGTTTAAAATACTGTGTTTGCATTGTAAACACTCAAATATTTGAAGTCGTAGTGACCACTGAATCTGTGGGGTAAAGCTGAAATGTGTTCATCTCTTTCCAGGATGGAAACAATCAAGTCTTTATTTATTTTCGTAGATATAGACTTGTTTTAAAACTAAACTTAGATTTAGACTGTTTTTTAGCGGATGGAAAAGCAGCAGCATTCGCCAGGAGAGAGTGTAGGGAAGTCTGGGAAGGGTGGCTGCAGTCTATCAGCGGCCCATGTGGAGGGTTGTGATGAGAGGGTATGTTAAAGGGTGCTCAAACAGATTATGGTGACTCACAGCACTGTACAAACAACTCACAACCCTGCTCTCGTATCTAAAAGGCACACTCCAACACATTTTACAAAGAGCGAGTGCATACAATAGGTGTGTTTGTGTGTGGTATCCGTGCAGCCGTTTACTTAAAAAGCTCTGATATGAACTGAATTCAGATGCTGTTTCTCAGAAATACTGGACTGTGGGCCTTTTTAACATTTGTGCATTGATCAGCAGGGTTAAACATGCTTGTTGGAAGTGCTGGTTGATAGATTTATATATTGACCGAGACGTACAGATTCACCAAAGACAGGTTTTAGGTAATTTAGAAAAGATGTCTCCATTACATAGTTCATCCACCAGAGGCCGCTGACAAGTTTAAATCTCAGTTTTTATGTTAAACAATATTGGTTGATGTATCATTATTGAATTTTTTTAAACTCTTATGTATCGATAATTGCCTCCAAAATCCAATATCCAGTCGGGCTGTAGTTACTATGCTGTTTTTGTCTACAAAGGTGCAAGTGGGTAATATTTCTAAAACATTTGGGTAAATTTTATGAAATTTAAATTTAAATACTGTTTATGGAGAAAATTTCCAGGTGGGAATGTCTGTTTTTGGCTAATCCAAAACAATTAATTACCTGACAAATCAAGGTACTTTATCAAAGTGATGCAAAAACGCTGGAAATCCAGTGTGGCCACAAAGTAGTCCTGATTTGGGAAATACTCCTATCCATTCTCTTTCCGAGAGTGAGATAAGGAGATCGATACCTCTCGTGTCTGCGCGACATACCGCTCTTGAGTGCGGTTGAGGTTAACTTAGCTTAGCCTAAAACAACTGTCCTGGTTTTGTGAAAGATTACACCTACCAACGCCTCTAAAGGACACTAATCGTCACGTATCTGTACATGTACACGACGTTTAAAATGTAAATTTGTTGTTTTAGAGGGAGTTATGTGTAACTGTTTGTTGGTCTCCTTCCCCTTATGTTGAACTGTTCCATGGACTTGCCAATCAAGATGAAATGCTGCAGATATTGTGGGGCATTAGTCCACATTCTGGCCTGACTGAAGGGTAGTTTCCATTTAGTGTCTTTGAGAAAGTTACTCTCAGAGTCCCAGTTCCACTCTTGTTAGTGACTTGATGGCACAGTAATTTTATGGATGTTTATGATGATCATCATAACTAAATCTCCAGAGATACTTTATAGAAACTTGACATCTTTATTTTACATGACATTTTTATTGCCCCCATGTAGAACTGGTTTAATACAGAGAACAGTAAATCATCGAGCAATGGTGGCAAGGAGTTCGTTACCAGGATTTTTGACCGGGGAAAGCAGTAAAACATGCTTTAATAAAATGTTAAAGTCCCCCGCCTCTAAAAAAGAAAATGTATATATGTTTTTCTTCTTGTTCCTACAGTTGAATGTTTGAGCTTCACTGTGCAGAATGACGTCTGTTTTCACATTAAACTGCTGAAAGTGGAACGTTTCTATGTGCTCATTTAAAAATCTGATTTTAAGGGGCGGGCCTACGAATATGATTTCAATTCAATTCAGTTTTATTTATATAGCGCCATATCATAACAAAGTTATCTCAGGGCACTTTTTCGAGTAGAACAGGTCTAGACCGACTCTTTATATTTACAGAGACCCAACAGTTCCCACCATGAGCAGCACTAGGCGACAGTGGCAAGGAAAAACTCCCTTTTAACAGGTAGAAACCTCGAGCAGAACCAGAACCAGAACCAGGCTCTGGGTGGGCGGTCATCTGCCTCGACCGGTTGGGTTGAAGGGGGAGGGGGGGAGCAGGAGAGAGAGAGCAGGAGGAAAGAGAACATACAGCAACACAGTACAGTTCCACATAGAGATGTAAAGTAATAGTTGTGGTAATGGTATTGATGATAACACCAACAGAAATAATACTAAGAGCAATATTATAATAGTAATACTAATAGTAAGCGCAATAACAGTAATAGCAGCAGTGGGTGCAGAGCAGGAACACGGGGGCAGCAGGTGGCTGCAACCATAGATCCAGACTCTACAGCTCCGGAGGCAGAAACACCTGCAGAAAGCAACAGAAGGAGAGAGAGAGAGAGAAAGCACACAACTACGGGAAGAAGTTGAGTTAGTAACAAGCATTGATTATCTACAAAGCCCACATCATTACCTGGACACCACCTCGACAACCAGCGGTTGAATGATGACATGCGGCTATACATGTCATCGATAGTAAGATTAGGTAGGGGCCCAGAGAAAACTATGGAGTCCGACATTATCTTTGCATATGTACACACCGACTCAACATTAATTTTCGTGACCTCCGATTGGCGTAATCGGGTGTCATTACCGCCGACGTGAATAACAATCTTACCGTATTTACGCTTATCCTTAGCCAGCAGTTTTAAATAGGATTCAACGTCGCCCGCTCTGGTCTCTGGGATGCATTTGACTGTGGTCGCTGGTGTCGCTAATTTCACCTTTCACAAAATGGAGCTGCCAATAATCAGAGTTGGTTTCTCAGCTGGTGTGTCGCTGAGTGGAGAGAACCTGTTAGAAACATGAACGGGTCGGTGATGAACCGTGGACTTTGGTTTAGGGCTTCTTTCGGACAGTCACCCAGCCTCCCTGGCTTCCCGGCTGCTCGGGAGTTGCCGGGAGACGGCTAGCAGAAGCTACCTTTGGCCTCCAACACAGTGAATAAACTACATTTGTTACACGTACCATTATTGCTAAAGGAGGCAGAGGAGTAACTAAACATTTGACACACCGAGCAAGAGAGACCAGGAGGAGAGGGAGACGCCATCGCTAACTTAGCTAAAGTAGCAAGCAACTAATTAGCGTGTAAACAACTGTGGGATTAGCGAAAAGTCGCTAACAGGAGAGAGATATGAGTGCTTAAACAGAACTAGTGTATACTTAAATGTATAGCGGGTAATTAACCGCTACCAGTAACACAGAAACATTGGCAACCGGAAATGAGACAATACGTTCACCCTTCATGGGAACACCAACATCAAAAAAGAGTAATCATCATTTGTGACATCACAAATAGTTTGAAAACCAATCCTGGTTCAATATTCAACTTATACAAGCGTGAAGTAGAAACTTGAAGCCACAAGTGCACACACACTGAGAGTGGACTTCACAGTGAAGCAGGAGACGTCTTGTGTCCGGCAGAAAAACTTTAGAAATGAACAAAATTTGCATATTTATAGATTCTGGAATCTTTAATGAGCTAGAAGGAGTAGATGCCTTTTTAAGGATTTTAATGTGGAAATTATACTTTTTGTTTTGTGGAAAAAAACATATCAGACACACATTATTGTTCCAAGCAGACTATTTGTATATGTTTTAATACATGTCTGGAGGGGATCTTTAAGATTGTATTTATTTATTTATGCAAGAAATTGAGTAGTTAGATGCAGTCCTGGTTTTGCTCCTAAAGATGTCATATTGTTGGAGAGAGTTTTCCATCCTGATTTGTTTCTAATCAGAGGATGTTTGTTGCTTTATTGATTACTTCATATCTCTAAGAGGTGATAATATTATGTAGAGTATCTATTGTACTGGACAGGTTTTGGATTATTGTGTTGTTTCATCACAACATTTGTCATCACAGATTGTTGAGTCTCATGGTGCGTATGGATGTCAGATCTTTTTATGTTTTTTCATTGAAGTATTGTAAATACTTTATGTGGCCCCCAGGAAGAGTAGCTAGGCCTACTGTTGTTGTTACAGTAGCTAATGAGGATCTGAATAAACAAACACACACAGACACACACACACACACACACTCCTCAAAGGATATCCAGAAAGGGGACAAGGATAAAGCCCGCCAGAAAAAGGGCTCCCACCTAAAAACATTCCTGTAGTAGAGGCCATGTTTTCCTTACCCCAACAAATTTACACAGTTGTTAGTGATGGCCCGGGATTCCTCCTAAAGCGCAGCCCACCAATAATAAACAGTATGGCAGCTGACACCGCAAGACACCTGCACAGCTCCCTGACACTGCAGGATTGTTCCCAGGGACTGGAGGGGGGGTGGACAGAGGTGGGCTGGAGAACGGTGGGAGGAGGGGGCCATGGGGGCCGGCAGACAGGTTGGTGGTGTAAGTGTGTGTGTGTGTGTGTGTGTGTGTGTGTGTGTGTGTGTGGTGTAGGGTTGTTAAACTAAAAGCAGTCAGTGTCGTACACAGGTTAGTCTCACTGACCTGGTGACAGTCCTGCTGGAGTCAAACCTGCTTTGTGTGATTAAATCTATTATGTTGCTATTTGATGTGTTTTACCAGAAGTCGCTTTGAGATCATTTTTAACTGCAGTCCCATTGCAGGTAACAATAAGGACATACACTTAATAAAATACTGAAACAACTCATCAATTAATCGATTAGCCAATTGACAGAAAGTCAAACAGCAATGTAAAAAATGCCAAACATTTGCTGGTTCCAGCTTTTATAATGTGAGGATTATATCATCATGTCACTGTGAATTTAAAGTTAAACATGTCACTTTGGGCTCTGGAAAAAAAAAGATTAGTTGGAGCCCTACAGAAAATGACACTATGACACTAAAAATACTGTACAGGACACATAATGCTACTGTATGTTATGGACAACATCACATCATTTATACCATATCAACAAGAAGTGGGTGTTAGCCTTTTTATAGCACTAAAAAATTAAAGGCAACGATTTGCAATACTGAAAATAATCATTAGTTACAGCTCATCTTTTAGCCAACTTTGAAATTGTGGGTAGTTGGGTATCCTGTGACACTAGATAGTCTCTTACTTATCTTACTTTGAAATGTAGTGCAAATATGTTTTTCTAAATAACGTTTCTAAAACAAAAGACACCAGAGTTCTCTAATATTAAGTATTGTCTAACCTCGAGGAGCTGTACAAGAACTTTAAAAGAATAAGTAAACAAGATTACAAATCTGACCAGACATTTGATCCCAGCTTTTGATACTTGACATCTGACTTGGTGCTAAGGACACATTTCACTTGTTACCAAAACTGTACTGAGGTTGAATACCCAGCCATGGTGGCCAGTTAGCTTTCTTTAGCCGTTTCGCGCTCTTTCTGTGTCATACACACCACACAAACAAACACCTACAGTCACACACGCATTCAGACATACACTCCTCACGCCACAGGATGTCAGGTGGTCCAGCCATTGTGTCCCCACCTGTAGGACATTGTCAAAGCACAAAGGAGGGGCACAGTACGTGTCAGCCTGCTGTCAGCTTCTGTTTGACTTGAATTTGTAAATCCCTCTCTTTCAGCCGTGGGGCTTTGAAAGATTAGCCAAAGGTCTGTGGAGTAACTCACATCTGTGTAGGTTTTACTTATTGTCAAGAGGCTGGGGATTCCTCCATGGTTTTCACAGACCACAATAATTACGATTGTCAACACTGTTCAAGTTTCACTGTTTGTTTCAGGGCACATAAACATGTTCATAGTGGATTTTTTGAGGGCGGGGTACCTACGAGGATTTGAGATGCTTTGTTGTGTTTATTAACTGCACGGATCCTGGATTTAAAGGAAAACTCCTGGTCTGCTGCTCTTTACCGGTTTTTGTAACTTTCATCTTAAGGTCACTGGTGTTGTTCTTCCAGCCAGCTGAAATTTCAACTGTGAAGACATAAAAAAAAAAAAAAGAGGAGCAAACAGAATATTGAGTTTCACAAAGAGCCAGAATCTCTACCTGGGACCTGTGCAGCGCTCAGCTTCTCAGGCACTAACCAGACTGATGTTTGCCATAAAGCGGGGCCTCTCGCTCGCTGCCCTGTGAGGTCACAGCACCTGTTCTTGGTAATTGCTGGCAGGTGACGCAAGGCCTCTGCTTGTTTTCCATTCTGTAAGGTGGAGGTCCCCCGGCTCCCTCCAACACTGAGGCTGAAAGTCATGTTGGTTGTTTGCAGCAAATAAGCGAGTCTGACTCTATGGTTATATCCCCCAGCTCCCTGAGAGTGAAATGAACTTTGGCTTACCTGTCAAAGCCGAGTTATTAAAACCGAACGTAATCATGTATTTTCATTTAAGCAGTTTCCGGAGCTATTTTCTGTGTGTTGCACATGAATAATAATTATAATTTTCACTGAAAAAGAACCAGATGAGAAAGGATCAGAGTTAAAAAAAAAAGATTTTTCACCCTGATTCTATGCACCTATGTTGTTGTTGAGAAAACGACATGGTTAACGCATAATTCCAGTTTAATGCTTAATGTAATGTTGTAATGATAGATACCGTGACATGATATAAATGTGTCCACCATCAGAGATTTTGCCTTATTCATTGTGTGCAATGTCGCAAATCACTGAGCAGGACTGCCTTATGGCAACAATGGGTTTTTATGATTTTTGCAAGTTATATTACATATATAACATTTTGCAATTGAATTTTCAGACAATTTACTGATGAGAATCAGAACTTTTTCTCCATCAGACATTTTAGCGATGTTGCTGTATATTCCCAGGTCTCAGTTCAATTCAATTCAATTTTATTTATATAGCGCCAAATCATAACAGAAGTTATCTCAGGGCACTTTTCATATAGAGCACGTCTAGATTTTTGGAATAATAAATTTGAATATTCTAAATAAATACTGCTAAATACCCTGACCTCTTTAAATGATAAAAACTATAATGAACCTTAAACATTTAATACAGAAATATGAGCTGATTTTTATAAGTGTTCTCACTTGTATTTTCGTGATTCACAGCAGCTACATATTGCTGCAAGTATAATCTTAATTTTCAGCAGATGTGTGCACGGATAATCAGGTTGGCAGCAGAAAACCTAGAAGTTTAGATGCTGCATTTTGCCTAGAGAAGCATAACAAGCAGCCAATCAGGGGTCTGTTCTATATAAATCCACTGAAGCCAAAGTTTTATCTTCATATAATTGGCTCACGGTTGGAAAACACACAGTTATAAGATTTAAAAACATTTGCAAACTGACTTCATTGATTTATGCATCCTCCATAGACGAATTCAGCTGATATTTTTATCGCCACTACCCAAATGTTACTCGCCTCCTTTACCTCAGCCGGGCCAGCTGATGATGTCTTTTCAAGGCTGGCTGCAGGAGGACAGAAGCCAGTAGATAGGGTATCTGGCCCAGGCCTCCAGCCAGCTGTGAACCTGATAGCATCTGTTTTAAACGTTTGAGAGACAGAGAGAAAGGAGCCCTCTTTTCTTCTGAGCTCTGGAGCGCTAGTTATCTCACGCCTTTTTAGTAAAGGGATCCACAGATGGCCCGTGTCCTGACAGTTATACAAATGTGATATCACTAGCTGAGGTATTCCGCTTGGATCCTCTTACTGTGTTACTGTAGGCTGACAAGTGGGACTCATTCATGCTCAGAGTAAACAAGACACAGTCAGACACAAAAAGAGTCCTCTTTTTCTCAAGACGAGGCAGAAAAGAAAGAAAGAAAAGCGTCTTTTCATCTCTGGCAGACAAAACAACCTCTTCACACCTGAGTGTGTCCTCTGTTTGGAGTTCTTCCCATCCATTGTCATCATGTGTTATCTAAGCCATCAAAGCGACATGAAAAGATCATTTCATGTTCTGCTGTCACCTGAGGGGATTTGGACAACATGCCTTTTATTTGCTTTGTCTGAATCCGGTGACAAAACCATTTGTCATCCTTTTTTTTTTTCCAGGTTATGTCTGGTTTGAACTCACTTCAAAGACCTGGTCTCTGATGAGCAGCCGGGAAACTGCCTTCACATTTATGTGTTTTGTTTGCGTTGGAGAATCCGAGCCTTTTTTGTTCTTACTCATTGAGTTCTAATCAGAGATCAGTGTTTGGATTATAGAGAGCCAACGTGTCGCCCTCACATCCAGTAGTTCTTTGTATTTTTTCATTTTAAAAAAATACATTTTTTGTGCATTTCATGCCTTTATTAGACAGTGAAAAGAGAGAGATGACAGGAGATAAGGAAGAGAGAGATGCAACAAAGTTCTCTGGCCTTTTTCAAACACGGGACGTTGTCATGACATCTTAACCCCTAAGTGACAGGGTGCCCCAGTAGTTCTTTTTCAACAATCTTTCTAAAAAGTGAATATTTGTTGCATTTGTATTCTGAGCCTTTTTGCCAATAATTTTTGCAGCATTCAGCAAGATATTACTGTGGGTCTCGGGTCTGAGTGTCAGTAGTCTAATCTCCAAGAAGACTCGCTATCAGGTCTGATCATATGGATCATCGCGATTGCAGCATAAACATTTTGGATAATGTAGGAAAAATTATTGTATTGTATTTCTGCTCTTTACGGACGCTCGTTAATTGGTGGAGCATCATGCTGCCAGTGATGGTCTTCTCTGTCTGTCTGGGTCTCTTCAGGTTGACCACATTTTGGATTGGGTCAAATTATCCTCGGGTCTTCTTCAGACTAGGCTGACTGTCTACTGGTCCCTTTGGAATAGGTTTCTTAAAAAAACAAAACATACATGAATCTATGCATGTGGGGTTTGGGTATGGGTCCATTTCAAATCTGATCCAAAGACCTCAAAATCAAGGCACTGCTTTGCCATTTTCCTGTGGTCGTACTATTAAAAGGGAAATGAGTCTGCCATTGTTACAGCTGAACCAGAGCGGTCGATTGGTCTGTCACACTGGTAATGATTTAATAAGTAGTAGGCTTGTAGGAAATGGTGTTTATTAAAACAAACCAAAAATATAAATCTTATTAAACTGAAAAATTATAAAAAATAAAATAAACATTGATGTGTCTCTAGTCGAGACAAGTCAGTTTTATTTACATAGGCCAGAATCACAAATCGCCCTCTATTCTTAGAGCCTCGGCTCAAATATGGAAAAACTTCACAAAGAAATACCCTTAAGTGAAAACAAAAGAGAGAGAACGAAGCAGTAGTAGAATTACAATATGTAGAAACAGTATGATTATGTTAGACTAGACTGCCTGATTCTGTGTAATGGAGTGAGCTTTACAATAAACTGTTGAACACAGCTATAGTGCCAGAGTTTAGGGAATTTGAATCTAGACGTTCTGGTCACATTAAGGCTAAAACTGTCATAGGGATGCCCTAAAATTAGATGCATCTATAACTCTACTCTAAATCCTTTGAATATGGAAGGCTGGAAAGGCCCCCTTTTTGTCTTTACTTGACTTTTCACCCTTAACTATTCACACAACTTACAGCATTAAGTTTAAACTCAGGACTCCACATTTCAAGTCATTTCAAGCTACGTTCTTGCCCGGACTGTAGGTGTGTTGGAACGGAACTGAGACTCTAGTTACTGTAAGTCGCAGGATTCAGCTCGAGTCCCACGCACTTATCTGAGCAGGATATTCTGTAGACAGCCCACCTCAGTGAGCTTGGGCCATCGCAGGACAACATTAGTTGGAGTCGTTTCGGATTTGGACCCGATTCAAAGTATAACATAAGCCTTTGTATTTCAAAGTGGGAGGATTTGTAACAGATCCCCTCTATCTGTCCACTTTTAACAAGTGACATTGGCCTTCCTGGCTTTTACTCAGGAGAGGCTTGATGGCTATGATTATTTACACAGAGGGTTTCCTTCTTTTTCTCTCTTTTTACAGTCGGTCATTTTCATAAGGGATCATAATACTCTTGGACAGGAAGTATCTGGCTATATAGACTACGCCCACAGACTCAAGACCCAAGATTTTGAACCATATTTCAGCGGAAAGAAGAGGCTCATGCCAGGACGCTCGGATTTATGGTAAGTCTCCTTCCATTGTAACATGTCCACGTTGGTTGGGGAGGCCTTGACTTGAGTGGGATTTGACAAGATTTGAAGGGTAAGGAAATCTTATTATCCAGGATTAAAGACTCAGGTTGACATGAGAGACCAATATAGGCTTGGAAGGAGCTGTGCAAAGGGCCAGTATTGTTAGTATGTACAGCACCAGCCCTTGTGGCCTCAGCATAGATGTGGAATAAATATACACTTCTGAAGTAAAGCTGAGTAGAGCTGCCAAAGTGCTGAACCTGTCTGGACAAGACAGACATGATTAGAGTCAGGATTAAAGCGGGTTTAAACCATGAGATTATGATCTTCTTTTGAAGTGCAGTAAATTTGTCATCACAGATAAATGTAATAGATTTTATGGCCATGGGAAGGCCTCAATATTAGATACATTGATAGATAAATAGATCAGCTAACTGATTGATTTACAGTTAGAGGCCCTGAAAACATATCTTCTGATGTAACGGTCCTATACGAGCAAGCTATTATGTGCCATGCTAGTAATTTCACATTAGAGGTTTCAGAATTTGTGTTTTTGTCTGTGCTCTTTGTGCTGATTTGATGTGGGATTCTTTTGTTTTATATCATTTTAAATGTAATATATTTGGGTTTTTGATTGTTGGTTGAACAAAAGCACCTCTCCCGTTCTAGGAAATTCAAATTAATCAATTGTTGTGATGTAATTGTTAGTCGTAGCAGTTCTAGTTCTAGTCAGGTGTTTCTGTGTGCTTCCATAGAAATATGCTGAGGGAAATATCTGGCTCTGTAGTTGTTGCACTATGTTCAAGAGCTGACTTTGTCTTCTGTTTGGTACTGGGCAGGTAGTGTACGGTGGGGGTTTATCAGAACAGTTGCCTTCTACTGCTGGAAACTAGGTTGATAAGCTGTGATTGTGAACCAAAACAGTAAAGTTGTGGGCAGTAAAACCAACACAATGAGCTGAAAGATGCTAACACGTTCCAGAGTTGACAGAAACTGCAGAGTTGAGTGCTACAAGTGACACCTTTCACATTACAAGTCCATTGATAATATAAAAAGTATTCATTAGAGCAGCTGAAAGCCACTGTGTTTAGAATTTGAAAATTCTTGACTAAAAAGACACTTATACTGTTGCAATAATTTGAAAAACGCTCTAATCCCATGAAAAGTTCTACACATAGCTACTTTAAGTTTGAAAACCAAGTTTTCAGGTGTTTTAAATCTGGCATATTTAACCAAGACACATCACGTACTGTATGTTGAACAACTACATGCATCAGTGCCAGTCGCACAAGTCCAGGCCAAGCCGCAAGTGAACTGCTGACCTAACAGGTGCAAGCTAAAGTCTAGTTTGTATCCCTCAGTGGGGCAGGTAACATCTTTATAATTCGGTGTCTATCAGGAGAGCTGTGTACACAGAGAGCTGTCAGCAAATTACCGGGGCCAAAACCATTCCCACATTCCACATGCTCGTGCATAGTAACATATTACCAACATTTCAGATACGTGCGAGAAATCTCTTGAGGACAAACACAAGGGGGGAATGAGAGTGTGTATTACATGGTTATTTTCAGAGTTCAGCCAAACGACATGCACCCTGTATAACCTCACTGACACTGGGCAGAACATGGTCTCTAATGTCCTAACGTGGACAGATTTTTTTCCATGATCTGGATCTTATTTTCTTAGTTTTGACTCAGACCGTTCCTGTTGGCTTCAGCTTTTCCTCTCCAGCTTAAATCAGGGCCAAATCACAAGTCACACTACAACAGAGGCCATTGGGGCGAACATTACGATCACAGAGGTTGTAAACAAATCCCCAGTTTGACCATATTGTCAAAGTATTTGGATGTGAAAAGCAGTACAGAGCATACCTGATTTTCATGGCATTGTAAAACTACTTGCAAGTACAACTACAGTACGTACAGGTAGGTCAAAGCTAAACCAACAAGTACAATAGCTCACTAGAAGCTCTGGAAACCATACTTTTTATTTCAATGGAGAGTCTACGCAGTCATTTCAGCTTTCAGCTTTGTTTTTCCTTCCACATAAGTTCCACATATATGGTTTAGATTTATCTACAGACTGTCTGAATGGCTTACAGTTGTTGGAACAAAGGCCAAAACTAGAAAGGTAAGACTGAGGTTGTAAAACAACAAAAACTGAATTTTGACTAAACTTAACTCAAGGTCCACTTACTAGCTTTTTTCGGAGCTTGTCAAATGCACCTCACTGTCTTTATCAGCGGATGAGTTTATGTCATTCTCAATGAAAACTGTGCAAACTCCAGCCACTGATGAAAACCGTGAGATGCAGTTGAAAGCTCAGGAAAAAGCGAGAAAGTGGACCTTGAGTAAAGTTTTTTTTTTTTTTTAGGTGTGCATGAAACTACTGTTTCCAAGGTCAAGAATAAACTTCCACACTTATTCTTTAAGGTTCTTTTTATTCATTTTTGCTTCGCTGTATTGGCGTGAAATTGACTGCTGGAGTGTTTTTGCGTATTTGTGTACGGACATTAGCTTTAGCTTGTTAGCAACATACATACGCACCAACCAGTGTGTTTGGGGTGTGTTTGTGTTTAGCTCAGACTCTGATCTGAAAACTTGCCCAATTTCCAGCTCTTTCTGTTATTTCCCTCCAGTCTCTCTTTTCTTGAAACATTTTCAACTTGTAGAAATTCACCTTAATTCGTACCACACCACGTGAACAGATTTGCTTTGACAATATATGCAGTCGCACTGCATCTAAAATTTGCTTTGCATTCTGTCTTAAGAATGTCACTAATTATACTAGTTAGTCACAATTTTAAATATCACAGAACCAAGCAGTTCCAGCCAAGCATTCCTACATTATTAATGTTCTTAAATTATGATACACATATAAAATCCTGCCATTCAACTACAGTATTTGCAGTGTCACAAGATGTGCGTTGCATAGCTACCTTAAAAACATCCATATTTCTGTAATAATCGCACACCTTTTGAGGTTTTATAAGCACAATATGCATGTCAGTATTAGAATATCCATGCCTGCTACAGCAGTTAAAAGTCAACAAGCATGACAGTCCGTTTTATTTTTGGAAGTGGTTTTCCCTTTCTTTGAAACCAAAGTGTCAGACATGCGAAGTTTGTTGTTTTATTTATCCATTTCTCACCATGTGTTCCGACACACAACCCTGCTCGTGGCCTTGAACTCAGCCTCCTCTGGTGAGTGGAAGCCCTAACAAGCTGTAGGTGTGAGTCATTGGGCGAGCATGCCTGGAGGTACGGCCTACTCCCTAATGATGCTTTTATGAGGCTTCCCCCACACGGGTCTCCCTGCCCTCCCTCCATCTGACATCTGACTTCACACTCCCTCTCTCTGTCTCTGTTTTCACCCACTAAAACTCTGCTACATCAGATTTACACATCTCTCTGTCGTTAGTTTCAACTTTTCTAACCTCGTGTTCCATGCTTTGCTACCTCTCCCCTACTATGTCATCCTCCACCCCTACCACCACCACCACCCCCCCACCACCCTTTTTTTTTCATCTCTGTCGGGAACAATAACACCCAGTGTGGTTGCCGCTAAGAGGGAGCAGATGCTGGAGCTGCTGCCCACTCAGTGCACTAAACCTCCCACCGCAGGACTCTGAATCCTGTCCCTCCTCCTCCTCCACAGCCACAAAGAACACAGAGCAACGACACCAGCGCCAGCTCTGGCCTCCACCTCCCACCTCCAGCAAGGAAGGGTGGATAGGTTCACGTACGCAGTCTGCAATGTCTAGAGGGAAAAAAAGAGCAGTAGTACAGTATCTCCCTGGAGCAAAGTGAATTTAAAGGACAAGAAGAAGAAAAATGAATTGGTTGGAGGTGTTTGAAGAAAATATCTGTGCACCAGCAGTATAATGTGGAAAAGAAATCACTACTTTCCAACTTTGTGAAATGGGTGTGATAGCCCTTTTCTCCTTTGACATTAACCTTTCAATTAATTCCTTTTTTAAGTTACAAATGTTGTAACAGCACAGGATTATGTGCAGAAGATTTTTCAACTTTAGAAACACTTTTGAAGTCTTTCCTACATTATTTCCTATTTCAACGTTCAGTTCCTGGTTCCATTTCGATTTTACGTCAGTTGCAAAAATAGGAACTAAACTGCAGCTTGCTTTCTTGAGACTGTTAATTTTGACTTTTGTCATTAATGGTAGAAAACTTGGCTCGTAGAGGAGTCTGACACAGTTGCACTCACTCATACATTTTGAAATACATATTTAATTTTTTTTACTTTTACAGTACATTCTCAGTCACCTCCAGGATCTTTGCGTTTGCATTGACTCTATAGGAGCAGCAAGGAGCGAAAAGCAGTTGAACGCTGGTCTTGATTTATTTTAGCCGGCACACTGGGTGGGTGGGTCATATAAACATAATTTGTAAAGGCATATGTTGTAAGCCTCTGACCTCCTGGGGAAACCTGGTTAAAGTAAATCAAGCACAGCATTTTCCCTGTTGCATCTGTAGAAAGTTTACATCTAAGAAGCCGTAAATAACATAAAACCCCATAACAATAAAAGCAATATTGGTAAAAATATTAACAAAGCTGCACTTTTCCCTCACAAATCTTTATAAATACTGATATTAAGCGATGATAACTGATAAAAATGAGCATGGCTGTAGCTTTATTAGACTATGTAATTGCTTCTGAGAGACAGAAACTTTCATATACACATGTGAAACTGGTCTGTTTTAGTTCCTGTAACTTCAGGGCAAACTCTGGGTGAAACCTTTAAGTCAATTTAACCAAAATCTGACACTGATACTGCACACGTAGGGTTAAAAAAAACTGTTTAAAATATACAATGTCACACGTTTTAAAGGCTAAATCTTCATTACGTTTTTGACTCCATTACTTTTTACTGTGAGCTTCCAACGTAGACACACACACACACACACACACACACACACATAAATATACACACAGTAAAGTCCTGACCCTCATCTAATTATCCCACAGATCTGCAGCTCCGTGCACCCAGCTTCCTGCCACTCCAGATGTGCCTACAGCATCTCTGATGTCTATTTAATGTTCCCCGGCAAAGTGACCATCTGTTTATGCACTCTGGCTGTTCCCCCTCTTCCTCTCTCTATCTCTCTCCCTCTTCAGTCCCTGTGTTTAGTAAAGCCTTTAAAGAGGCTGGGCAACATCTGACATATATGGTAGTCCTAATTGATTCTTTTCCTCTTGAAATTGTTACAGTGTGTTTTGCGTAAAGGTATGAGTCTCACTTGGAAAAAAAAAACTACATAATACAAATACATTGATTTTCATCTGAAGTAAGCAATACCGTAACTTTATTATTCAATGAATCTTTCTATGTCAAACAACTTTTTCAAATGCTGGATCATATAATGCTTTCCTGCACTCTCGCTCCGACCTTGCGTGCATTTGGCGACAGATTGAACTTGAAGGATCTGCTCGGTTGAAAACACAGCGCATGCCTCCTGCGAAGCCAAAACCATATTGCCTCCACACTCAGCCTCTGCAATGCACCTGTGTGTCTGGCTTTGTTTTCTGCTGTAAAAATATTTGCACTGCCGTCCTATTTTATTAACTTTTAATACAAAAGAGAAACTGTTCCAGCTCCGAAGGTGATTTGGCGGCTCGGCCTGAATCATTGTGTCCGAGCTTTAATGGAGGGGGCGGAGGGATCTTCTATCGCAGTACAGTTTGCCAGCTCGATAAATATTTGCTGGTAATCAGGAACATTCCAGTTTCATGTGTGTTGATCTTCACACATGGCGCGCACACACTTCATTGGCTGGATCCCCAGGGTTAAATCCAATTGGACTGAATGTTCTTGGTGCTGATACTGTTTGGACTGCGTTTGATAGATTAACAGTGTTCCACCAGCAGTATGATCATCGGAGGCCTCCTGCCAAGTTTGTCTGTCCATGTAATTAAGATTTAACGTCTGAAATGTTGTCTGGATGTCACACATTTAAAGTAGGACTCCAAAATGACACAAACTCTTTATCAGTGACCATAAATCTTTTTTCGTTAAGGTGTTATCATACCAGACTGATAAGCTGTCATTAGTGAGCATTCTTTGAATATGAGTGGAGGTATTGGGCCGGTCGCCTGTATTTTTCTAGGCCCTTTTTACAAACAGAGGTTGACCCCTAACCTCCCTCAGTCAGGGCGCTATTAGCCTCTTGAGCTCCAGTCAAATGGAATACGGGATAACACCCAGCTGTGTCACCACATTATGTAATGGCTCTGGCCTACGTGTGTGTGCGTGGAAGACCTGATGACAAACTGAAACACCTTAAAATATGCAAAATGGTATTACATTGATATGAGTGTAATGCGCGATTGTTAACATAGAAATGATAACTAACCCACATTGACCTTAATGTATAATAATACACAAGCAAAACTATCAATTTTGGTAAGAGGAGTGAACGTCTACATTATGTATAATGGTCATCATTTTTGGTTTGTACCCATTTTAACCAAAAAATGCCGCACTTTATAAAGTAGAAAATCTGGTTAAGCAGATTTTCACCTCAATTTAATGTCAATGTCTTGTTTTGTCCGACCAACAGCCCAAAGTATTCAGTTTACAATAATTTAAAATAAAGAACCAACAAATCTTCACATTTAAGAAGCTGGAACCAGAATGATTGGTAATTTTGCAGGATTAAACCAGTGAAAAAATGAAGTGATTATAAAAATAGTTGCCGATGTATTTTCTGTTGATCGATTAATTTACTTCGAAGTAAAAAAAAGGTATACCCTTGTGTTTGCGCTGCAAATGTTATTGTTAGTCTGACTTTTGTATTATTTTTTACTTTAATGTGATTTCCTCTCCATTTTTTCATCTCAGTCTTTTTTGTTAAATAACAAAAGGGTCAACGTAAGCATAAGAACATCATCATCTCAAGAGCACCGAGGTACCCACTTTTTACAACCATGGACAGATGCACTTCACTTGTATTTTGATATTCTAAATAAACATTAATAAATTCCCAAATGAAACCAAACAAAAATAATGAGAGAATAAGTTAAAGGTGTGTGTAGGTGGGTGGTTAGATATGGGTCTGTTAATGGGGTTGTCAGCTGGTCATGGCTCATGGCTGATTTGTCGTTGAATCATACCCATGACACCCCCAGAAGGCTTAACAGTAAATTCAACCAGTTACCCTCTGCCTCTCAACACTGAAGAGGCCTTTTGTGATTTACACTGGAAACATTAACTTCAGAAACAGTTACTGGACTTGTATTCTTCAGCCACTACAGAAAAAACTGAACGAATACACATGCTAGGTATTTGCTTTTTATGATATATATCATCCAGCGCAGAGACTCCTGCTCCTCTGAGCCCTATAATGAGACTGTTGACATTACCCTGGAAAATGACCGCCTGGAGATAACAATAGAGCTAAGCACGGTAACTATGGAAAGTGAAAGGACACAGTGCACGTGTCTAACAGCCATGGTAAATGCATAGGGAACCAGGAACCGGCGCTGAGAGCACCGTCATTGTTTCCACCAAATCCAGGTTCTCACACTTTTACTGGTCCATGTGTCTGGGTGTGGTGCCATCCAGCTGCTGGAGCTTTCTTTGTGACCAAATGTGCACCGACCGTGCAGTTAGTTGCCCTGGTGACAGTTCATATGGGACAGTGAGGGAGGTGGGTCCAATAAACACATCCAAGTAACGTATGAACGAAATTCTCGGCATTGCTTCAAAAATATTTTTTTTCACACTTTCGTCAGTCTTTTTCATGTTAAAATATCTCACATCTGTCCCGTTTCTCTAGCAAAAGTAAGCGGTTCACCATGGAATAAAAGTGGTCGACCAAAAAAATGTTAATTGTTGTATGGCATTTCGGTATAAATAGTCACTGAAACATTGTCAGATCTAATTTACAAAGAGAAGAAGTATGCATACGTCTGGAAGCAAGTCTCAGACAATATAATTTTCCTTTGAGTTTTAAGGGAAAAACCTCAATTTGTATTTCAAAATTTGGGGCATTGCAGCAGTCTATTCTGAACCTGCTTTACCCAGCTCTGTTGGCAACTTGAAAAAAAAAATGCCAGAGCTCTCTTCCTATCATACCTTATAATTTTAGTATATCAGTGTATTTCCCCACACAGTGTGGACTGTTCAGAGGCGTTCAGTGCATGTGTTTCCTGGAGAGGAAGATTAATCCGATATCTGAGACATCAGATGGCATCCAGTGTCACATGTTCCGAAATTCATTGTATCTTATAGTAATATCATAATATAGTAGAGCCTGCTATAAGTGGACGATATGGATAAAATCTTCTAGCACGGTTTATGTACCACACTATCATTAGTTATTGTGATATAACAAATGTTGAACTATATAATTGATTTCAAGATTGTAAGTGTGTTTTCACACCTGTTCAGTGCGATTTAAACACTCTGGTGCGTTTTGTTTGGTCCTTTCAGGGTGGTGTGAAAGCTGTCAAACTCTGATCCGTACAAAACAACCCACAAATCAAGTCTCAAGTTAAAGTCATTTGAGACAAGTCTTAAGTAAAGTCTTTCAGAGAAGGTCTCAAGTAAGACGAGTCCAAGTCAAGTCTTATAAGTTATATTATTGAGTCTTGGTGTGAGCATCCAGAGGCTGACACGGAGATCGATCCTTTCCCCTCATTCTGAATAACTGTCTTTGGGAATATGACAAGTGACCAATCCAGGAAAACCATGTTGCCAGGATACCAGCAGTAAAGTCAGTCGCTCTCATTATTGGCTGGAATACCTGGCCCTTTTCATTTCATTTTCATATTCAAAAACAGACCATTCTGCAAAAATATGTATTTACATTTCCCAAAATTGCATGGTGGGGGTCTGTGGGTTTTGGAAAGGCCACATGGGTAAGTTTTTATATTGCTTGCACTATATGTTTGCTTGTAATTTGTAGCAAGCATGCTTGATATGTTGCAGTCTGAAAATATTTTTATGGCTCAAATGCAAATGGGTATTTGCAAACAGGTTTTATGTGCCACTAGTGATTACCTCTGAAACGGATCCTGCAGAAAACATCTTGACACTAGCCAAACAGCCAAAACATTTCAAAGATCGCAGAGGTCGCACAATGTAAATGTAAACATTTTGAGATGTATTTTACATAGTGTGGGTCATTAATACTTTATACCTGCTGTTCATCATGTACTGGCTCCAGTAAAGCATCACAGCAAGTGAAATATAACCTGCAGCATGCTGGCACCTCTCCATTACGCTATGGTCCCATATTTACAACTTGCTGCTGCAGCTTCAGCCACTCAACCCCCAACATAATGTACCTCTTCCCAGATTTACACTGAGCCTCCTCCCTGAGGTCCAACTTTGTTCTTGGACCGCAAACTGCTGCTGGGGAACAGCCGAGGCCCGCTAAAGCAACCTTCAGTGCCTCAGAGTGTAACATGTGGAGTTGTGTTACTAGTAATGTGAACAGCTAATGATGAGAACCACTGAAAATGGCCACTACTGCCTGGAGAGCACAGCTCCAGAAGAAGCAAGGGTTATTTATTACTTACCACTTGGTATTACAACATTCAGACCTGTTACAGCAGTTGTGTTATTGAGGCTTGCGTTGGCTTTTGTCGGTTTGCATGTTAAAACACCTCGGTGGGCCTCTTTTATCTAAGAACTTTTCTTAAATTCAAATGATCAGTAGGGATAAAGGTTTCAAACATGTAAGAATAATAATGTCATGTTTTTGTATAACAATTTTCAAAACAAGCTATCGTAGTTCTTCACAGCAAAATAAAATAACTAACAATTTGAACAATACAAAGAAAAAGTGGTTTGATACATAAAGATGTCCCAAATTAATTAAAAACAGATGGGACACTAAAGCTCAATCTGGCCTCATTTAATATTGATTTTGCTTTTTTTTAAGTTAAGTTTAAGTTAAACCAATTTTGAGACTTGTGTCTTTAGTTTTCTCATTCCCATGCCTGGCTGCTCTAAGCTGAAAGGTTGTGCTCAATCCAAACTTAACATGGGAACAATGCAGTATTCAACACGACCTTAATGAGATGTTTTCAACTCCCAGCCCGCCTCGTATTTCACATCAACAAGGACAGAGAAGATCTGCCAATTTTATGGCTAGCAAATGTCAAGCTGCTATGGATGTTTTTCTTTTCTTCACCAAACCTGTTGCCTCCAGCAAACTGCTTGAGCAGTCTTTAGCTGATCAATGATTTAACAGGAATAAACACAACCTAACTGCGCAATATATCAAATGTTAATAAATCACATCCTCAAATTGATGCACATGCTAAACGAATTAATTTAACCTGAAGGTCCAAACTTTTTTGTCCCTTTGACTCTGTCACAGAGTTACACACTGTTGCTCTGCTGTATCAAAAATAACAGAAAATTGAAAAGCAGTGCAGGATCCAATCGGATGCTGTAAATTAATCGGCCATTTATTTTGGAATTCAACCCTTTCTTTGGTTTCAGTTGCTTATTAGCCACAGCTTTACTTTAATGCCTGGCTTGGCGAACTCCAACACAGCGCCCTCACAATCAAATTGGAAACAGACTTTTACCTTCTGCCTCTCTTACAAAAGACCCTTCACTCTGCAGGTTGCTTTCCTGCAAAGCAAAGTTCTTTTATAACCTGCTGTTTAATATTGATATGATAACAATGGCTGTGTAATGCTCTGTAATCCGTGAAGTTTTCTTTCCTCCGTGAAACATGCTAAGTCATGACCTCAATATGGTGCTCGTGTTATTTTTCAAGCCTCCTGCTGTGTGAGCCTATAAAGGAAAATGTTCCAAAGAAGCTGAATGCCAAATGTCCAGGTAGCACACACCACTACCACTGAGCATCAGTGTTTTCTATCTTACATATAAAATCTTACAAAGTCATGCAAAACATACTGTATATGTATTATTACCAAATGTTGTATCTTTTTTATTATTCAAATCATTTGTATCCACTAAGTGCAAACATTTGGAGCTGGAACACACTGCAGACCAGGTTTAACCATCGACTCCCATTTGAAATCCCAAAAGACACACTTGTCTTACGAAGCTCAGCCACGTTGACTTGCATTGCCATGCAGAACCATGTCCTGTCTTTTCATTCTGTTTTATGTTGCAGCGATGCGACTATCCAATCACAGCCAAACCTAAAACAACAACTCTTAATGCTTTTGACATTGAAGTGAAATTCAGTGAATGTTGAGCATTTTGACTTGCTGTGTGTTTGGAGCATTTCAGCCACAAATGTCTGCAAGTAGGGTTATTGTCTGTTTCATTCATCCTACATCCATACTGCACGTGTGAGGCCCTGATTAAACAGTGAAACCCAAGGTGCATTGAAGACGTTAGGTGTATTACAACAGAGGGCCAGAGGATAGGCACAATGCAAAGTAAGTGGCAATACAGATTGGTTCTCATAGCACCGTATCTAAAGCTGACCTATTTTAAACTATTTTTATTTTACAACAAAAAAATCTAACCATGTTGCAACACTTTCCCAGCCTGCCTGAATGCTATGGGTTGCATCCTTTCATTGAAATAGATGGGTTTCAAATATGTTTCTCTGAAGCAATATGTCTGTGTGGGCCCAAAAAAGCAAAAACAAACCAAATGGCCGGGCAGCACAGCCAGAGCAACCGCTGGCTTCACCTCAGTCTTCTAACAATTACTGTTACCTTCTTTCTACAGCTACTACAACTGGAAGACACAGGTGTCCACGTCCAACTTGAGCCCTAACTTTGAGGTGATTTATGACGACCCTAACGGCCTTCTCTTTAAGAACAAGAAGGACAAAAAGATCCTGAATGTGGACCCCTTGGTAGGTTCTGTTGTTGTTGTTGTTGTTGTTGTTGTTGCTGCTGCTTTGTTTTTAAGCCCCAGGGAGACAAATGGTACTGCTAATTACATCAGTTCACCTGTTTCAAGGCAGTAAACATGTCCCAGGAAAGCAAAAAGGCTATAGGGCAAAAAACTCTTTTCAAATCCTTTTTGCTGCATCAGGGACTAAAAACTAATTTTGTTGTCCATGTGTCTCAGGAAACTAACTTGCCATGTTCCCACAACATCCCTTTGTTGCATTCCATGCACTTACTTTCTCCCACTGTGTCTGGTTTCAACTATCAAATGCAAAAATGTTAATACTCATATTATTTTTCACCTCTCTGCCAACTGTACTAAATGTCTAGCTCTTTAACTAGACTTAATTACCCACAGATATCAGACACAATAGTTTTCAGAGGGAGCCTACTCTCTAAGAGAAGCAGTTGGAGAGACGGAAAGAAATCAGTGGGAGAGAAAGATATTTGCTTTCCACCTGCACAAAGAATGGAGGATCAAGGGGTCGAGACAGGTGCTTCCTCCACACTCACAGTCCAACAGGGGCCCTGGAAGAATAACGACTGACAGACGGTGCTTTTTTCTCTCCAGTTCCCCTCTCTGCTGGGGGGTAGGGAAGTAGTTGGTGGGGCTGAACTATTTTGAAATTGCAGACAGAGCTGTGGGGACTGCGTTTTTGAGGCCAAGCGCCAAAATGGCAGCACAGTGTTCTAGCTGCGGTCGAGCACCGCCCCGACCAGGCTGTCTATTAAAAACACAAGAGAAGGCATAGGAAGCCAGACACAGCAAACCACCCGTGTGCCCAGAACCCAGCTCAGCTCAGCTCAGCCCAGATTGGCTCGGCAAGGAGCAGCACAGAACCATCCGGCTTTTAACCCACCATGAGCTCACTAGCTGCTCATGTGGCCACAGATCCGCAGCGGAACCTTCCAAAATCTCCAGGCTCGCATTAACTCATTTTGGGCGGTTTGTTTGTTTTTCTGCCTTTGTCATACCATGACCACTTTTTCTGTCCTAGCCAAAAAGTGGGTTGGGGGGTGGAGGGGTTGTCATATTTCACTTCTGACAATGGCTTGATTCAATCTAAGTAAAAGTTAAAAAAAAAAAACTTAGATGACGTGAGTGCTAATGACACATTTTGGTTTCCGTAAAAATAGATGCTTATCATTTAGTTCACCCAGCGTTTCCCATTTTCTCTTAATGTGTCTATGAAGTCATTTTTTATTGGTCTATTTTTATTGACGCTCTTTTGAACTTGCAAAGGAAGACTGCCTCACTTATTAGGACACCCACAAGTGTGTTTGAGGTAAAAGTGTAAATTGAGTGTAATGGTTGGCTATGGATCCACTCCCTCTAGAAGCTTTTGACACACTTAGCCTTAAATAAATGTTCCCAGCTGGTAGTGGCTTCACATCTTAGCGGTGGGGCTGTGTCAGTTTTGACATTTAAAGTAACACAAAACATCTTGGAAAATTAACAATTACAGTCACAGTCGGGTTATGCTGCACTTGGCCTCACCTTTAATATACCTGTTATTGTAAATAGATGTGTTCTGTTTAATTGCTAACATACTTTACCTATGGCAGCTTTCACATTGAATCTAATGATTCTTTTTAATAGAAAAGTTGTTGTTCATAGTTCCAAACCCAGTGAGAATCAACACCAACTCTGAGGCTGTATGCAGCTTTTAGCTTCTTTTAGCTCATAGTTTTGGTTTTCCAGTTAAACATACACTATATGGTTGAGTCTCATGGCTCTTATTAACACCCTATATAAAACCATAGGCAGCTGTTTTCAGTAAACAAGCTCAGATAAACACACATGTACGCTACCTCCCCAGCACCAGCTAGTAGCTAAGGGTGGAATTATGCTTCTCTGAAGATATAGTAAACATCTCTGCAAACCTATGTAGAGAAGGGTGTTATGGGTAACCGCAGGTCGCAGAGGCAGGCTCGAAACGGAGTAGAAAAAAACAATCCTTATACAAATTCAAGTTATACAAGTATAAAAGCGACAGCCACGCAAACGTCTCCGGACCAGACCTACTTGCAGACCAGAGAAGGATGTTTCAGCTTTAAGTATTTGCTAACATGTTGAACAACTTGAAAAGCCAGTGATATATTAGGAGTGTCATTGCTTTAGAGACTCTCTGCCCCCTAATGGTCATTTACGATCAGTGAAGCAAGGTGGAAATTCACTTTGCATTTAATCTGAATGCACCTTTATAGACTGTAGTTAACACTGTCCAAACAAGCCCTACTAACTGCTCTAACTCTGGGTTCCAGTCTGGTCCTGGTGAGGACTCCAACAGGACGTTCCTACAGTCGGACCTCTACATCCATGTAGTCATCTACGACCACAACATCAGGACAGTCTAAACTTCAGAGGCTGCTGCCGACACATTCATACATATGGCACATATTGGAGGGCACTGGAAGCCTCTAATTTGACTGAGCTGCTGTAGTTGCACCATCATTTACAAACTGTTCCCCTCATATCATGCATGCCATCTGGGTGGAGGTGCTGCACTGAAAAAATGTCTTTAAACTGAGGATTCCCGGAGGAAGAAGTGGATGGACTGGTGTGACAACATGGAAGTTTCCTTGCAAATAACCTGAGATGTATGTAACTTCAGATTTTGTGACATTGTACAGCTCGGTTTGTTTGGCATTCCCCAAGCAGCAGTCTTAGTTAGGGGCAGAAACCTGCTCTGGGACCCCGGGCTCGTCCCGTCGTTTGGCCTGGCATATTTTGGACTGTTTGTCTAAACAAATTAAAGGCGTAAGAGCTTTGAAAGATGATGGGGGTTGCTTTTATGTCTTCCCCCAGGCTGCGGTAGCTCCAATTGGACTGGAAGAATGGGTAATGGGCTTAAAGCATTCCGCATGTTCCCAGATGCAAGGCACACTTTACAGGACATCAAAGTGCTCTATCATTTACATATTAGTCATTCACTATGACATTTTTAATGGAAGACAACTCTACAAATAACCTGCTTTAGGAATTATTTAGGAAGTACAGAAGACTCTTAGCAACTTGCTCCCTTTTCATTTCTGGATTTTTTGCATTTTGTCAATGGCACACATGGTAGGAATCAGTCCCACCACAAGAAACATTATCTATGTCAATAAGCAAAGAAATTACAGGGCCTTTGTTATTTGTTCATTAATTTGTTGTCTGTAGACTCTGTAGACACATAGTTGGAGGGGGAGGGGGGCACTTTTTCCATTTAGTCACAAGGATACATCTTGCACATGTACCAGCTCTGTTCTAACCTTGGAGGACAGTATCCACTTTTATACATACATCAACTTTTGACTCAGCAATTCACCTTTTCCCCATTGTTTCAGTTGCTCCCCCAAATGCTGTTGAATGAAAATGTTAAATATAGGTATTCAACATAGTCCCACATGGATGTACAGCTACAAAAACTGAGGATATCGCAACAAAATCGCCTTTCACTGGAAAAATAAGTCTTTAAAAGCCAGCAGCTGGTTAGCTTAGCTTAGTATAAAGACTGGAAACGGGGGAAACAGCTAGACTCTCCAAAAGTAAAGTAATCCACCTATATAAAATGTGTTTATTCTGTACAAAAACCCAAGTTGTGGTTTTACAGGGGGTTGTGCCGGACTATTTCTTGGCTGGGACCCAGGCTAGCTGTTTCCCCCTGCTTCCAGTCTTCACAATAAGCTAAGCTAACTGTCTCCTGGCTGTAGCTTAATATTTAATACACAGACGTGAGAGTGGAATCAGTGTTTTTCATCTGACAAAAAGCAAATATGTGTTGAACTATTCCTTTAAACTGACATAGTGGCAGCCATACCTAACATGCCCTTGTACTCATTTCCCCTGCATCCACTCAGCTGAAATTTATTTCTGTAATGTACGAGGTTTAAACGAATTAGTTAACCCTAGCACAACCCTCTAATGTCCCTCAGCCATCCTGATACCAGAGCAGCCTTCCACTGGCTGCATCTGTTTAGTCTGTTTTGACTGAACTGGGCCCTGTTGGCCTCATTGAAACAATATGTGTAGCGACATGTTCTGGTTCTGTAAAAGCAGGGGGTTTGGGGAGTGCGGGTCTGGTTCTGGGTTTTCTTAGTCAGTGTGTTTCTTTTGTTTTGTTTTTTAAGAAGATGTGATTTCTGGGCCTGTTTTGGGGCGATGATGAACAAAGTTTGTGAAAGTGTTTCTATCTTCCAAATGTGTTGTTGTTGTTGTATACTTTTTTAAATGTCCATTTTGAGCTGTTCGTGTTAAAACGGCTTTGAAAAAACTGGTTTGTCTTTGCTATTGTCTCAACAAAACTAACTGGACTAACAAGGACGAGAAGCACATTCAAATTTGGCAGAAGGATTGCGTTGGGAATGTCATTTCCTCTTTGACCTCTTTTTAAAAGGCCAGATTTAACCTTGGGGCGAGGGCCTGTCGCAATCGACGAACCGTCCACCTGACTATCTCACTATCTGCCCTGCTTTGTTTTTTTTCTCAAACTCAAACTGGCCGGGTGGCAAATGGACATTTCACCCTCATCTACAGCTGTTTAGGTTTACAGGCCGCAGCTCATTCATGTGGCCCGGTGATGGTGATGGAACTAACCCCGCTCTGCTCGCCCTCCCTGAAAATGGCGTCAGTCGTTCCAAACACCTCCCAATCAAAACAGCAGATGTGCTCATGACAAATACGCCATTTAATTGACAAACAAACAAGTATCACTCATGAAATTCACAGGCTACTTTTTATGTGCCTTACCTCTGTGGAAGAGCAAACCTCAAAAAAACAAGTTTCTGGAACTCACCCAGACAGATCATGTGTCTGTAAATAGTAATGATTTCACAATAAAGTCTAATTGAAATGGTTATATCCCTCTTCATTTCTTTTATTGGGCTTTTAAGCTGTTGGGGTTTTCACTGAAGCGTGGTTTTATTAGTTTGAGGCCTGACTTGCCCCTAATATACACAACATGAGGTAAAGAGGTGGATTCAGACTAAACTGGGCCTTAGATAGTAGAGGCTCTATTTAGCCTTCTTTATGTAACACGCTCAGTTTCACCTTAATTGGACGTCTCTTCATGTAGTTTTTCCTCACTGTTGCGTCTTTATGTGTTTGACATTTCATTACCAGCAACAAAACAGCCAAGTTCTGCATCAACCCATATTTGAAGCAAACATAATGACACTATGGCACGGTGGAAATTCGTACGTATAAAACATTACAGTGTTGACCAAATCAGCATTTTAGGTTGGAGCTTTTGATGGCTGCAGCCGTTACATGGATAATGACAATGGCCCTGGGAACCTACTAACAGGCACCTCCATATATCTACCTATGAGGTCTGGTAACAATTATGCTGTTGAGACAATGCAGCGATAAAGTCTGAATAAAGATGAAAAAGTGAATTCATCAATACGCTTGATTGATGAAACAATCTGTATAAAGTTAAATTCATTCAACATTTCTTTTTTCAACAGTGTGCTGACAGCAGCAGTAAAACAAACTGCAAAACTGACGCTGCTGTGCATGGTGGTGTTCACAATCATAAGCATCTTTATATGGGATAAAGTAGCAACTGCAATTTAAACTCAATAAATGTTCTAATCACAGTGTCCTGTAATTTAGTTACAAAGTGCATAGTACCGGAAAGTTTTCCAGAACCAAATCCTTCAAGCATGTGCACTTCAAAATGACAAGCATGTATGTTAAAGGGTAAGTTCACATTTTTTCAAGTCTGTCTTAAAACAATAGTCAGGTGCCCATATTTACACTGAGACACTTTTTGCTTGCTGTAATCATTCCTCCTGTTCGTACCAGTCATTAATCATTAAATCTGCAGTCCTTGCTCTGTGTCAATACACATTACAAAGTTTATTAAGCTCACGTGAGGCTTCGGCAGTCTGTGTTAGACAAATCAAGTAGGTATCTTCCAAAGTTAAGGTCATGGGCACCAGACTCTTCTTCTGGAACACTGAGATTCATGAAGATACATTTACCAATTTACTTAAACAGACGTGATTCAGGTTCCCCTGCTTCAGTAATGCTGTTACCTCTTTTTCCCCACTGTTTTCTTTTATTGAGAAGTATTTCAGCAGCAAACACATACACAGCATTTTTTGCATGTGTAAACCTCTCCATGCTGTGCAATGCCACAAACTTAACTCACACTAATCTTGTTATTAAGCCAGAGTTTTTCTGTTCAACCTTTTGAATGAATATATTATATATCAATTATATAAATATTAGAAATTATATAAAAAGCATGTTTTAACTCCTAACATTTTTATCTCATTTATCTTTTTTTAATCTCTTTTATGTCTGTTTTATGGACTACAGGTCTGGAAAAAATGCACAGATTATTCTGAGTTGATGCAGTCAGGTCCTTGCCGCCAGCTGACTTCACTCTGCTGCTGTTTTGCTGTTGATTATATTGATTCTCTCCTGCCCATCTCCTCCCAGTGGAAGGGGTTAAACCCGTTCAGTGTGTTGACTGCTATGAAGGACATGGCATACTAATATTATTGCCATCAGATGTCCAAGGGCGGGGAAATGCCCTAATCATTTCCTCCCGAGTGCCCCTGAAAGAGAAGCCCAGTGGCGGGGGGTGGAGGGCGGCTGGATGGGGTGTTTAAACCCCGCCTGGATAGGCTGTTTTGGGGGACGGCGGGGAGGGGGGGTGCACAGTACAGCATCCGGATCGGACCGTGATGGTACAGGATGTGTGTGCTTAACTCCATTGAACTAAACTAAATAGGGGAGAGAGCCTTTAATGCCGACAATAAGCCGCTTCATTCAGCAGCGCGGCCCAGACGCACAGCTCTGCGGAGTAGAAATTACGCACGGAGGGGCTGTTCTGTGGCAGCAGTTCAGATTTTGAAATCAGTTCAATAAATCTGCGGAATGTCCTTTAATAAAATATTTTCAAAAATCCGTCATGAATCAACTGACAAAACAGCCTCCTTCAGCTCATGATAACATGAGATAATTTGTCCCCAGGCTGAATGTGCGTAAAACTATCTTGCACAGGAAACTCTCTCTCTCTCTACCCCCCCCCCCCCCCCTCTCTCTCTGAGTGTGTGTGTACGTGTGTGTGAGAGGAATACCCAGCTGGTCCCACAAGCCCTATAATACCAAGCACAACATGCTTTACCTTCAATGAAAGCTGAGACGGGGGGACGGTTGACTGCTGGTCCTGAAATCAGCTCAGAGCTCGGATACAAAACCAGGAGCGTCGCTGTTTTAGCAGCTTAGTTATCTCGCATCTGCTCCGTTACACCTTCTGCTGTGCGCCAGAATTTTTATCATTTACTGACTGTAGCACGTGTAGACCTGCAATTTATCAAAAGCAGAGAGACAACTTGGATAACGCTCTTGTTTTTTCCCCTGCCCACCTTTCCCTCTTGCCGTGACTGGTGTCAAAGGTGATGGTATCATTTTCTAACAGAGGACTCCTCCTCAGGTGATGGTATGTCTTTTTGGAGATAGGGACAACTTTTGGAAACGTGCTAGGTTTTCCACAACTATTATTTTTTCTGCTGCTACCTTCGCTTTGGCTCAAGCATGGCTCTGTACTCTCGGTTTGTGGTCGTACTGCTTTACGGATGGAGTTATCTGTGCGTTGGATACTGCGCGATGCTGAAAACAGACAATTTCCCCGAGAGACGAAAGGTGGATTTTACGCATTCGGTGGATAAAAAGCACGCTGCGAAAGACGACCAGGGTCTCCTTTTACAGGACACAATGACGGAACACATGCAGATGCTTTATGCGAAGTACAACCGGGCTGGATTTCCCTTCAAGGACGGCAACACTGTCCGCAGTTTCAAAGCGCACTGGGGTAGGTATCCAACGTTTTACGCATGTTAACAACACTGAGTTATGCTAGTCTAGAAAGGGCATATGTGCATGTCTTGTTGCATTAATTTTGGTAAATGTAAACTGGATCTGGTAACATCTTCTGCCGTGCTCAGTTGGAAAGTTACAAGTGCACCGAGCGGCCACATAATGTGTGCGTAATTTGGGCATATTAAAAAACACACACACACACACACACACACACACACATTTCAGTAGGAAAATGTTTTATTGTCCTGTTTTAGAACCCTAAAAACCTCGTGAAAAGTGGTGCCATTCACGTGCTGGTTTACTGAGCTGAAACTGAAATACACCTGTTGATCCAGTCATGGAAATGTGATCAACCTGTTACCCCTTCTCTGTGCCAGGAGCAGAGATTCCGCATCAGATCTCTGCATGCAACTCAAAATAATTTGCCGACACAATCATTTTCACACCTTAAGATTTTAGTGTCAGATGGTCTACATAGATCTTCCCTCGAGCCAGCATCTGGCAGCTGCCCAGCCTTCCTGTATGGCGGCAGAACTGGAGAGTTTTCACTGCAGCAAACTTCTGCAGTCAAGGTGCTTTTATTAGTGTAAAAGCACTTTTATAGGAATTTAATCTTATAAGCTCTCAATTGCTTGCGCTGTGTTATTATCACTTGGACGCAGGCACTATTAAAGAAGACCAGTTTCCACTTAGGGCCAAAGTTTGTTGGATTATACTGCCTCCTATCGCCTGGTAGCTGTATGGCATAGCATATTTCTCAAGCCCACAGTGGTATCTAGCCATGCAGATAGTTTTGGTTGTATTTGCCAGGTTTTTTGAGATATGTTGAGATGTCTGCTTCCACCCCACTACAGTGGAGATGGGTGGACTTTCAGTTAAAATATACAATATTAAAATATAAAAAGCCAACTGTGAAAGGTTTTCAATGAGACTACTATCTTTGAAGAAAGAGTGCTTTTTAAAACTGTTAAGTGTGTTTTGTGGATTATCCAGAGTAATTGGGACATTCTGGAAAGAGATATTGCTGTTGAATTTTTAAAACATCATTTTTTAACCACAAGCCTAATTCCATAGTACAGAAAAGTAAGCCAGATATTTCATAACCTGACACATAAAACCAACAGCATCTGCATGGCTAAGAAAATGTTGGATCAGGAAAAAGTGTATACCAACATATTATTATTATCATTATTATGAATTTAATTGATTCAGGGAAGACCATGGTTAGTTTTTGAAAACCTGTACAACTGTGTTGCATTGTGTAAATAATATTACTCATTATATACACAGGTACGATAAACAAGAAGCAGCTGCAGATTTTCAACCTCACTTCCCTCACCAAGTCAGAAGACGTTCTGTCAGCCACTCTTCATTATTACATTGGAGACCTTCAGAACAACACCCAGGGCTGCTCCAGGTCCAAAAGCTGTGGTCGCCATGGCCCCCGGAGGCACAGCCACATCCACATGGTCATCTGGAGTTTCGCCTCCGTGGATAACAAGATAAGGACTCTAGGACACTTTCGGATCAATGTGTCCACCCTCTACAGGGACTTCATATCTTGGCAGTGGAAGGACATAACTCGTGTGGTCAACCAGGCCAAAAACCATGACGAGCTGCTCATTGGGATCGATGTGGCTTCACAAGGGCCCCAGCCGTGGAAGAAGCTCCTGTCTGACCGCTCACCCTACATCCTGGTCTACGCCAATGACTCAGCCATTTCAGAACCTGAAAGTGTGGTAGCCACCCTCCAGAGACACCACCCGGTGGGAGTGGAGGGTTCCATTTCACACAGCTTCCATAAACTGGGATTGCGTGAGCAAAACGACACTGAACAAGAACATCCACAGCCCAGACACAAGCGCTCTGTAAACGTTCTGCTCCCGTTGCAAAACAATGAACTTCCAGGGCCCGAGTATCCGTACGAGACGACCGGGTGGGATGAGACAAGTCCATACGAACCTTTTGAAAACAAGCAGGCTCGTCGGCCGCGTAAAAAGACACGCAAGACTCAGCGGCACAAGATGCCACTGCTGCAGTTCGATGAGCAGACGATCAAAAAGGCGCGAAAGAAGCAGTGGAACGAGCCCAGGAACTGCGCTCGGAGATACCTGAAAGTGGACTTTGCTGACATCGGATGGAGTGAATGGATTATATCACCTAAGTCGTTTGACGCCTACTATTGCTCAGGGTCCTGCCAGTTCCCCATGCCAAAGGTGAGACTCAGAGTCTTGTGGTGCACTTCTGCAGTGGTTCCCAACCTGAGGGTCAGAAAGCAAAGCATAATTCTCCACAAATGTTGGCTTTTTTCTTGGGAATTACTGGATTATTTTACCTTTTCAGGCATCTAAATTTTATTCAACTAAACAGGAGAATCAAAAAAAACTTTTTGGTTGACCTGGTCATAACCCATAGACATATGCAACCTGTTACAATGGGTTACAAGTAAACATTGCTTTTAGACGTCATGAGCAAAAGTTGGTTGGAGACCACTCCACTACTGGGTTATATCTCCAACACTTGTTGTATCCAGGTTTTGTTTATTCTCTGCCAATAGATTACAAATTGTAGGCCACGTGGTGGTAACCTCCACTTAAAAAGTTCTTTTTTTAAAAAAGAATTTGATCCTCAGCACCATGTTGTGGTCAAACATTTCACTTTGACACCAGAACTCAACATACAGTACAGAAGAACATTCAAACACTGTGCTTTTTTCAGGCAGTACGGTATAGATTATGTAAATAAAACAGGCTATGTTGAACTATCAGTACATCAAGCCATTAAGCCTTCAGTCCCTCGTTTACTGTTGCTGTTACTGCTCTGTATTATGTTCACTTGGATAACATTAACATCAAAAGTCCCTGAAGCCTATCTGTCTTATATTATAGATGATAATGCTAAAGAAACTCACAGAAATGTATGCCGTCTGCTTTCATCTTCAACTGCCAGGATAAACTAGTAACAGTGGGGGCACTGCTAGAAGTTCTCCTTCATGCTTTTATCTTCTACAGTTTATCTTAGGAATTAAGATCATTAAGTCTTTGAAGATATGCATCAGAGCTAAATGTATATAATTCAAAAAAAAGGTTAGTCCAAAGTGAAATCCTACTGTATTAAACATGCAGTCAAAGTGGTCAAACTACAGATGATGCAATCTAAATGGCTTTGTAACAAAAAGTGAAAAGTCTGCTGAGAGCTATAACTTTCTGAGGAGCAGGTGGCCGACCTCGACAATTGAAAATTAATCCAACTTTATAAGCACCTTGAGGAAAACGAGCAAGGACTATAAGGAAGCAACTTTTGTATTTCATGCCATTCATGAAAGTTTCTCTTCAGTTGCAGGCAACGTAACATATAGTTTTACACATTTGAAAGAGCATACAAAGAAGTGAGAAAACCTGTGCTTCCACTGATGTTAAACATCAGCTTCCCTCGTAGCTTGTGGCCCCGGTTGACAAGATAACATCACAGGTATTTTAAACATGGCCGGAATGCACAAGTTCCATCCACTTAATTCATTACCTCGGAGTCACCGGCCTTTGTAGTCGGATGTAATTAGTCCCAGAAGTAGGGCCTAGGGCGTAAGGCAGCCCCCTCCCTCTCCTGCAGGTTTGCTGCTCAGTCAGACAGGCCTGTGGTCCTGTGATGTTGTTTCTCCTTTGTCAGGCTAAAGCCTTAGAAGCTGCTAAATAGCTACTATTAAAAGCTGCTCTGCCTCGTTTAATATGATGGGGGAAGAGCCCTGTCACTTACTGGACCCTGCTAAGACATGAAGCAGCTGATCAGGGATAGAGCTAGCACTCAGGCCCTCAGATGTTGATCTACCTGCAGCTGCTTGTTTGATGCTCTGAACAATATTCTGTTAATTGTGCATTAGGTATGCTAACTTGACAAATTAGCCCTGAATGGTCGGTTGCTGTGTGATCCAAAAGAGAGATGCCATGTTAAACCCAAAGAGCTCTGTTTCAGATGCTCTCCAAGACTCTTAATGGAAAATTCTGGTATATCACAACTTGGGTCTTATTTTGATTTAGTTCGGCCATCGTTTTATTGGTTACGATAACGCTGTACTCACAAAAGTATTTGTGCAGATAACATCACTACAACAAAGTCAGATGGGGCATGAAATGAGCGTTCGGATGATCAGACAGGTTGGAAACAAGCCAACAGTTAACAAGATTATCTAAACCACTTTATTGGGAGGTGATAGCAAAAGTGAGCGCACTTGAAATATCTGTACAATAATATAATAAGCCCTCATTTCACAAGAAAACTATATGCATGCACAGCTATGGCAAGTACAGAAGTTCAAAAATAAAACCAGGAACTCGTCCTGTAAACTGTGACTGTTCACTTTCTTTTTCTTTTCCAAATAAGCTTGGTCTGAATGTCTGTCCACTCGTGTTTTGCTCCGTCAGACTTCTTTTTAGTGATGGTACTTTCTGTGACCTTGGCAATTAACTTGAGTGTTACCGAAAGGAATGACGGCCAAAAACTACGAAAATAAGACTCAAGTTGGTAGAAACCTTCCCTTTAAGTGCATTAAAAAAGAAAGTTATGTAACAATATGCAAAGCAGAACATTTGCTTTTAAAGTGATTTTTTTTTTTTGCTACAAAATTTTGGAACATTTTCTTTTCTGGATACATTTTCAATCCTTTCTAATCCTGTTTGTCCCTTTGCTTTAGGCTCTGAAACCCTCTAACCATGCCACCATCCAGAGCATAGTGCGGGCAGTGGGCGTTGTCCCAGGCATCCCCGAGCCGTGCTGTGTCCCCGAGAAGATGTCTTCCCTCAGCATCCTCTTCTTTGATGAGGACAAGAACGTGGTGCTGAAAGTCTACCCCAACATGACTGTAGACTCGTGCGCCTGTAGATAGTTTTTCTTCCTTCAACGCCCGTTCACATAAAACTCAAAAAAAAAATCAACACTCTCTCCTCCTGTTTCTTTAGTCATACACGCCTTCACTTACAAACACCCATTGAACACAACTTCCCTTTTGCACTGGAGGAGAGTACTTCCTGTTGTTCCAGGTGAAGAGGAGACTGGTCCGTTCATGGGAAGGAATGGATCGCGTGAGTTATCCTCGTGGAAGATGACTGGAATGGAAAGTCAAATCTCCATGCTCCAATTTCACCACCTGCACCACTGTTCATCTGTATGTCTTTGTCATCGCTGCTCACTTATCCATTGGGCGATAGCAGGGTGAACGCAATCATAAACTCACTGTCAAGATATTCAAATACCGATTGAAGCATAAGAGAGACGAAAACTGAAGGAAAAATCACTTTTCAGGAAAAATGACCTCCGTTTGAACTGATGCCTCTGAGGGGGGGTCACTCTCACCTTTCACTCCTTCATAGCTTGAAGTTGTCTTTGGTCATTACCACAAAGTCAGACTCGCACTTGCATGGTTTTTGTTACTATGTGTATGTATTTATGTCTGTACTATCACTGTGTTATTCACTATATGAGAAGTTATTGTATAATTATTGGCTTGGCTGCTATAGAGAGATATATTAGATTCCAAAGCCAGAATTGTGATGTAGGCGGTACAGTAGATAGCCATACATATTTGTGTGTAGATCACTGCTCCATCGTTGTACAGAACCCACATTTTAAGAGTTTATTATATGCGGAAGAGTAAGCTACTTTTCATTTGTGGTCTTTAATAACCGTTGGGATTGGGGAGTTTTTGAGGAGACCTGTTATACCATTGCTTTGCCAAGAACATGTTCAAGCTTTACAAGTAAACTTCAGATTTCATTTTTTTAAGATAAAGGGATAAAGCATATCAAAAGGAGAAACTACTACATTGAACAATGGCTGTCACCATGTTCTTATTACCACAGGACTCAAAAAGCCACTTGATGCTTGTGTGGGATTTTGAAACCTTTGTTGGACCTGATAAGTTCAGAAAGAAATCAAATAAGTGGTGGGACTTGGCAGGCGTCGAGGGTTAATACTAGTAGTTTCAATGAGCCTGATATCAGGCTGAACATATTTGTTTTTGGCATTGTTAAAGTTCAGAACATGTTGCCATTACATAATGTTTAAAATGATGCATCGTATTTACTGCATAGAATGACATTTATGAAGAAAAGCTATTAAAAACTGCCAGAACGCTTCTAGAAATCTGTTTTAATCAACTAGGATATCAAAAAAAAGTCAATATCAAGTCGATGTACACTGCTGGTCTGGAATCAGTTTTGCTTTACATATCCTTAAGGCTCATTGTTTTTGGTTTTTAACTATTTTCATTGAAAAATATCTGGATTTTTTTAAAGTTTGAGATGGGTTAAAAATCTGACTTTCACTTGGATTTTAAGTTCTTAAGCATCTAAAGCTACTTTTCAGCTCAATTAACTGTAGTTTGCAGTAAATGTGGGTCCTCTGGTGGCAAAGTCTTCTGCTCATAGAAAGTGAAGGTGAAAATAGCTGCTGGGATTTTAAAAAGCCCAGTTTTCAGCCAGATTTCTTCATCTGATTTTCAAATTCCCATTTTTTTAAAAGTAAAAACCAAAAATGATGAGCAGTACATATAATATATTGAATGATCAGGGAGAGCTGATCTGTTTTCCTGGGTCGCATAAGCCTTTAATATTACTGTATAGAGTAGATTTTACATAAATCATTAGGGGGCGTGTTATTTGATCACATGTACTTTGTCAGGTCAACGTTGAACAACAGGCACACCTGGAAGAGCAGTTAACATGCCGTAATGTTGCTTTGGGTTGTGTATTATTGTCAGAGTTCATAAAACCAAATATTTATTCAGAGCAAATAGACTGAAATATAGCAGCAAACTTTTTTTTATCTAGACTTGTACATTGTTTTTGTATATAGCTCACAATATGTTGATGACATTCTAATGTCTCTTTGAGATAGAAGTGCCTTTTGAATGGGTGGATTTCTGCTTTTCAAAAACTTTGGATTTGATTCATCGCCTGTTCAGACGGGCTCGGTCATTCAGCAATGAAGCTGAAGTCAAAGCAAGCAGCTGAGAATAGTTTTTTATGGTACAATATAGTCTACAATGAGTGAACATAGTGCATATTCTTTTGTAAGACGTATGATCGCCAGTGGAATTTATTCTAAAATGTATTTCAAATAATTCCCTATTTTGATATTTCAGAGACATTTATTTTGTGTCAATAGCTAAGGGCAGATTTTTTAACTTTATATATTTTGTACTGACACTTTTTTTCCAGTTTGTGCTTCTTCATCTTGTGCCAATACAGATTTTAGCAATGCATGCTGCAGAATGGAGTGGCTCCCTCTGGTTGAGCCAGCACGGTCATGACGACTGATGACAGGTCGTTTTTTTGGGGGGGGGTTTTTGGGGGGGGGGGCTTGTGCCTGTCTTTTGGAGTGCAAGTATCAAACACACTTCTATACAGTACAGTATATCAGCAGCTTCCTCCACTTCACTGTTCAATCCTATCTTGTAAATGTTATGCTGTAGGTAAAAAAAGAAATGCTTGTACAATAAGCTTCATAAAATATATTTGTATATGGAAATGACCTTTAACATGCATCTATTTATTTTCTGTATGTTGCATATCTTGTAGAGGTGTGGTCTGGGAAAGGGGGAACAAAGCTCTGACATGTCGATGGTCTTTATATCTGTGATGGACATTTGTCACTACTCATGTCAAAGTGTGGTGGACTGTCTAAAGGTCTCCCTCCTCCTCTCTCTGAGCTCTGACCATCCTTACAAAGCATTCAAAGAAATGAATAAAAGTATGCAAGACTCAGATCTATCAAGGGTTTTTTTTTTTTTTGGTTTTGTAAACCTGAAGGTTTTGAGGGGATGTGGCACAAAACAACACACAAACAAAGCAAAAATACTCAAAATGTATTTCCTTTATCTCTCCCTTGGAACCTCTGTATAAAATACAAGATTAATATTTCTGGAATTCAATAGCAAAAGAAGAATTAGAAGAATACCTCAATGTCCAGTATAACTGTTGGTCTACAACTTTCTCCTACTGCCCAGAAAAGGTAATATTTACATTTGTGTATAAAATATATACATGTACAGCAGGTACAGTATATATTTTGTAGGATTGCACTAGACAGAGGCAGTTGATAGTACAGTATGTGTGTTGTAACACTCTTAAATGTATGCAAACATTTTTAGGATCTACTGCATTTTACAAACATTTTCTTTCTTTGAAAACTATGTAAATAGCCTATTTTTGGTATTAGAACAACATTGCCAGAATATAGGCTTATAGACATTTGATTCTAGAGCTAACAATGTTCAGTGAACACGAGGTCTAAATATATATTTGAGGCTTTGAACAGTTTGGTTACATTTCTGTTTTTGTAAAACTTTATTTTGAGGTACAGTTCAGTCATGACTCCACACAAATTAAGCAACAGGATGTTCTGGTGGTAGGCATTTTGACTTGTCATTGCAGTAAAGCAAGTGTAATGACATTAATGACAGACGTTTTATTTAGGTGCCCTGTAAGCCAGCACGCTCAATAACAGGGTTGTGGTCGCAGACCTCTGAATTGCTGCCCAGATTTCCAGGTTTCCCTGGTTGGACAAACAATCAGCCATTCAGAGCTTTGTAGGCAGGGTTACGAATGTGGGCGCCATCTTTTTTACAGCTAGCCAGCTAGCTACATTTAGGAAAAATAGCAATTAAAGTATGGTGAAAAGTGTGGATAACAACCTATACAGGCTGTTGTAAGTCTACTTGGAGAAGTAATATCTTAAAGTATTTTTTGGGGGGAAAGTGTTACGTCAATCACTACTGTTTGGTTAGGACAAAACAAAACACAACTCCTGCTAAGCAGAAACTGGCTGACATGAACATGATGTCAGAATGAATGTATGAAGTTAAATGAAGTGGTAATTTAGTTTGATTATCAGGCTAGGTCCAGGCCTGGTACTGAACCAAATGAAATGCAGCTGTTATTAATGTTATTAAGTTAATAATAATGCTGTGTCTGACAAGTCAGAATGTCCACAATGAGAAATGTCTGCACATATTGGTAAGAAAACAAAAGAAATAATAATAATCTATTGTGGAATAAAACAACATTTAAATGGACCAATCTAAGAAGACATTAAAAAACAGAAACTCTATCTGAAATGTTAACAAACACAGCTGTATCCTGGAATCAGTAGTCATTATCTTAAGGCCACAGCTTCTCCAAGAATTTCAGGTGCTTCCAAACACAGACGTATCATACTGTACACACACATTCACCAGTCAAAGTATACATATATATGTGATATTTACAAAATCCACTCACCCAGTTTTTAAGGTGTACATAAAGGAACAAGTAGCTTGGATTGTATAAATTGTGTATTTTTGATGCTTGTGCTTTACAGTATATACAGAGACATGGTACACAGTCGATTTACTGTAAACCTCAAGTGTTTAAAAGTGGAAAATACATATCTTTTTTAAACTTAAGCTCCTGAAAATCCCCTCATAGTAAACTCTGAAGGTTTTCTGCTCAGTTTGGCCTCTTTGCTGTTCCTCCTCACATCATCAACGCCTCAGAGCGAGCAGAACTCCCCTTCTCCTTAAGAAGCTGAGAACCGCAGAGTTGACTCAGCTTCAAAAAGGTAAATATTTCTTCAGGTCAGGCACCCTGCCACCGGATGCTCACACTCTATAACTTAAGTGGAGAAGGGGTTCATGTTTTTGTGCGTGTCTAGTTTGGGCAGTGGAGGGACTGTGAGGATAACACTGTTGGTACAAGGAACTCGTGATGCTTCTCAGCACTAATGTTTCATGTTTGGGATAGAAGTGCGTTGTGGTTAGATTTTTTGCAGTGTCATCTTCTCGCCACACACTTCCACTCCTCTACAGCTGTAAACAAACTGCACATGTAATCACAAATTCCCCTCAGCTGTAAGAAATAAAGACTTTGCAGCTGCATCACAAATTTCCCTACCAGCCACATCTGGAGCCATCATGAGGGCCCCAAGAAAAGTGTCTGAAAACAATATTTAAGAGGTATCTGTAAATGATTATTATATGGCCGTAGATTGATTAAGGAATGTAAAAACATAATACTGTGACACTGATCTGTTTCAAGACTTACTCCCTCCAAAGAAATATGAGATGAAGCTTGAGGAAGCCAGCTTAGTTATCCTGGACACACAGTTGGTTACTATTTCTCAGTAACTTGCCTGCAGGCTAATTTGGCAAAGCTAAAGCTGCAGTCAATAACTTTCCAAACTTTGAAACTACAGCAAAGATAACAAAGCATCTAATGTCGCTTCACTCTGCTGTTGGTACAGTATGTGGAGAAAATGTCGTGGACGTACCACTCTCTCACACTCAAGTGATTTAAATTGAATAACATTTGCCTTCTGACTTGTTTTCACTGTTTTCTGTTCTGCAACATTTTTGAGCACTAGCTCTTGTCAGCCATATTGTAAACGCTGTACGCTGAGTGTTAACACATGAATAACTGGAACTGTAGACTGAAGTGCATTAAGTCCAAACGTTGCCATTGAAAAGTTGTCTTGAATGAAAAAGAAAGTTTTTTTCACAAATTCTAGCTTGTTATAATTTTGGAACCGGTTACAATGCAGAGCTGGTTCTCGTTACCAAACTCTAAAGTAACACTCACAGATGTTTTTTCTGCGCCTACTTTGCTTTGCACAAGTGCCCCAACCATCCAGAAGGGGTCAGTAATGCAGCAACAAGGACTTGATCCCTCACAGACTTCCCACCCACAAACACTGCCAGCTGTGTTTGATTTAGGTGAGTCCACCGCACCACACAGGTGAAACATTTCTCAGTAGCACATTGTGGAGAACCTCAGTAGCTTTTAAATATTACAGATTTTAGCTGTAATGCTAACATGCTACTACTACTGTACCAAATATTAGCACTACATTGTACTTGATTAGCTAGAGTGCCAGATACATATATTAACCAAAAGGACAGTGATGGTAACATAACAGAATTCTCCTATAGCTGTTCATTTGTGCTGAGACGACCAATCCTAAGTTCATGAAGTAACCAGCTATGTGCAGCTACTGTTTCCCAGAACCTGACCTCCACCATGGCTGCCAGAGGTGATGTAAGGTCACCTGAAAACCCACTTTGCCACATTAAGTGTTGGTTGTTAGGGTGTGCAATGGGAGGAAAATAATGGAAAGATGGAGCAGAAGGTCTCAGAAGTCCATGTCCCAACCAGACAGCTCGTCAGGAGGAGAGTCCTCATCTGGAGGGTAGCTGTCAAAATAGCTGTGATCTGTCGGTCCTGTAAGCTGTTGTGGAAGAGAAGACAATGAAGGAGGAAAGGTAAGAGAATGATTTATTAAGATACCTCCTGAATTACTAACTCAGTTTTGGAATCCAACCGTAGCACCTTAATTCAAAATAGCAATTTTAAGGTAAATTCTTGCGGTGCTCATTCTCACAATCATAAGGTAGTTTATGTTCAACTGATATCCTCTTCTGAGAAGCCTCGAGGAGCACTAGAAATCAACAATCGGGTTCACTGCTACATCTGCTGCCCTTGTTGACACGTGCAAAGAAGAAGTTAGCAGTAACTTGAATGTTTTCCCCACTTCTTTTCCACACGAGGCTTTTGTGAACAAGGAAAAACATAAAGGGGTATAACAGCCTGCTCCAAGACACATTAATGCAAAACTTAAAAGCTCAATATAATAATTTAATCACTGTATTTTAATGGTTTAAATTCACATGCACATAGTATAGTGGTGTTTTTCACTGCAACTTTTGACAAGTAAAAACAGTTCAGTCTCTATCTGTCTGTCATTATATTTGCTTTGTATTAGAACTGGCAAAGACTCCTAGTTTTACAATTTTGGATAAATATCTATACTTACTTCTCTTTTCAGTGGCGATGGTAAAGTCCTCGCCTTCAGTCCCTCCCAGTTGAAGCCATTAAACCACCTTCAGACACATGATAGAGATCACAAAAAATGTCAGTAAGTAAATCTATATCTCTTTCTGTTTGTTCTGAGTAGTTTTTGGCTCTGCCAGCACAAACACATAAGAGACAAATGTTTAAAATCAAAGATTGATACCAGAACTTTCCCTGACCAATTTGCCCCTCAGATGTTGCAGTGTGACAGATTCTGTTACAAGGAACTTTTGTCAGCATTTGCCTTGAACTTATCCCCTTACCCCTTATTCCTGGGGATATGCTTGGCTGAAAGGAGGCCCAGTATGAAGAGTAAGATGAAGAGTAAGTATGAAGACTGTATAATGTGATCATCCTTTTGAATATGTTTTCCATCCCACTGCTCTTGCACAGTGTGTTCAGTGATTATCTAATTGCTGAGCTCATAAACCACTGGTCCACATTCATAATGTTCAATCAGAGCTAATTTGTGCGGCTAATCTTCCCACTGAGCTCAGCAACAAAATGAGTCACTTCCTTTTTACCTGTGCTTCTTGATATCAGTAATTCCATTTTTGAGGTTTCCCAGTCGCTCTGAGGGATTTCGCCTGTAAAGTAGATCAGAGTGGGAAATTACTGTTTTGACCCAAAGAAACTTGGAGTTTCTTTTTCTGTAGTCTTGCTTGCTTTGTTCCAATACGGGACACCGATATTTATGATGGCCATTTTGTTGTTAAGGTAAATTCCAAGTGCTTAGACATTTGAAGATACTGCCTCCTCTTGATTTAGTTGCGTATGTGGGTTTCAGTTGAATTTTACACTCAAAGGCTGAGCAAATTTTGGCTGGATTACATGGTTCAGACCCATCTCAGGTACCTAGACTGGATTGCTACCCAAACATTTGTCTTCTCCTCTGCACAATTTGTTAGGTCATCAACCATCATCAGATTCTGTTGGGAGAAATTTGGTGGCCGAGTAAAAGTAGTAAAAGTGGCGGATTGAAGGAATTACTAGCTACTACCTTCATTTTTGAATGTTGCTCTGCCTGCGTGTTCTTGTACCTGCAAAGCTTGCGTATGAGGTCCTCAGGTCTCTTGGTGATCTTCTTGGGGAAGTCCATCTTCTCAATGCCTTTCAAGATGAAAGTGTACGTCATCATCTGGTCGCTCCCTGAGAACGGAGGACTGTAGGTTGGAGAAATAAAGTCAGAGATTTAATTTCTTTGAGCCTTTGGTTTAGCTGAGGTCTGTTGGGGTGAAGCGTTTCAGCTGTACTCTTTTCAAGTCAGCAAACAATAATTACTGCAAATTTAGCGAGGAGATTGAAGTGATATCTAGAAGAAGGGTGATTATGAGGTGCTTTGCTGCAGACTGGAGGCACAGATGACCAGATGCACTAACCTGCCAGTAAGGAGCTCAAACACCAGGATGCCCAGAGACCAGAAGTCCACACTGAAGTTGTGGCCTTTGTTGAGGATGATCTCAGGGGCCACGTACTCAGGTGTCCCGCAGAAGGTCCAGGTCTTTTGGCCACATCTGATCTTCTTGGCAAAACCGAAGTCAACCTGGGAAGGTAGAGTTGATCGGTTAACTCTAAAAAGTCCACTGAGGAACTTTTAGGGCTTTCCCAGCAAAAAACCTCAATGAATTAAAAAATGACCACTAACTTTAAGGAGCCATGGCTTTCTTTAGGCCTCATAAAACCCTCTGATGAGTACATAGTACATAGTCATTGAAATGCATAAAAGCTAGAAAGAGAACTTTTGAGCCTTGTAATGTTGAAGCTGCAGGCTTCCTTAATTGTCAACCAACTGCACAATGCAGACGCAATGTGACAGGACTTGACTACTTAGAACTACTAGAAACACCTTAGTCATCACAGGAGATCAAACTCTTTACAATGAGGATCAAAGAAAAACCTTATTTCATGCTTTCAAGACAGAATATGTTGAGTCACTGGCAGCACGCTCACCAGTTTGATGTATCCCTCAGTATCCAGCATGAGATTCTCAGGCTTCAGGTCTCTGTAGAGGACACCCTTGCGATGGAGGTAATCGAAAGCCTCTGTGACGCAACCGACGCAGAATTTGGCAGTGGGCTCATCAAAACTCCCCCTAAATACAAGAAAGCCAAATTGAAAGTTTTTACTGACAAGCAGAGTCAGGTCCGAAGCTGTTCAGGAGGCAGAGAAGCAGGAGAAGTGGTCTCATTACACAAAAGCACCTGAACCACAGGTGATTTATGACGACTGGACCTGAGATTCCCTATTGCAAGAATCTGAGTTCCCTCATTAGATGGTAACCTGACAATAATGCCATCACTTTACGCAACAAGCCAGCAACAAAATGTCAATGCTGGTGAAATGATGTTATTTTACAGACAGCAAGCTAAATATGGTACGGTCTCCCCTACCTGTCTCTGAGCAGACTCCAGATCTCTCCACCCAGACAGGCCTCCAGCAGCATGTACACATATTTGTTATCCTTAAACGTGCGATACAGTCTGGAGTGAGAGAAGCACAGACAAGTTAAGCTTCAAAGTTAGGTTTCATGTAAACAGAACCACGGACATGCTGTTCTATCATTTAGGATGTGCATTTGTCCTGTTTTTTTATTATATATTTCTACTATTATTTAATTTTCAGGCTGGTATCGTCTGGCCAACATAAGACTATTTTCCTGGTTGTAAAATAGAGTTTCCTCTAATCTTCCTGTTTAATTTCATTATCACTGTCAAATCAGTAGAGAGCAGTCAATTTTAATAATCACTTGCCTAAATAAGTCCACATTTCATTCGGTAAAATAAAGCATTACTCAGGCTTTATTTCCTACTATTAAACAGTAAACTGATAAACTACATATAAAAAAGCAGCAGGAAGAGAACTAATGATGCAAAACAGATCATAAACAGTAAACAGGATGCTTAAATTAATTATACGGCGCAGTGGTTATTTTTACAGTGGACTATAATCGATTTAAAGACATTACTGCTCAAATTATAGTTTAATGTGTGAACTAATGTGATATTAATTGACCCCTGTGGTAAAGAGTAAATCATTAATAGCAACCCGGGAGATTGCTCAGATTCAAGACCACGCTCAAAGACACTTGAGACAGCAGAGCGGATGTTACCCGCTCCACCACATTGTCACCCTACATAGTCCGAAATCTCAGATCACCTTGCATCAGTCTTGAAAACAGATTAGAAATATGAAGAGATAATAGTTAAAACACATGAGGTCAAACAAATACACAGAGTGTATGAAGAGGAGGTCAGCAGGAGGAGCGTTTCAGAAGGTGAAGAATGGCTTTAATATCTGAGGCTGTTCCACTGCATACGGAGAAATTGCATCTTCGCAGCACACGTCTCAATATCCCCCGCCACTCTACCCCATTGAGAAGATGTAATCTGCTCGAGGCCTCAACTGTGATCTCATCAAAAACTAATAAGCGCCGCACTGTTTTCCCAGACTAATGGAGCAGAGCTTCGTCATGTAGGATAAAAAATGGAAATGGGGTTTGGGGGCTGAGCAGGACTGACTTGACAACGAAAGGCGAGCGAGCCTCAGCGAGGATCTTCCTCTCCGAGTGGATGTGCTCTTCCTGCCTGTTGTCCACGACGTGCTTCTTCTTGATGACCTTTAGTGCGAAGGTGATGTCCTCGTCCTGCACCTTCACCTGCAGATGGAAACAAGATGGACATTTTTCACAACAGGCTTTTTTCACTTGTCATAGCAGGAAAAGCACAGCTGTAATTAATAACAAAATTTTTCAAGTTTGTCTTAAAACAATACTCGGGTTCCCACATGAACATTAAAACAGGTTTTGCTAGCTGTAATCATTCCTCCTGTTCATGCTGACCATTAAAAGATCCCTTCCTAATGCACTTTTAATGTAAGTGATGGAGGACAAAATCTATACAGTCCTTGTTCTGTGTAAAAATATGTTCCAAAGTTTATCTGAAGTTAAAGGGTAATTCTAGTGTTTTTAAACTTGGGCCCGATTTTTACACTGTAAACTCAACCTCTCGCGAGATTTCAGAGTTTCTGTCTCTGTAGGGATCCTTTCCATAATGTTGTCAGACACCCAGAATAACAGTCTGAGCCAGAGTCAGTGGCAAAAACAAGCACTTTTAGTGGACAGACTTTTCACGGGTGCAGTTGCCCCAAAGGATTAAGTTGCAGCCATTGCAGCCCATTCGCGGATGCCAGCGGAGGCGATCTACTGGACCAATTCCCAAACTTTTTGTACCTTTTAGTCATTTAGACTCCAAAATGTGTTAAAAATAGCGCCCAGGTATACAAATATCAGAATCATCCTTTAAGACTGCCAAAGCCTCATATTAACTTCAGATCAACTTTAGTACATTTTTGCACAAAGAGAGGACTGTGGATTTTGTCCCCCATCACTTACATTGAAATCGCTTTAGGAGGATATTTTAATGGCCAGTATGAAAAGGAAGAATGATTACAGAAATTAAAACCAGTTTCAGTGTTCATATGGACACCCGAATCTATCCTTTAATAAAGGCTGCATTCCATTTAGGTGTTCCAGGTCCAAGGCCATGGGATTATGCTTGGTAGCTTACTGGGACACTTGAATGGAATGCAGCCATCATTAATGGTATTGATAACAGCTGCATTTTTTTTTTTTTGTCAAAATGTCTGAATGTTCCTGTCACGTGAGACGGAAGTTAGCAAGTTTAAACTTTAGCTCCCCTGAAAGACGTGACATGAGGCGTCCATCTTTGTGTTTTTTCACTTTTTGTATTATTTATGTCCCATATGTCAGACCTTTCAGAAAAATTAAACATTTGCAGTCATAATTACCTCTTTGTCTTTGTGAAATGGTATTTTTGATAACTCGATATGGTGTGAACGCAGCATAAACATTGGCAGAGCTAATGAACCAAGTTAGCTTAAAGGCTAGAATAACAAAGAAGTAAGTAGACCAAAATGTAAAAAAAAAAAAAAAAAGTAAATGGCAATGACTTTTTAAAATAATTTCATTGATTACTAGAGCATTTTTTAAATTTTTTTTTTTTATGTTATTTATAGGCTAAAGGAATAATCAATTACAATTCGTAGATTCTGGTCTCACCAGTTCTACTCGTCCAAAGCCGCCGACCCCGAGAGTAGCGACGACCTCCAGGTGGTCAAAGGGCCTGGATGGAGGGAACACTGACACCATGTCCTTCAGCTGGATGACGTCTGCCGATAGCGGCTGGCTCTGGTGGCGCGACACCGACCTCCTGGATGGAGACACAGACAGGGGGAGGGGCTTCAGTTTAACCAACCAACCAACAGGTATGTTATGTTTATATTTTCACTCTGTCAGATGGAAGCGTTTATGGTTCAAAAATGAGTTTTGTTGGGACCCAGACCCGTTAGTCTGACCAGACATTTAACACAGCTTTTCATTCACTATCCTGCACCTACCTGGCATGTCTCTTCTTGTCGTCACGATCAAGAGTTGCCACGTAGCCTTGAAGGTACTTCTGCAGCTCATTGAAGGTGCCCACTGTCTGATCAAATGTCCTAGAAAAACATCAACTGCACGTCAACAGTGCAACCACTGGAATGCTGGCTGACAGGCTTCATAACCCCAACTTTGATTTAACCGAGGCGTCCCGCTGAGATAAAGAACTACATTTCACAGGGGAAAATCAGGGCAAGGGAGTCACACACTGTTGACAGCAGCTGATAGATACCAAAATACCCCATTTTATGTTTCCTAGGGAAGATCACATTATGTTGTTTAGTTCTTGTTAATCACATTAGACTGCAGGGTAAATTGGAGGACGTACTGGAATTGTCATTTTCAGCTGGCATTCACACATCTTTCAGAACTGATTGTGGATCTCACTCAGTGTTTGCTTCATAATAATAATTTAGGCTACAACATTTTCTATAATAATTCACAAAATTAAGAAAAACATTTTATTCATCATTTTATTAAGTCAGATTTTCTGAGATGGGCAGGAAAGGGAAGGGAAGAAAAAAAACAAACTGGGCCAAAATGCTCTGTTTGTACTAATAACTGGAGATCTAATTTGCTACTTGACAACTTTCTGTTACAGAAGGAACAATATTTTGTGGGCGTTAATTTCCCAACCAAAAGAACTGCTCTTCAAATGTCAGAATACTCACTCTCTGTCGATGACGAGGCACTCCACCCCGTTCTCCTCGGCGATGATATTAGCTGACCTGACATCATCGCTGAAAGAGACAAAGAGATGTACATCACACACTTCTGACTCCTCCCACCTTTTTGATAGTGGTTTTAGGATTAGGAGGATGTTTTGTATTTAAAGTGCATCCAGAAAGGGCTGTGCATTACATTACATTTTGTATCCTTAAAGGTTGGGTAGGCAGTTTTCTTTTGGGGTCATTGGGCAAAAATGCCATATTAACCGTGCAGCATATTGTAATTCAAGTGGTCTGAGAGCAGACCTCTACTTCAGCCCCTCCTCTTGCCTCTGTTTTCAGGCTTCAGAAAATCTAGCCCATGACGGTAGACTTTAGCCAATCACAGGTTATTTCAGAGAGACGGTGCGTTCGTATTGGCTAAGCTATAAGAGCAGATGCGCGTGCACGTCCCTTCAGACAGTGAAAGCCTGATTTAATGGCGTAAAATCCTGCCGAAAATCCTGAAACTTAAATTTCCAATACCTCCTTTGCCTGGCAAAGTGGCAAAGAGGCATGATGACAAACAGTGGGGAGTAACTTTTGAAGGGGGACAGTGGTGTGTGTGTGGTGCACTAGCCTCTCATCCCGCTGCTGGACGGCATTGCAGCTTCCTCTGAAGCCTGGGGCGCTCTGCTCTGTGGCCACGAAGCGCTGGAGGGGCGACTTTGAGAAGACAAGTCGCGGCGGGAGGGACCGCAGTCTCGGTGAGGCTCACGCCTTGGAGAGCGAGCCCTACGAGGGATACAGTTTCGCAGGGGAACCGACTCCTTCTGCTGCCTGTTGAAGTTGTGGGTTTGGTGGGGGGGCTTAGCGGAGTGATACGAGGCAGCAGAGAGAGGCGGAAGGTTTTGCCTAGGTTGCACGGATTTTGCCTACCCCAGCTTTAAAGTATTTTCAGTAGTTGAACAAAAAGATTAAAAACACCTACATTAAAATAGAATTTAACAGTAATGATTGAGAGGTAAGGCAGCCGAGTAATGAGATTACAGGTATGTTAATACAGTTGAAATTGCTCAATTCCTTATTTTGCAGATTTTGAAAGGCGGCAGAAGCTTTTTTCAGCCCTGCTTCTTCCTCTCATTATTTGCATTATGTACTGTAAGTGTTTTTTGGCTCTTATTCATTTATTTCTTTTGGCATTTTTCGCCTTTATTGGACAGTTTGAGTGAAGAGGCAGACAGAAAATGGGGAGAGAGAGGGGTATGATGTGCAACAAAAGTCACTGGCTGGAATCGAACCGGTGACGTTGCAGTTATGTGGCTACCAAGGCGCCCCTTTCCTTATCTGAATAGAGGGTGTCCTCCGTTATTCAGGTTGTAAAACCCTCTCAGACAAATTTCTGATTTTGGGCAGTATAAATAAAAATGTCTTAACATGACTTGGCCATTAAAACAGTGTTTCTTTCCACCAAAGAATCAAGAGGCAGGAGCAGAGTAAAACGCCTGCTGTGGTGGTATTTTAGGTTTGATTTTTACCTTACAAGTGCTTTCTCTCCAAAGTAGTCTCCCTTCTGCAGCGTGTTGATGATCTGCGGCTGCTTGTGGGCCTCGGTGGTCTGGGTCACCTTCACCTGCACAACACAGTTAGCCGGATCTTTAAAGCGTATTTCACTTCTCCACACTGCCGCCTCCAGCTCACCGCTGTGGCTTTTACAGGTGCTTTCAATTTACTCCAAATATTTTTATGTGCATTGTAAAAAGTTAAAATTCTAAGAAATTAAAATAATTGACACATTCAATTATAGTAATTGGAACACGATGGGCTATGAGTGATTAAGTGGCGTTGATGCACTGTATTTTCTTGACTTGCTGTCAAAATAGACACATTCAGTGTAAGAGGGTTTTAATCAGCTGCCTCTGTTTGTTCTGCTTGTCGTTCCTCAGACTGCTTCTTGTAGAGCAGCAGTTTTCAACAAAAATACTCCGACAGCCTGGATGTTGTGAAACTTCCTCTTAATTTGTGGCTTTAAAAACCAGTGGCCCACCCCGGTCGAGGTCAAACATCCCACTCTCCCACTCGTGGCACCATCCTGCCGCAATGACATCACAGCCGTGTGTTTTAGCTAAGTGTCCCGTTTGACCTCGGTGACCTTCACTTCCCCTGTTTTTCCTGGTGACAGGCGCTCTCAGAGTTTATTCCCTCCCTGGTCAGGAGGTACAAGGGGGGCAGAGTAGTAGAACCATTTCCTGTATTAGCCCCCTTCCTCCCAAACATGTGTCTCTCTCTCTGGTTTGGTTAGCTTAGCGCTGAGGAGCTGCTGTCTCTCATCGGCTCATAATGGCATTTTCAAAGTCCCCTGTGGTCAGCTCTGGCCCCTCTCCATCTCCCCTCGCTCCCCGGTGTCAGGTTGCTGACTTATCAGACAGACAGACGGGCGGGTGAGTCATAGTCCCACACCCCCCAGACTCACATACAGTTTGACCAACATCCAACTGTTATTGAAGGAAAATACATTTATTTTATAGAGACGTCACACAGTATTGTCTAACCGGCACTAGAGGATTTATTTTATTGTTGTAAGGACAGGATTAAGGCCCTAATGAGAGTCTAAAAACGTCTCAGTAAGCTCTGCAGTGCAGCCCATGTGTAACATCTTATCATAACCAAGGAGAATAATGGCAAAAACTGTAAAAAAAAAAAACAGCCGAATTTTCCTGTAAGAATTGGATATTTTCATGTTATGTTGTTGACTCTCCACATAGCAAAGTTGCCTCCCTGACTGCAGTTATTTTTATTCACTTAATTCTACTATTATTGTTTTTAAACCATGCGAGCGGCATGGCTCTAGGGAGAGAAATGTCGCTCTGTCCATCACTTTGAGACTGAAATAGCTCAACGACTTTTGGATGTATTGCCGTGACATTTTGTACACACATTCATGGTTCCCACAGGATGAATCCCAATGACTTTAGTGAACCCCTGACTTTTAACCTGGCGCCACCACGAGGTTCACATTCGTGGTTTTGAGTAAAATGTCTTAACAACTGTTGGATGGATTGCGATGAAATTTGCTACACACATTCATGTCTCCCTCAGGATAAATTGTAATCGCTTTGGTAACCCTGTAGCACAGGTCAAAAATTTTAACAGAGTGTCTATTAGTACCCGGGTGAGAATAGTCATACGGCAGCTGTTTACACCCGGCTTGAGCATCGTCCACAGGTGGTTATTGATAGCCACGGGTGTTGAGCGTCGACCATGGTAGGCTTTCTGACATGTGGTTAGGGTTGTGAAACGGTCACAGTTTGGTTAAGTTTAGGCACCAAAACTAATTGGTTAGGCTTTCTGGCAGAAATCTTTTCCACCCCGGGTGCAAATAGCATTGTTGGCTACTGACACCTGGGTGCTAATAGCATCTGCCAAAATTTTATTTGCCCAATATGACCAAATACCTGCAAAATGAATGACATTCACATGCAAATGTTAGCATGCTAACGTGCTCAACTAAAATGGAAACATGGAAAACACATTATACTTGCTTAACATCAGCATGGGAGCATGTTAGCATGCTGACGTTAGCATTTAGCTCAAAGTACCATTGTGCGCATGTACTGCCTCACAGAGCCGTATGTGGCTGTATGCTAGCTGCAGCCGCTAGCATGGCTGTAGACGCTTAGTGTTGTTAAGTTAGTAATGTTTTTGTGCAAAGGCAGTAATATACCGCAGATATTAAACAGGTGATGGAGGGTCCTGACGTAAATTATAAGCTAAATGATGTGCTTGTGTATGTGTTTGACCTGCTTCATGTTGCCTATTACAGTGTATACCTTACCTTCCCCTGTGCGATGATGTAGAAAGTGCTGCCCTCCTCTCCCTCCCGGATGACGTACTCTCCCTTGTCATAGTATTCCTAATGGGACACGGGGAAGAGAGGGGGGTGAGGAGGGGGAGGACAACAGTCAGAACTGAAGCATTACATTGATTTAACCATCGACCTGGCTGGTCTGATTCCTGGTAGCCGGTCCCCTGCGGGCTCAGAGCTGGAGTTCAGACATCAATGGTGCTTTGTCATTCAGAGCTTCTCAACCTGCTGATCAGGAGGGGATTTTGGGAGCTCATGGGATTAATGAAACGGGAAATATAGGTCAATAGTGTATGTTAATTATGATGCTTGTAATGTCTGTCATGAGGGCCTTTCATGATTGTGGTCATAGGATGAATTTGGTGTCCGGTTATACTGTCCGTTACAAAAAATAAATGGCTGCCAACTGAGAATTCTCAGTGGCCATAGTATAAAATCAAGTATGCTGATATATGATGTTGTGAAATGATGAACAAAGTGGAGGTGAAGACCACTGCATTGCAAAGTCATATCCAAGTCCATTACTTTATATGTCAGGTCACCTCTCAGGAGTGTATTATCATCCTTATACCACAGCCACTTATCACAGGCAAAAACAAAATGTGTTTTTTAAGTTTGTTTGTAGTTAGTTTCACCAGTAAGAGTTAAATGTTAACATAGCAAATATATCTTTTGCACTGATTTAAACTTGAGGTGTCTTGATTTGATTATAGCAGTATATACCTGTCAGCCAATCAGAAAGTAGTTCCTCTGGCCATGGTATAAAGTCACGTACTCAGACTTGGTAAGAAGGCCGGTCATTTGCACACTCCGACACAGTCCAGTTGGTGCAGAAGGAAGATCACGCTTCACTGAGAAAGTTTGTTTCAATGTCTAGTTCAGTTTTACGAGCGTCATAAAACTGAATGACACTTAATGAAATATTCCTGAATTAAACACCGAGGTACAGTCTGTTCCCTCAGGCCGCTGAGCTCTCATTCGGAGGCAGATTCCTCCACTTCACGCTGTCAGTCACTCTCCCTCCATCCATACCGAGCCTGACACACCGTCCCAACCACAGCTCTAAAGCCAAGCTGCTGAATCAGCGAGCTGCCAGATCGCCTTCCATTTTTAAAGCTTTTAGGTGAAGAACGGGAAGTGCAAAGAATGAAGGTGACCAGGATGAAATGTTCTCTAGGACGGATGCCAAATTCCCACCGCTGAGACAACGGCTGTAATCCGTTTGACTATAGAGGACTTTGGTGAAAAGTGAACAAACAAATCAGAGCAACCACGCGTAAACATTCCCTGGTGTTTACTGTCAAAACTCTTGACACAAGTGACATTTTCCTTGAGCCTCCGAGCTTGTTTACGTCCCGTTTACGCTTCAGGAGAGCCTAGTTTAACACCCGTCCGTGACAGCGGAGACAACATGCCAAGGTTTTGTTTATAAAGACTGTCTGGATGATACAGTGACTGTGCAGGGGAGCGACAGCATTTGAATTGTCTCGGGGTTTGTTATACCAGGCTGCCGAGCTTGAATCCTGAACTTGAGCCAAACATTTACCTTTTCAGTAAGGAAAGAGGACGTTGTCACTAAAAAAGGTTAAAAGCACATCTCTTTGTAAAATACTTCAAGTACCCTGACCCCCAAAAATCACACACATCCCCGTTTGCACGTCAGTGTTAGAGAAAGCAACTTGTGTGTTGGCTTTGGCTGCAGTCGTCCTATTTTTGGCGGCTGTCAATCGACCAGTCGCAGCACATACTTAACTGCACGTCTCTCCCTGCTTCCAGTGACAGAAACACTAAAACAAGAGGAAGGACTAAACCTATTTTTAAGACCACCCCGGTCTTCAGCAGCCCCCAGGTGGACTGGTTGTCCTGTGCAGCTCCTTGAAAGCATCGCACTGCCTTCAAGGAGCTGTTGAAATATCAGTCATGACATGAGCATGCATGAATAATTTAAAAAGGGCTAAAATGTGACAGTGAGAGTTGTTACTTTCAGTCCTCCCCAATTTGCAGAGAAGGTTCATTTATGGACAAAGAGCGAAGAAATCTTGTAAACAAGTGGTTGTAAGAGTGATTTTCTAAATTGAGTTTTAATTAGAATATACTAGAATTTATACATATGTACAACACATGACCTCCATGTTGTATGGTCCTATATTATATGGTCCATATTCCATTTGTGGCCCATGTAGTGGTGTCAAAACGTGGTCTGCATTTGCGTACTAAAAGAATAACAGTACTAATTGTTTATACACACTAAAAGGACTAGTTCGACAGTAACTTCCAAGACCAGTAACTTTCTGGAGCCTGGCAACTGTTCTTACAGTTTTACAGTTTTTGTGCGGATTAAACAAGCGAGATATAACGTGTTCATTAGTGAGCTTTAGAGGTACAGGTAAGCAGATTTTGTTACCATTTGACAAAGCCAGGCTAGCTGTTTCCACCTGTTTCCAGTCTCTATGCTAAGCTAAGCTAACCAGCTGCTGGTTGTAGCTGTATATTTAACAGGCAGATGTGAGAGTGGTGTTGATCTTCTGATCTAACTCTCTGCCAGTAAGCGAATAAGCATATTTCCAAACATGTCAAACTTTCGCTTTAAATTGAACTATGATTTCCAGACAAGCAACCTCTTCTATTTATGCAAATAGTTAGTCTTTGATATTGTTTTACCGCTGGTTGGGTGCACAGTTCCGTCTCCTACCAACAGTCAATATAGATGTTTTTTAACCATCAAGGTGATCTTCCTCTAAACTTAACCAAATAGTTGTTTTAGTTGCCTGAACTTAACTAGACCTTAAGCACAGTGGTGGCAGATCAGAAAACACGTTCCATGTGGAGTGCACTGACAATCAACCTATTTTGTTGTTTATCATTATCTCATTTCTCATCTCATTTTAAAGCAAAAGTTTGACATTTCGGGAAATGTGCTTATTCGCTTTGCGGCGGAGAGTTAAATGAGAAAATCGCACAAAGGCTATACAAAGGGGAGGATAGCTCGCCTGGCTCTGTCCAAAGGTAACACAATCCACCTGCCAGCACCTCTGAAGCTCACTAATTAACACCTTACATCTTGTTTTGTTGGCACAAACTGAAGTGTAAAGACAGTTTGCCGTTTATGGGGGTTACGTGTATGTGCTGAACTAATTGATGCATTATATCAAGACAGATGTTTGATGGCACCTTTGATGTCATTATTCAGGTTTGCCATCTGTCACAGAGTAGAACATATAGTATCTTGCTCTCACAACCTGTGTTTGTCTTACAGCTCTGTAATATTGTGAGCTTCTTTCTAATTTGAGCAAACAATGCACTTGCAAATGAGATATTTTTAAGGGGTGCTGTGTGTACGTGTGCTTCCTCTCTAGTGGAATAATGCAGTGAAAATGTCATCAACTTCAAGTTATCCCCCTCGTGAGACAAACATAATTCTATAGCTGCATCGTGTTGCCAGATCAAACTTTCAGGCTGAGTAAAGGGATCACAAAGCAGCAAGCTGAGATTGCTACTACATACAAAAAAAAAAACTATTTTAAGCATCCTAAATTAGCCTGTTAGCTTAGCTGAGCTTCCAAGTTCAGAGCACCATTGCTAGGCTGCAGCTCTCTGGGTACGCTTGTCAGTGTGTGTGATGACATTACAAGATATTTCATGTCAGGATCATGACTGAAGTTATTTTCATTTCTATTTCATGTTTTTACTTTCAGCAGAGCTCCTTCTTCGCCAGTGAAGCTTTCCAGTTCAAATTCCAATCAGCAGATCAGACTGAAAACCTGACAGAGAAGAGAGACACACACACACACACACACTGACATACTATACAGGCAAAAACACACACACCAGAACACACTAAATTCCATTCCCCCACTGTTTGACAAGAAGCTTCAATATTATCTGGCGGATTCTCGACGAACATCTGCACCACTATTAGGTTACAGCCGCCCCCCCCCCGAGAGGCAACAGAATCAGCTCCATCAGAAATGACTGAATAAGGAAATTCTCCCGTAGTGGAAAGTAATGGGACGACCAACGACTGCAAAGAACGTCCTTGAAGTTTT